>CM053615.1:60043330-60065039 GCA_028646535.1 Procyon lotor
CTAGATTCTTAACTCAAGTATATCAAATATCAAATTGCTAAAGGAAACCTTAACATACTCATTATATTTTAAAAGCCTCATATTGGTGAATATTGTTTACTTGATTTATATTTTAGAATTCAATAAATGAGAAGACTGATAAAACTAATGTGACTTAACTTAGAAGTTATTACTGTAAAATATTAATTATCCAGCTCTCCTATTCACTTTCTAGACAGAACCCTTATTACTGGCAGCTAGTTATGTTTTTAAAAAAAAAAAAAAAAAAAAAAAAAAAAAAAAAAAAGGCTCTGGAACCAAGAAGACATGGGTTTGAACTCTGGTGCACCACACCTTGAAAACAAACTTTCTGCACCTATTTTTACATCTCTAAAATGGGAATTTATTGGGGCATCTGGGTGGCTCAGTGGTTAAGCATCTGCCTTCGGCTCAGGTCATGATCCTAGGGTCCTGGGATCAAGTCCCATATCAGGCTCCCTGCTCAGCAGGAAGCCTGCTTCTCCCTCTCCCATTCCCCCTGCTTGTGTTCCTTCTCTCGCTATGTCTCTCTCTGTCAAATAAATAAAATCTTTAAAAAATAATAATAATAAAATGGGAATTTATTAATACCGACCTTCAAGGACTGTTACAATTAGTGAAATATGCGTAAAGCAGCTGACACATACTAGGAATTGAAGAAATTTTAGCTGCTATTATTATTTTATTACTCATAAATACGACCAAGAGAAAATATAAGAACAAACGTGATAGAGAAATACAGCCCAGGCTAAAACAAAACAAAATCAAACAAATAAACTCTGATAGTTCAAGTAAAACTTTGGGCTAAACTTTCTGTACACATTTTAGTCATACAAGATAATATTGTAACCCCTCTCTATAACTATGTAAAATCCCAAATCAGCTACAGGTCCACTTATTTTGGAGCTAAAAAAAAGCGAGAGATTATTATCACACAGTATAATAGATAATTTTATGAACAGATGAGATGATTATCAACACTGAGGGAAAAAAATGCGGAAACTAATATTTAAAAAAGCTTATGAAAGGATAGTAAAAGAGTCCTACCTTTAAACCGACTGCTATAAGATCTGTAACAACACTGTATGGAAAAGTAAAAAGAGAAAATGGAAAACAAAGTTAGAGAACAAGTTTTTAAAAGACAGAGATAATAAGATTAAAGAAAAAAAGGAAAAGTATTATAATAATAAAAATTAATAAAAAGAATGTGATGAGTTGTGAAATGTTAATACAAAGAAAAGTGATGGGACAGTCTAGCAACAGCAGAGTATAAAAGCAAAGCTTTAACCACAATGTAAGAAACAAACAGTAAATCAAATTCTTTTACCATTTATTAAAGTATAGCTGTGTTTCAATAAAATGACTAATATGTGTTTACCCATTTACCTCTATTTAACAAAATCCAGATCAAAATCGCCAAAGTTCATTCTTATAAATCACTGGTCTGAATTACCATGTTTTAAAATTGTAAATGAAACAAAACTAGTGAGTGGTTTTTACAGAAATAGAAGGTATCTTGCAAATCTCCATCTACCACCCAAAACAGCTCACCAAAATATAACTAAGATAGTCTCTCAGAACTAAAATAAATGCAAATATTAAATTTCAGACATGAAAAGTTTCAAAGATCTGCTTTTTAAAAAAAGTCTACCACATCAAAACTATGTTTAAGTATAAATTATCTCGGAAATGAACACATATACACACACAAAAGACAGTTGGGATTTGAGGAAGAACTAGAAAGATATATTGACTGGTGGTTTGTTGTTTCTTTTTGAACTATCCAAAATAATGAAAAAGGACCTTTCTAGGCTGTGGGAAAATGCAGAAAGTTAATTAGCCTCCTGAAAGCAAATATTCACTGGGTTCAAAACCACATCCCTTAACCCCAAGGTGTAAAACTCCTATAAAATTCTCCAAACAAAAATCCATCTTTTCTCATCCCAAAGAAAACATCTTCAATTAGTTTGCCTCCATATCTCCTAAAAGAAAGCTCCAACTAAATTCTATATATTACTAACCTATAATGCCTTTACTTAATAAAAATAAAAAAATTTATGAATCTGGATTGTTCAATGATGCAAATTTGTTTTAAACAATAACCATGTAGATTTTTAATTTTTTCTTTTAGACTTTGGAAACTTGAAATTCATTTGTCTGAAATTTAAATGTGACAAATAACTCTACATAGAAAATAAGATTGTCCTGAATGTACCCTCCAGAATGTCTTACTGCCCCACATATATAAACCAATAAACTCATTCCTAGCTTTAAAGACACATATAAGGTGAAAAGTTGTTAAACTGTCCAAAAGAGTAAGTTTGCACTTCTCAGTTACCCAAGAGTTCAAGAGCCAAGATGCATAACTGGAGTCCTTTGTCATACTATCAATTTTCCAATACAAAAAAGCTAGCCTGCTTCCATGGCTCAAGTCAAACCGTCTAACAACAACGCACTACGCACAGTGAGACACTTAATTTCACAGCCTTTCTGAACTGAAATTTGGCATAATTACACAAATTCAAGCAGCAAAACTCTGCACACATATAAAGTGTAACTGAGTAAGGTGATGTGAAATGAGTTCTCAACACTGTTCTCGGATAAGTTGCAATTAAACAATAAATACAGCTTCAATTAAATTAAAACAAAATACAGAACATCACAACCATCAATGAAATCTAAAACCGCACTCTAAAGTCTGTAGCAGTGTGCAATTAGCATTCAAATGAGTTAATCCAAATATCATACAGACTTAACGTTATTAAAGTAGATAAAAGAAGTCTAACGAAGGCAAAAATTGTTGGAAGATTCCATTGTCTTTACACAGCATGGCAACATTCATCAACTCTATGGTAACATGTACAAGGCTTTTACTGTTTACGCAAGTTCCACATATTCTACAACCAGGGGGATTACAGATAAGTTGTCCTCAAAAGCAACTAAAAGGCCATACAAAAACTCAAATATATAATGAGAATGAGTTAAGTGGGTTTGCAAGCTCTAATAGAGCTGGAGATATTTTTTAAATCTTGATATACATATGCAACAATTAATCCACCAAGATCCTAATCTAGTCGTTTCTTTGAATATTAAATTATTTGTCAGGTCCCACGCCATATTCCCGGGTTCTCAGCGAAATATTTCTATCAGTGAATTGAAATCTTTTTATTTTGCCCACGGACCTCATTAACTTTTAGAGCGTCTGAACGCTCCCGAAAATTGCAGAAATTCCCGCAGTTTCTTCTGGGGGGCTGTGGGGGCAGGAGTCCACGGTCACCAGGTCCAGACGCCCGGTATACAGAGGTCGTTAGCACAGCTCACAGCCCAAGTCCGGAGACCTCAGTGAGTCCCCCGGCACGTCGACACCCCGCGGGGGGCCCTGGCTTCGGGACCCGGTCGCCGCCCAGACGTGCCCCGACGCGTGCACTCGCCGTCTGCCTCTCCGCGGCCACTCGCCTCCCCGCCAGGGGAAGCTCCAGCGCTCGCTCCACCTCACCGGTAAACAGCAACTCCCCAGGCGGGAGGACGCCCGCCCCGAGCACCGCCTCCGCCTCCCCCAGCACAGCGCACCATTTTCTGAGAGGAAGTGTCGGCAGGCCGGGCCGGGCTCCCCGGACTCTGCGCGCGGAGGGCGGACCCCGGCACCCGGCGGCTGCACCCGGCTTTCCTCCGCTTCCGGGTGTGAGGGTGTGAAGGGGCGGACATTACGGGGGCGCCCCAGCGGGGGGGAGAAGAGGAGGCGGCGGACCTCCACTCCGCGATTCGGGGCGCCCGGAAGCCCCGCCGTCGGACTCGGCCGGGGTCGCTCCTCCGGTCGCCCGCGCCGCGCCCGGCTCTCCGGCCGCGGCGCGTCCGGCCGAGAGCCGAAAGGAAGCGGGACAAGCGCAACCCCGCGCAACCGCTGCACCTTCGAGTACTTACCCATCCATGGCCCAGACGGAGAAGCGCACGGTGCGGGAACAGACTGACTGGCTCTCCGCGAGCGGAGGGCGGAGGCGGCGGCAGCTGGGTGGCTCCAGGGACGGGCGAGCGGCGCCTCTCCGAAGCCCCGCCGGCTGGGAGGTGGAGGAGAGTGGGAAACAGGGGCGGAGACCAGGGACGCTCCCGCCACCGCCGCGCCCCCGCCTTCCCCACCCCGCAAGCGCGTCCCCGCCTCGCCTCGCCCCGCCCCCCAGGGTCGACGCCCTCCCTCCGCCCCGCCCACAGCCGGCCTCCCGCTCGGCTCCAGGGCGCCCTCTTCCTGCCGTCGCCTTAAGACTCCGCCTCCCGGCCTCTCTTCCTAGCGCGCGCGCGCGCGCCTCGTCTCCGCCTCCCTCTTGCGTTCACGGGAGCGCGCTCCTTGTGCTTCCCGCTTCGCCGCCCCGCCCGCGCAACGGCGGGGCCCGCTGGCCTTCCGGTCCCTCTGCCTGGGACTACGGGGCTCGGACACCTCCGTCTCCCCGCGGGAAGAGCGTTGGAGAGCCGGCTCTGGAATGTAGGTAGGAGTGTCTCGCCAAGACCCCAGAATAGCGGCGGATTGGTGGGCGAGGCTGGCGGTGGCTGGACAAGCAAGAGGCCTGGCGCGGGCCGTGGTCTTCGAAGCCCCGGGCCCTGCAACCCAAGGAAGCCCCGGCTCGGGACTCGGGCCGCCGCGAACTCTCGCCAGTGCGGGGCCCGTGTGTGGTCCGCGGGGTCCTAGGAGCCGACTGCTGGGACTCGCGCTGACCCGATGGGGGTGGTTGAGATTTAAATGAATGAAATGATGAAAGACTGCCGGAACTTGAGAACCTCTCAGCTGTGAACAGTTTTAGTCTCCTAGTGCTTTTCGACCCTACAGTCTGGGTTTGAATTTGTATGAAACATTCCTTGCACAATACGGAATGGTCACTATGTTGCCAGAATTTTATAGAGTTTTTCCTATTCCTCCATGTAAAGAAACAAACACATCCTGTGAAGGAGTGATTATTCCCTTTTTTTCAGATCAAAACGTAGACACAAATAGAGTGATTTGCCCACAATTTCACAGCCACTAGAGCCCCTTCCTCTCCTGAGCAAAATTATGTATATATGATTAGTGGCAACTCGCTTGTTTGTCCTTTTGTATTCTGTCTAGTTCTGAAATTCAGTGATTTTTTCAATTCACAGATCATCAAAACTTAAGCCACTAAACGCTGTCCTCAAACAAATTCTTACCTTACTGGAAAGAGGGCTGCTCCCTCTCAGCCTCCTCATTTAAGAAGCAAGTAACAAGACGTTTCAATCATCATCTATCCTTGGTAGTGTATCTTGATAAATAAGTAGGTGCGGGGGGGCGGGGGCAAAAAATAAAATAAGTAGGCGCTACTAAAACGACTTAAACTGTAGATTTAAACATCCATAAGTCATTATTTATTGAGTGTTTACTGTGTGCCAAACACTGCAGGGATAACCCAAAAAACCAGGTACCAGTCTTCATGGTTGAATGGATTCCTCAACGGCTTTATTATTTATTGTTTTTGTTATATTATTATTGTTTTGGCAAAAAACAATTTTCAGATAGCTCAGGTCTCAGGGACCCTATTTTTTTTTTAAGATTTTATTTATTTATTTGACAGAGATCACAAGTAGGCAGAGAGGCAGGCAGAGAGAGAGAGAGAGAGAGAGAGAAGGAGGGAAGCAGGCTCCCCGCTGAGCAGAGACCGGATGTGGGGCTCGATCCCAGGGACTTGAGATCATGACCGGAGCCGAAGGCTGAGGCTTAACCCACTGAGGCACCCATGCGCCCCTCACGGACCCTATTTTTAAAGAACTGTGTCTAACTTCAATCCCTCTTTCCAAAAGATGAAATATGTTTTGTTTGTTAAGTCCAAGTATTAAGTTGCAGTTGTAAACATTGCCGTCCCACATTGCCAGATGGATGTTAAAAATATGAGCAAGTTCTTGATGCAGTCTTGATACTGTTTTGAGTCTGTTGATGAAATTTACTTAGTTTTTTTTTTTTTAGCTACACGGGTAACATAAACATATGTGCTCCTTTTGGAAAATTGAAATAGTATTAAATATTAAACACTTAATGATTATATTTCTTCACAATTTACCCCCTACCCATGATAACCAAGGCAACAATTCTGTGAGCATTCTTCTAGACCCCCACCATTTTTTATTTGCTCTTTTTACTTAAAAACTCTAGAGATTTTTTTTCGTTATCTGTACTTTCCATCTATTTAATTTGGGGGTTTTTACATTTATTTTCTCTTTGTAAGTACATTTTTTTCTTTTCAAATTTGTATTTAAATTCTAGTTAATATACAGTGCAATATTGGTTTCAGGAGTAAAATTCAGTGGTTCATCACTTACAACACCCAATGCTCATCATAACAAGTGCCCTCCTTAATACCTATCCCCCACCTGGCCCATCCTCCACCCACATCCATCCTTCAACCCTTAGTTTGCTCTCCATGGTTAAGAGTCTCTTATGATTTGTTTCCCTCTATCTTCCACCCCTCCCATATGTTCTTCTATTTGTTTCTTAAATTCCACATATGAGTGAAATCATACGGTATTTGTCTTTCTCTGATTTATTTTGCTTAGCATAATACACACTAGCTCCATCCATGTCATTGAAACTTAATTCATTTTAATACTGCATAATATATCATAATTTCACATACCATAATTTATTTAACCTTTTCCAAAATAGTGGAAATTTACATTGTTTCTGATTATTCAAACTAACAATATTGCAAAGAACATCATATATGTATGAGCATCTTTGCACACATTTATTTTTGAGGAATTGATTCCTAAAAGCAGAATTGCAGAACAAAGAGTATAAGCATTTTCAAGTTTGATTAATATTGCCAAAATGAGGGGCACCTGGGTGGCTCAGTGGGTTAAGCCACTGTTTTAAGCTTGTGTTGTGGTCTCAGGGTCCTGGGATCGAGCCCCTCATCGAGCCCCTCGTTGAGCCCGCCAGGCTCTCTTCTCAGCAGGGGGCCTGCTTCCTCCCCCCCCCACCTTTCTGCCTGCCGCTCTGCCTACTTGTGATCTTTCTTTCTCTGTCAAATAAACAAATAAAATCTTTACAAAATAAAATAAAATGATTCCAAAAAGGCTGTATCAATTTATATTTTCTTTAAAAAACAAAAAATTTTCTTTCTCATAGCCCCATGCCTTAAGTTCAGTAGTAAAATATAAATGTGAAGTCGATCTGAAACTCACTGTCCATCTTACTAACAATGCAATATACAGTGTATATATACAGTCTAAAAAGTCTCCAATGTAAAGATAGTATACCTGATTAAAATGAAAAAAACTGTATGACATTTCCTAAATATTTAACATCCCATTTTACAACAGAAGCCTAGATAGAAGGAAACAGCTCACAACAGAAAGCAAGGTAAAACCCTTCTGTTTCCATTGCCTCTTGGTCATAAGTTCAAAAGACTTTTCACTGATTAAGTTTCCTAGGTTTGTGAGTCCCTCTGATTCAAAACAGTGGAGAGAATGGGATTTAGGTCTTCTAGGACCACTTTTAGAATCCTAGCTATTCCCATAGTCCATATGGCATGAGAAAACCATCGCCTTTGATAATCTTAGCAAAAGTTTCTGAGTTTCCAGAATGATGGGATATCATCCACATGACCTAGCTTGTCATGAGAACTTTATGTTCTATATAGTGACTTTTTGATGGTAAAGAGAATAACATGTTATCAATGTGCTAAATGCTCTATCCTTTTGAAAAATAAGCAGTTACAATAACTTAATTTATAAATTTTCTAAGATTTTACTTTGTGTTTTTGTTCTAATTTGTCTAAGAAATTCCCCTGAAACACCTTCACTGAGAACACACACACACACACACACACACACACACACACACACACAATTATTGTTTGGACAAAATGTAACCTTGGAATATTTGCTTTAGGCATTCCAGTATGCAGTGATAGTTAATATTTAACAAATATTACCCTATTCATGTTTACAGGTAAGGCTTCCTGAGACATACATGTAATAGTAAGATGCCAGTACAGGTCAGAAATAAGACAGCCACTAGGTGTATTTGGAAGGTGGACATTTTAATATTTTATCCCATGATAAAGACAAAAATTATAATCATTAACATGTATTCCTTAAAAAGAAACATCTGAAATTATATGAGGGAAAAAAAGCTAAACTTAAAAGGTTACATATTTTATGATTCCATTCATGTATAATATCCTCAAAAGGAAAAAAATAATAGAGATGGAGAACAGATTAGGAACAGGGTGAGAGGGTATAGAAAGACAAGAAGAAGGGTGTAACCATAATGGAGTAGCTAGGGGATGTTTGTGGTGACAGAACAGTTTTGTATATTGATTATGGGACTGGTTATACAGGTCTACACCTGATAAAATTGCATAGAATTTCAGATACACACAAGTGCATATAAAACTGGCAAAATCTGAATAAGATTTGTGGATGTTACTGATGTCAATTTCCTGGTTTTGTTATAGATAAGATGTTACTGTTGTAGGAAAGCAGGTAAGAGTACACAGGACCTCTTTGTAGAGCCTTTTATTTTTTTAAAGATTTATTTTTATTTTATTTATTTGAAAGAGAGAGAGAGAGAGAGAGAATGAAAGGGGAGAGGTCAGAGGGAGAAGCAGGCTACCCACAGAGCAAGGAGCCTGATGTGGGACTCGATCCTGGGACTCCAGGATCATGACCTGAGCCGAAAGCAGTTGCTTAACCAACTGAGCCACCCAGACACCCCAGCCTTTTAAACTTAATATGAATCTATAATTATTTCAAAATAGATGAAATCTTGTGGAATGTTCCCTTAAAACTTGTTATTTGTTCAATGGTTAAGCAAAGCAAAGTTCAAAAGCTTAAGAAAAATATGTGGGAGTATAATTCGTATTTTTCAGGCTACATCACCTTGGTAATCAAACTGGGTTATAATAGCTTACACACACTGAGTCTGACAGACTGCCCAATCTGTTGAATTGTGAGCCTTACTTTAAAGTCCTTCCTCACTATCTGAGGAGGAGGCTTGAAAGTATCTCCTCCCGACCTCTCCACTACTATAAATCATTTCCATTTTCTTCGACCTATGCCTGGCCCTGACATAATCATCTCCACGTGACAATCCTAACATGACCAATGCCTGATTCAGAGGACTCCAGTGTTTGCATGGAAAGTGCTGTCACCTATCACTGTCCTATAGTAGGAGCTGCCAGCCCATATCAAAGTTGCACTGATTCAGGATGCCTAGGTGGCTTAGTTGGTTAAGCATCTGCTTTTGGCTCAGGTCATGATCCCAGGGTCCTGGGATCCAGTTTCGAATCGGGCTCCTTGCTCAGCGAGGAGCCCGCTTCTACCTCTGCCTGTTGTTCTCTCTGCTTGTGTTCACTCTCTTCCTCTCTCTGACAAATAAATAAATAAAATCTTTAAAAAAAAAAAAAGCTGCACTGAATTTTCCAGAGCACTTTTATGAAAGGCAGAGGATTCCTTTCCCCTTTTTGTCATACTATATCACCTGGCTCCCAATGTCCCTCAGAGTTTTTAATAAAACAGCACTTTCCATTTTTATTCACAGAAAACCCTTTAGGATTTAGATATGGGTTTGTGGGGCTAGGCTAGAGAATCATATAAATGATCATCACTACAGTGTTGCAAGTGTCATCATTCCGCTAAGCACTGACATTTTGTCCTTAAACCTGGAGGACACCAACCACTCTTTACCCTGAAGGTGGGTTCTTTTTTTTTTTTTTAAAGATTTTATTTATTTGACAGAGAGAAACAAAGCGGGAGAGGGAACACAAGCAGAGGGAATGGTAGCGGGAGAAGCAGGCCTCCTGCCGAGCAGAGAGCCCGATGCGGGGCTCCATCCCAGGGCCCTGGGATCTGACCTGGGCCGAAGGCAGACGCTTAACGACTGAGCCACCCAGGCGCCCCCTGAAGGTGGGTTCTTAACCTAGGAGATTCCTTGACCCCACTTAGAAGTAGATCTCTTCAAAACAGAAGTTGACACCCCTCTTCAAGTATATTATTACATATATTTGCTTAAGTATATTTACATATACTTAAGCAAATATAAGTATATTTATATATACTTAAGCAAGTATACTTTAAGTGTATTTGCTCCTGTTTATTTTCAAGCTGAGACCCCTACTCCCACAAAAAGAATTCCATTCACTAAATTTAATTATCAAAGAACTAGAAAAAAGACACTATTTAAGTAGAGGAATGCCTCTGCCTACTGAATAAAATGAATAGTGTGTCATGGTTAAGAAGGTAATCTAGAGCCAGATTACCTCGTTTAGAATCATAAATCTTCATGAAGTCTGTGTAGCATTGCATTGCACTGGCCCAGCTCCTGGTAGAGCCGAATTTCCCAGCCATTGCTGTCCACTGTGAGATGCTCCAGGAGGAGAAGCTTTCTCAGTACCAGGAGTTTAAAGATTTTTCAGTGATGAATTCTTGTGCCTACCAACCCTTTGGCTGAGGCGTGGACATTAAGCTGGTGAACACTGCTTTTAACGATGGTGTGCCTGAGGATTCCAACACCTCCCTGAGTTATGTGGTCAAAGCAGGCCACATTGGCACCATGGGCTTGGCCTTCATGTTTGTGTCAGATAAGAATGATGCAGAGATCCTCAATGATGTGCAGGATCGATCAATATCAGTGAGCTTCCTGTTGTGATAGACATCTCATCATACATCAAACAGATGCAGTACAGGACTGGCCCACCGATTCTGGAATGTGCCAGTCTGACCCTCTTCAAGAGGCAACACCAAGTAGGAGGGTGAAGGAGACACTACCACCACCTATCCCCAAACCCCGACCCATGGCTTCCCTCTTGTGCATTACCACCACTCCTCAGCTCCCATTTCCTGACTTGTGTATTAAGTTTCTAACACTTTATAGACCAGCTCTTGCTAAAAGTATAAACTGGGATAAGTTACTTAACCCCTCTATGCTTCAGCTTCTTGAAACTGTAAAAACAGGACACCAATAGTACTGACAGCTTTTTGGGAAGGTGTAAATGAATAAAAGTACCTAAAATGATGTTTAGCATATGGTAATGTTCAATATGTTTACAGTTATTAATAATTATTATTCATTTATATTACTATTATGGGCTTATGAGGCAACAGAATTCCTGTAGAATGTAATTTGAGAATCATTTCTTTATCATTTTATCATTTAGTGTGGACGTGGGATGGTGCTGGTCTCTAAACTGTTACTACTCCCTAAGAAGAAAAGAATGGAATGAGAAAAAGTGTCTGCGAACTCATAGTAATTTGACAGAGAAATATTATTTCTGATGAATCTAATAAAAAATTGGATTAATATTCTGTCTTTATTTCAATTTTTAGTTATTTTTATTATGGTTTTATGAAAGTATTACTCCACAAAGGATTGGAAATTTTTTTTTTTAAGATTTTATTTACATATTTGACAGTGAGGAGAGAGACCACAAGTAGGCAAAGAGACAGGCAGAGAGAGAGGGGGAAGCAGGCTCCCCGCTGAGCAGAGAGCCCGTTGCGGGGCTCGATCCCAGGACCCCAGGATCACAACCCAAGCCGAAGGCAGAGGCTCCAACCCACTGAGCCACCCAGGTGCCCCAAGGATTGGAAATTTTTTGAAAAAATGGTCCTGGGGTGCCTGGGTGGCTCAGTGGGTTAAAGCCTCTGCCTTCGGCTCAGGTCATGATCTCTTTAAAAAAAAAAAGAAAAAAAAAATGGTCCTTCATGACAATTTTAGAAGCACTAGTCTACTATTTCTCAGATATATGGATGCTTTTTTTAAAAAAATTTCAATTTTTTTATTTTCTTATTTTATAAGTAATAGATAAATACCCTATTTGAGTATTTTGTTTTTTTAACCTCTACTGTGAAAAATTTCAAACATACAAAAAAAATAGAAGTAGTTTAATGACCCCCAACTACCAATCACTGATAATTTTAAATCACTGTTAATTTAAAAATTATCTAGAGCCAGATTACCTCGTTTAGAATCATAAATCTTCATGAAGTCTGTGTAGCATTGCATTGCACTGGCCCAGCTCCAGGTAGAGCCTAATTTCCCAGCCATTGCTGTCCACTGTGGGATTCTCCAGGAGGAGATAATTTAAAAATTATCAGTATAGTTCAGTAATTCTCAAATTTTAATATGCATCAGAATCACTTGGAGGACTTGCTAAACAAATTGATTGTTTCTGATTCAGTGGTGGGGCCCAAAAATTTACATTTCTAGCAAATTCCCACGTGATTCTGATGCTGCTGATAGTTTGAGAAGCAAACTTTGAGAATCATTGATGTAAAGGGATGAGATTTTTCTGCAATCCCTATGCCAAGCGTTGGACCCCTTAGCCCAAAGCATGTGTTTCTTTTATTTTTATAGTGACTGTCTTTTTTTTTTTTTTAAAGATTTTATTTATTTATTTGGCAGAGAGAGATCACAAGCAGGCTCCCTGCTGAGCAGAGAGCCCGATGCGGGGCTCCATCCCAGGACCCTGAGATCATGACCTGAGCCGAAGGCAGAGCTTTAACCCACTGAGCCACCCAGGCGCCCCAAAGCATGTGTTTCTTGCTAAACACATATAAGTAGAATATTCCCAGTAATCCCTCTCATCTGTGCTCACAGAATATGTTTTCAGACTTACCCTTAAGCTATCCATTTCTTGAGAACTGATAACGGATTTTTGCCCTTGTCCCCTCTTTATATTCTTGCTTCTTTTTTCCTTTTTCTCATAAGTAACCCAAGTAAGTGTCTATGAAGTTTTCTTTCACTTGTTTTCTGATATAGGTGATACTCAGAATATTTAGTAACTGGTACTAAATGGGCACCACCTATTCAAAACAGATGTCCTTAAACAACTAGTAAGACCAAACCCTTGTATATTAGCTGAATACTTGAATGGATATAACTTCACTACAGTGGGCTATGTGACAATGACTCAATTGTATCATATAACTTCCTATATACCTTCATTTTTTAACATGCCATGATATCATTTGTCCTCTATCAGAATCAAATTCATTACCTACATATCAAGCCTTTCTGTTCTTTTCTCATTAGCCCAACACAGTTAAAGTGACTCTAATGAATGAGGAATCAAATGTAAATACAAATGTCGACACTAAATTTACCTGACAGCACTTGGTTGTAAGATAGTTATCCACATGATCTAGAATACAACCTAACATGTTAGATATATAAACAACAAATGTGAAAAATTGAAGCATTCCTGAAGAAAGCCCTCATACTTTAATCAGTGTATTCAGAGGCCCATTTAAGAAACATTTGCCTGGAGCAGTTTCTCAAACTTCAGTCATTCCAATAACAGTTCAATGATTCTTTCTCTGTCCATGAACTGTCTTTACTTTTGTTTACTTAACATTTTTCTTAAAATCACTTCACTTTTTGTGGTCCCTGGGTGGCTCAGTGGGTTAAGCCTGTCTTCAGCTCAGGTCATGATCTCAGGGTCCTGGGATCGAGCCCCACATCAGGGTCTTGCTCAGCGGGGAGCCTGCTTCCCCCCCTCCCTCTGCCTGCCTCTCTGCCTACTTTTGATCTCTCTTTCTCTCTCTCTGTCTGTCAAAAAAATTTTTAAAAATCTTGTTTAAAAAATCACTTCACTTGGGGCGCCTGGGTGGCTCAGTGGGTTAAAGCCTCTGCCTTCAGCTCAAGTCATGATCTCAGGGTCCTGGGATCAAGCCCCACATCGGGTTCTCTGCTCTGCAGGGAGCTAGCTTGCTTCCTTCCCGCCCTCTCTCTACCTGCCTCTCTGCCCACTTGTGATCTCTCTCTGTTAAATAAATAAAATCCTTAAAAAAAAAAAATCACTTCACTTTTTAAATTATTAATTTTTAAAAGGAAATTTGATATCAGTCATAAATGGAAAACCTGTATCACTTGCCATAAGAGGCCATCATAAATAAAAAGAGATACAATGAAAACAGAAAATGTTATTAAATTCTAGCTAGTTACTATTATTTGACTCTTGGCCAAAGGCCTATCTTTCTTTTGGTAAAAATTTTACCAAGCATTAGTGTAAAAGGCATACCAGCACCAAAAGGAAAGCATTCTTCTATTTCCAGCTTTTCTTTTCTTTTCTTTTATTTCTAGCTTTTCAAAAATTTCATCAGGTAGATATTCAATTTAATGTATTAAGTAGATCTTGATGGCTAGTATATGATCGTAAGATTATCATACACTTTTTTCTTTTATTTATCTTTCTAAAAGATTTATTATTTTAGAGAGAAAGAACAGGGAGGAGGGACAGAGGGTGAGGGAGAGAGATGATCTCAAGCAGACTTCCTGCTGAGCATGGAGCCTGATGCAGGGCTTGATCTCACAACCCTGAGATCATGACCCGAGCCAAAATCAAGAGTTGGACACTTAACTAACCGAGCCACCCAGGAGTCCCTCCCCTTTTTTTTTAATGTGGAAAATTGTCATTGATTTTCTCATGTCAATACATTCTTGCATTCACAGAATAAAATGTACTTTGTCAAGGTATTTTTAAATACATTAATAGATTTGTTAATACTTTTATTACCATTTTAATATCTCTTAATAAATGAAATTGCTTTAGAGTTTTTGTGGTCTGTACAGTTTAGTATCTGAATTATGGCAACTTCCTCTGGTAAATTAGAAGATCTAGTTTTAGTTCCACAAGTGGTTATCTTTAAACGTTAAATAATATACTTAAATTATCAGCCTCAGAAGCAAAAATGTTATTCATTGACTCTGTTCTGAGAAATGAATAATTAGCCCTCACCCTAACTCTCATGACTCTCTTTCGTTATAGTCAGTTTTGTCAGATTATTATAATTTTCACATTATGTAAATTTTCTTTTTTTTTTTAAGATTTATTTATTTGACAGAGAGATCACAAGTAGGCAGAGGCAGACAGAGAGGGGGAAGCAGGCTCCTCGCCGAGCAGAGAGCCCGATGCTGGGCTCAATCCTAGACCTTGAGATCATGACCTGAGCTGAAGGCAGAGGCTTAACCCACTGGGCCACCCAGGTGCCCCTAAATTTTCTATTAAGAATTATAACCATCACATTAAACTGAATATTCACATCTAAGTGAATTAATGTTCATTGATAGTTTTTTAAATTAATCTTCCCATTAGCAGAATTATATCTTCAATAATCTTTTTAGAAGGTATCATAGGTTATCTGTTTCCTGATTCCTTGTGAATCTATTACTTGTCTACATTAAAACTTTAGTGAGGAACTATTGAGTCACTGCCCTCTCCCAGGAAATCCTACTATATGCTATAGCCCTACTCTCTTCTAGCACTTAAAATTATGATGGAAAAGATTCAAGCCAGCCTTTTCTTTCTAAAGTTTTTTTTTAAGATTTTATTTTTAAATAATTTCTACATCCAACTTGGGGCTCAAACCTATACCCCAAGATCAAGAGTTGCATGCTCCATTGACTAAGCCAGCCAGGCAACCCCCAAGCCAGTCTTCTACATGAACTATTTCTTTGGGCAGATGCATAAAGAAACCTTTCTTCATCTTTGAAATTTAGATACTTAGAATATGCCTTATTTTGGGGGCACCTGGGTGGCTCGGTCGTTAAGGGTCTGCCTTCGCTTGGGTCATGATCCCAGGGTCCTGGGATTGAGCCCCCATCAGGCTCCCTGCTCTGCAGGAAGCCTGCTTCTCCCTCTCCCACTCTCCCTGCTTTTGTTCCCTCTCTCGTTGTGTCTCTCTCTGCCAAAAAAATAAAATCTTAAAAAAAAAAGGATATGCCTTATTATTTTGAATATATTAATTTTTCTAGAAATAATTTTACAGACAATTCTCTTATTATATAACCATTTTTTTCCCTGTTTGACTATTGTTTACTCATTGATTTGCAGGTATCTTAACTCAACTAAGATGAGTTCCCTCCTTGGTGAGTCGCAGATCGAAACTACACCATGTGGAGTTGTCGCACAAAGAAAACTTTAATTGCAGCAAATAAGGAGATCACAGGAAGTAACTTCCAAAGCCAAGACTTCCTGAGCAACTAAGTTCTTTTTAATTAGGGTTAGAATGATTATATGGGGGGGGGGGCGCCTGAGTGGCTCAGTCGTTAAGCGTCTGCCTTCGGCCCAGGTCAGATCCCAGGGGTCTGGGATCGAGCCCGGTATCGGGCTCCCTGCTCCGCGGGAAGCCTGCTTCTCCCGCTACCATTCCCTCTGCTTGTGCTCCCTCTCTCGCTGTGTTTCTCTCTGTCAAATAAATAAAATCTTTAAAAAAAAAAAAAAAAAAAGAATGATTATATGGGGGAGCCTTGTTACCTGTGTAGAGGTAGGCCTAAGGTAGCACATGCACTTAAGGAAATATCCCTAAACATACATTGTATGTTATGTAAATGAAACTTGTACACACACACACACACACACACACACAGGTGGAGTAGGGGGGCAGAGGAAGAAGCAAGCTCCCGCTGAGCAGGGAGCCACATGTGAGGCTCAATCCCAGGACCCCAGGATCATGACCTGAACTGAAGGCAGATGCTTAAGACGCTTAACTGACTGAGCCACCCGGGAGTCCCTAAGATTTTAAAACTTTTAAAGTAAATTTTATTTTATTTTTTTAAGTAAATTTTTTTAGAGCCGTTTTAGATTAACAGAAAAACTGAAGATAGTACAGAGTTCTTACATGTCCTACACCTAGTTTTTGCTATTATTATCTTACATAGGAGGGTAGATTAGTCATAATTAATGAACTAATATTGAGACATTGTTATTAACTAAAGATCATACCTTATTAAAACGTCCTTAGTTTTTACCTAATGTTGTTTTTCTGCTTCAGGATTTGATCCAAGACACAACATTACATTTAGTCATCATGTTCCTTTAGGATCCTCTTGGCTGTGACAATTTCTTAGACTTTCCTTGTTTTGATGACCTTAATAGTTTTAGGAGTATTGATCAGGTATTTTGTGCAGTGTCCTTCAGCAGGGATTTGTCTGGTGTTTCTGTTTTTTGTTTTTTGTTTTTTTCATAGTTAGACTAGGGTTATAGGTTTTTGAGAGAGAGACCACAGAGATAAAGTGCCATTTCCATCATGCCATATCAAAGGTATGTATTATTGGGGCACCTGACTTGCTCAGTCAGTGAGCATGTGACTCTTGATTTCAGAGTTCTAAATTCACGCCCCACATTGGGTGTAGAGATTATGTAACAATAAAATCTTAAAATTTTTAGGGGTGCCTGGGTGGCTCAGTTGGTTAAGCGTCCAACTCTGGCTTCTGCTCAGATCATGATCTTAGGGTTGTGGGATTGACCCCCACATCAGGCTCCATGCTTAGGACAGTCTCCTTGGGATTCTCTCCCTTTCACTCCCTCTTTACATTCTTTCTCTCTCTCTCTCAAATAAATATAATCTTAAAAAATATAAAACAAAATAAAATCTTTTTAAAAGAGCATATATTATTGGGGCACCTGGGTGGCTCAGTCGTTAAGCATCTGCCTTCAGCTCAGGCCATGATCCCAGGGTCCTGGGATTGAGCCCTGAATAGGGCTCCCTGCTCAGTGGGATGTCAGCTTCTCCCATGCCCCCTACTTGTGTTCCCTCTCTTGCTGTGTCTCTGTCAAATAAATAAATAAATAAAATTAAAAAAAAAAAATAGAGCATGTATTATCAACATGACTTACCACAATTGATACTAACTTTGATTACTTAACTGAGAAAGCTAACTTTGTCAGCTTTCTTCACTGTAGAGTCATTCCCCCCCACCTTTTCCTACTGAATTCTGGGAGAGGTCACTTTATACAGCCCATACTTAAGGAATGGGAAGTTATTCTCTACCTTCTTCAGGGGGACAGTATTTACATAAACTATTTGGAATTCTTCTACATAAGAAATTTGTTACTTCTCCCCATTTCTTTATTTATTCAATCATACAATTCTATCAGTATGGGCTCAAATATTTATTTTGTACTTTGATTACAACCACTTTATTTTGTTGCCCAAATTGTTCCAGCTTTAGCCATTGGGAGGTCTTTCAGTTGACCTCTATGCCCCTTTGACATACCTCCTTCAATATGAGTCTTTTGGGTTTTTTTCTTTTTTCGGCACTTCCTAACTTTCTGCCACTATAAGATATTCCAGGCTCATCTTGTATATTTTCTGCTCTAGTTCTAGAATTGGTCATTTCTCCAAGGAACACTGATTCTTTTTATTAGAGTTGAATATTAGAAATCAAATCTAAGGGGTACCTGGTTGTTTCAATCAGAAGAGCATGCAATTCTTGATCTTGGGGCTGTAAGTTTGAACTGCTACATTGGGTATAGAGATTAGTTAAAATCGTAAAAAGAAAAAGAAAAGAAAGAAAGAAATCTGGTTTCTAGGTTCTCATTTCTACTGGTATTAAGATTGATTTTTTTTAGTTTGAGAGTTTCACTCTAGAATGTTATAATATTTTTATCTTCTAGTCAGTGTTTATCTACTCTGCTCAGTTTACTGGGATCACAGTTGCAGATCTGTCTGTTAACTGATCTGTCTGTTACTGTTAACCTCTCAGCTACCCCTCACTTCCCAGTTTCAGTCATAAGTCAGGAAACTGAGTTCTGGAAAATCAAAATTTGTGTTACCTTGTCTCTTCTTCAGTTCTACCTTCCTTGCCATCTGAGAATGGATGCCAAGGTGGCCTTAATTTTTCCATGGTCCATCCATGTCCCTGGTGCTTATTTCTTCAAGTTTCAGATTACTGTTGGGCCTTTATAAAATCTCATTTATTTTCTTAAAATGGCACTGAGTTGCTATTTAGAGGAAATGCTTATCCAATCTCACTTCCTTCCTTAATTTGGGTACAATTTGGAAGGTATTCTTCATAGTCTATGGTAGGATTATGACAGTTCCCTAGTTTCATTATACATGAAATTTTCTTCTCTGGTTTTGGTTCATTTCTGTTTACTTTTCTATACTTCCATCTTCCCTGGAAGCTATGCAGCCATTAATGATTTTCATTAAAATATTTCTACTCTTCCTTTCACCAGCCCTTAACATGATTGTCCCTTACTTTATCTGTCCCTAACTGGTAACTCACATGTGATTCTCCTTAGCATTTTCAAAGAAGGAGGGAGGTGGAAAGAAATAGCAGTGAGTAGAGCAGCAGAGGAAAAAGGGGCAACTCCCCTTTTTTTTCTTCTTTCCCATAACCTGTTATTTACAACTCTTCTCTGAATTGAAGTTAGTCTACTATACTGAGTTGATTTACTTTACCTGCCTTCATATTCCATTTGCTTATAGACATGTGAAGTTGATACATATTATAGATGCCTATAATATTGTAAAAGTTCTTTTTTTTTTAAGATTTCATTTATTTATTTGACAGAGAGAGAGCACACGTGGGCAGAATGGCAGGCAGTAGGAGAGGGAGAAGCAGGCTCTTTGCTGAGCAGGGAGTCTGATGCAGGGCTCAGTCCCTGGGATCATGACCTGAGCCAAAGGCAGCCACTTAACCAACTGAGCCACCTAGGCACCCCAATATTGTATAAGCTCTTATATGGGACGAAATAGTCACTTCTGAGGCATCTGAGAACATATCACCAATAGGAATTATAAATTTTATTTTACAACTAGAACAAGCCCTTTACTCTAGCCACTAATTCAAACCCTCTCTAAATTTTTTGACATATCTGTTTAATGAGGAGCCAGATAGATTGTTTAGAGTAGGGGTTCCTGGGTGGCTCAGTGGGTTAAAGTCTCTGCCTTCGGCTCAGGTCGTGATCTCAGGGTCCTGGGATCGAGCCCCGCCACCGGGCTCTCTGCTCAGCGGGGAGTCTGCTTCCCCCCCCCTCTCTGCCTGCTTCTCTGCTTACTTGTGATCTCTCTCACTCTGTCAAATAAATAAATAAAGTCTTTTAAAAAAAATATTGTTTAGAGTATATTTTCTTTTTCCTCATTTGCCTTTTCTTGAAATATTAGCCTGTGCAAAAAAGCAGATCATAGTCTATAAGGTCTGTAGAAATGTTCCTGGAATGCCAAACAACTGAATAGAGCTGCTGTTCTCCCTCTCCAATATCTTTCTTAAAAAAATGTTTAACTGCAGATAATCCCACAGGGTGCACGAGGCAAATGTTCAACCTTGAACAGGCAAATAAGGAAAAGGTCAATAGCAGAAAAACAAAATGAAAGAACAATCTGGAACATTTCTCTATGAAGATATGCTATTTAGGTAACTGGAAAAGCAAATCTCCCATCCCCTCCGCCATCCATGGAGGTGGGGGATTACTTCTAGGAGAGGATAATAAGTCCTCATATACTTTCTCTTCTCCTGGAAAAGTGGGAGTGTGAGACTCTAATCAAGAATTTAATTTAGTAGGGGGAGGTAGTAGAATGACACCAACAAGAATTTAATTTGGCACAGAGTTAATACATTTGGTAATTCCAAAGCTTGATCTTTGTGTATTAAAGTAGTGGCCATTAAGAGACAGATGGCTCAATTATGAGCCTGATTCTTAAGGTAACTTTGACTTTTTTTTTTTATCCAATTTCTTTTTTATGCCTTTTAGGCACAGTTTGAAGGCTAGAAGATAAAGAATTTACGTTATTCTACAAAATAAAATGCTATCTTTATAGTAAGCAGGGATGAAGCCATGTTTTAGATTATAGATTTAGATTATAGAAGAGTCGAGTTTCTCTCTCACCTTACAAAGACTACATATACTAATAGTAGAGTATTGTGTCACAGAATTAATGCCTGACTTTGGGAGATGTGGGAGGGTTTTATAGAATAGTTATTTACTGGATACCAGGAAGAATTAGGTGGAAATATCTCAAGGGAACTGGACTTGAAATACCCACACCCAGCCCAGACTCTCTTGCTTAGGTCATATTTTAAGTAGAATGAATAATTCAGACTTGGGACTGTGGAAAGAACCAAGATGCCTTTCAACAGATGAATGGATAAAGAAGATATGGTCCATATATACAATGGAATATTATGCCTCCATCAGAAAGGATGAATACCCAACTTTTGTATCAACATGGACAGGACTGGAAGAGATTATGCGGAGTGAAGTAAGTCAAGTAGAATCAATTATCCTATGGTCTCACTTACATATGGAGCATAAGGAAAAACACGGAGGGCATTGTGAGAAGGAAAGAAGGGTGAATGAGGGGAAATCGAAGAGGGCGATGAACCATGAGAGACTGTGGACTCTGAGCAACAAACTGAGGGTTTTGGAGGGGCGGGGGTTGGGGGTTGGGCGAGCCTGGTGGTTGGTATTGAGGAGGGCACGTATTGCACGGAGCACTGGGTGTGGTGCATGAACAATCAATCTTGTAACACTGAAAAAATAAACATATTTGGGGAAAAAAATTCAGACTTGGTAAAATATATGGCCTGAGAAAGGAGGATGGATCCTGATATAAGACCAACTCCTATGAGTGGTCTAAAAGCAATGGAGATGCTAAAAAGTTTTTGGTTTTCTGGTTTTTTTAAAATATATATTTTTTTTTATTTTTTAAATTTTTAAAAAAATATTTTATTTATTTATTTGACAGGAGAGGGATCACAAGTAGGCAGAGAGGCAGGCAGAGAGAGAGGGGAAAGCAGGCTCCCTGCTGAGTAGAGAGCCCGATGCGGGGCTCGATCCCAGGACCCTGAGATCGTGACCTGAGCCAAAGGCAGAGGCTTTAACCCACTAAGCCACCCAGGTACCCCCCTATATATATATATATTTTTTTTTTAAAGATTTTATTTATTTGACACACAGAGAGAGGT
>CM053615.1:60065139-60080212 GCA_028646535.1 Procyon lotor
GGGGGAAGCAGGCTCCCCACTGAGCAGAGAGCTCAACATGGGGCTCCATTCCATGACCCTGAGACCATGACCTGAGCCAAAGGCAGAGACTTTAACCCACTGAGCTACCCAGGTGCCCCTAAAAATTTTGGGGTTTTTTTTTATTTTTGTTTTTGCTTTTTTTTAATTTTTGTTTTTTTAAGAACTCACAACCCTGAGATCAAGACCTGAGCTGAGATTAATAGTCAGACACTTAACCGACTAAGTCACCCAGGTGCCCCTAAAAGCAATTTTGAAGAAGGAAATTTCAACAATATTGATGCTCTCAGGGAGAAAAGCAGATATGAAGACAATAAACGAAGCTAGAGATTTGGGTATACTCAAGAGGGAACCCCCTGCAATGGTTTATGTTCTTTTGATATTTTTGCCTTGAGATAGGGTATCATTTAAGAGTTAGGTCCAGATGCATGTAACAGGAAACAAAAAATAATCACAATGCCTTAAACTGGATAAAGATGAATTCCTCCTGCAAAAGTAGTCTAGAAGTAGTAGGTTCAGGGTTGTTACGACATTCCATGTTCCTCAGAGACCCAGTTTCCCTTTTATTATGTGAGCATATGGTTTTCATTCTTAAGATCACAAAATGGATGGAGGCTCCTTACAGAAGCTTTCCCAGAAGTCCACTGCAATATCTCCCACTTATGTCTCATTAGCCATAATTTGGTAACATGGCCACTCCTAGTTACAAGGCAGGCTGAGAGATGCAGGCTTTTTTCTGGGCATATGGACACCTCCAATAATTGATACTGTTGGTAAAAAGAAGCAGGGAATGCATTATAGGTAGGCAAATATCAGTTTCTGACATAGCAGTTGTTACACAAAGTATAAAGTTAATCATTTTATACATATAATTATAACATATACATACATATACACACACACATATATGGACGTGTTATATATATATATATATATATATATATATATATATATACACACACACACATATGTAATTCCCTCACATTAGCCTCAACTCTTTGGCATAATAACTGTTTGGCATACATAATCCCCCTTATGATTTACAAATAATCGAAATCTATATAAAATTTCAAAGGATACATGCCAAAACATTAACAGTGATTATCTCTGAAGGATGGTATTAGGATGGAAATTTTGACTTTCTCTAGGTTGTTGTAGTCATGTAGTATCAGGAAGACAAAGACAATAAAATACAGCATTGAGGTTAATATCCGACAGTTACTAATAAAATAGTGACTGGGAATAATTCTTTGAGCAACAAAAGGTACTGCTAGCAGTCCTATGGAGAAGATTTGGTACATTATCAGAAGGAACTGCCTGCCATACCCTCAAAACCCCAGGGATTTCCCCCATTTAATCTGGACCAGGATGAGCTGTCTTGTGGGTGAGAGAAATGGAAAGTTTCAAGAGCTGTGACTTGAAGCATCTGCATTGTTTGTTAGACTCTGACCATTCATTAATAATTTTATATCTGAATGAAGAAGCCTAGAATATCTTAAAAAGGCAAGTTGAACAATCACAATGGTAAATAACAACACACTAAAGCAGTGTTTTCCAAATAGTAGGTTATAATCCATTAACGAGTCATCAAAAAAATATAGTAGGTTATGATCAACTTGAGAGAATATAATAGATTCAATACAATAGAAAACTATGGGGGCACCTGGGTGGCTCTGCCTTGGGCTCAGGTCATGATCTCAGAGTCCTGGAATGGAGCCCCACATCAGGCTCTCTGCTCAGCCGACCGCCGCCTGCCTCTGCCTACTTGTGTTCTGTCTCTCTCTGTCAAATAAATAAATAAAATCTTAAAAAAAAAAAAAATAGAAAACTGTGTGTACTGAGTCGAAATGAAAAAATTTTTTGTCAGGCGCCTGGGTGGCTCAGTTGGTTGAGTATCTGACTCTTGGTTTTGGCTCAGGTTATGACCTCAGTGTCATGAGATCAAGCCCTACATTGGGCTCCACGCTCAGCAGGGAGTCTGCTTGAGATTCTCCCTCTGCCCCCCCCAAATAATCTTAAAGAAATTTCTTTATGTGGGCATGGTCAACAAACTTAAATGTTACTGCATTATATACTTAAAAAAAGATATTCTTGGGATGCCTGGGTGGCTCAGTTGGTTAAGCATCCAGCTCCTGGTTTCAGCTCAGGTCATGATCTCAGGGTCCTGGGATCAAGCCCTGTGTCAGGCTTCCTGGTCAGCGGGGAGTCTGCTTGAGGACTCTCTCCTTCTTCCTCTGTCCCTCCTCTCCCTCTCTTTCAAAAAATAAAATAAACAAATCTACACATATATGTATATATACATATATACGTACACATGTACATATACATATATATTCTTATGCAAGATAGAGTTAGAAGAGTCCTTATTTGATAACTTCAGATTAAAGTTGTTCTGTCATTTTTTTTTTTTTTTTTTAGTTTTTTATTCAAGTAATCTCTACACCCAACATGGGGCTTGAACTCTTAATCCTGAGATCAAGTGTCACATGGTCTTCTGACTGAGACAGCCAGGCACCCCTCAATGTCATATCTTTAATATTTCAACTTAAGTCTGTATTTTCAATTTCCCATGCATTTGAAAATTACTTATTTTTGTTTCTTAATACATTTTATTTATTTGTTTAAGATTTTATTTATTTACTAGACAGCCCAAGCAGTGGAGAGGGAGAAGCAGGCTCTCTGCTGAGCAGGGAGCCAGACTTGGGGCTCAATCCCAGGACCCTGGGATCATAACATGAGCAGAAGGCAGACACTTAACCAACTGAGCCACCTAGGTGTCCCCAAAATTACTTTTTAATATTGGTAATATTAATTAATATTAATTTAAATAATAAAATGGATTAAGAGTATCACCCTCTGTTTTGTTTTTTTTTTTAAAGATTCTATTTATTTATTTGACAGAGAGATCACAAGTAGGCAGAGAGGCAGGCAGAGAGAGAAGAGGAAGCAGACTCCCCGCTGAGCAGAGAGCCCAATGTGGGGCTTGATCCCAGGACCCTGAGATCATTAACTGAGCCCAAGGCAGAGGCTTTAACCCACTGAGCCACCCAGGAGCCACTCATGCTCTGTTTTTAATGATACATTTTTTTATAAAATACAAATTTTCTTTAAGGAATTTAAAATTTTAAATATGCCTCCTCTTATTTCCCCTTTATGGGAGTCCTGTAAAGAACTTCATGCTATTTTTGCCTTAATCCAACTCAGATTATAATAGTATATCATAATATTGTTAATAAATTGACATTTTGCTTTATATAATTTTGAATTTTAAAATAACAGTGCCATCTGGTGGTTCTTCTGAACATGTTTATAGTTCTCTTGGGGACATATCAAGAAATGGGGTTGCTCTTTTGCATGTGGATATCCAGTAGGGGGTAATTGTAACTTTGTGAGGAGCTGCAAAACTGTTTCCCAAAGTGGCTATGCCTTTTTACACTTTCACCAACAATGTATGAGGGTTCCAATTCCTCCGCATCCTGGCCAATAGTCGTTATTTTCCATATATTCTATTATAGTTATCCTAGTATGTATAAAGTAGAATCTCACTATAGTTTTGATTTGCAGTTCTCTAATAACTAATGTTGTTGGGCATCTTTTCATGTGCTTGCTGACCACTTGCATATCTTCTTTGGAAAAATATCTATTCAGATCTTTTGTCCACTTAAAAAAAAGATATTTATTTGTTTATTTGAGAGAGGGGGAGAGAGAGACATGTGTGAGCTGGAGAAGGGACAGAGGGATGGGAGAGCGAAAGAGAATCCCAAGCTGAGCTCCACTGGAGTGGGACATGGGACTGGATCTCACCACCCTGAGATCATAACTTGAGCAGAAATGAGGAGTCAGAGGACTAATCAAACGAGCCACCCAGGCGCCCCCGTTCATTTTTTAGTTGGGTTGTTCACCTTTTTGTTGCTGAGTTGTAAGAGTTCTTTTTTTTTTTTTTAAGATTTATTTATTTATTTATTTGGCAGGGAGAGATCACAAGTAGGCAGAGAGGCAGGCAGAGAGAGAAGGGGAAGCAGGCTCCCTGCTGAGCAGAGAGCCCCATGCGAGGCTCTATCCCAGGACCCTGAGATCATGACCTGGGCCGAAGGCAGAAGCTTTAACCCACTGAGCCACCCAGGCGCCCCTAGAGTTCTTTATACTGGATACTAGACCTTCTTGGATATATCACTGCAAATATTTTCTCCCTTTCTGTAGGTTGTCTTTGAGTGGAGAGTAAGCTTTTCATCTAACAGTCCCTATCAACACTCTTTTTGAAACACCTAATATCTACAACAGTCTAAGTAACACATTGGCTACTCCTCATTTCTCCCACACAGGCAGACCTTGTCTTTTTTATTTATTTATTTTTTTATCCTCTGTATCTCCAGTGGCCAGCATGCACTAGGCGATATTTGTTGAATGAATAAATTCTTCTGGAGTCTCTAAGGACATCATAGATCACCAATTCAAATGCCTATAGGAGGCTGACAATATGCATGAATAAATAGAACCATTTAGGGCTTGCAGTAAAGGTAGTGCACACACCCCATCTCCAAGCTAGTTAAACTAGTTCTCATGTACCATCTCATTATCCCGTCGTACCCTTTCGAAACACAGTTTCTTCACGTCTCCCTAAAGGTATGCCAGTCTTCAGTATATTAGTGTAGCTGAGTAATGTCCAAGGTATACCATGAAAAACAATACTAGAGTGCACTTGTGATGAGCACCTGGTGTGGTACGAAGTGTTGAATCACTATATTGTACATTTGAAACTATAATTACAATGTATGTTAACTGGAATTTAAATAAAAACTTAAGGGGCGTCTGGGTGGCTCAGTGGGTTAAGGCCTCTGCCTTCGGCTCAGGTCATGCTCTCAGGGTCCTGGGATGGAGCCCCGCGCCGGGCTCTCACCTCAGCAGGGAGCCTGTTTCCCTTCTCTCTCTGCCTGCCTCTCTGCTTACTTGGGATCTCTCTCTCTGTCAAATAAATAAATAAAATCTTTAAAGTAAATAAATAAATAAAGACTTCAAAACAAAACAAAACAAAACAAAACAAAAAAAATCCCGCAGTACTGGATCCCAGAATTCACCTTATTCCTGCACTGAGTTCGGGAGTTTCTTCGCAAACTATGCATTCTCCCCCAGGCTATTGCAAAGAACTCCGATCCAGAAGCTGCTGCTCATCACAGGGCTATCTATAGAAGAGTGAGGTCCGGCGGGCTTTAGTCCAGATTCCTTGCTATGGTCGAAATGCGATGCTGGACCGCGTCTAGCAGAAGGTATCCAACGAGGAAAACATGTCCCTCGATGGGGCGCGTGCAGCCAGACAGGTACCCAGGTTCGGGCCACAGAGGAGAAGAACGAGAGCCAAAGTACTTGCAGGTCAGGGTCTGCAGAGGAGAAGCCGCTCCCTAGCCCTCGAGACCCTAGTGCTCGACTCAAACGACCACCCCACCAGCCGAGTAACGAAGGGCTGCGACGAGGAGACTTAACACTCCGGGGAAAAAGCGTCCGTACGTAGTGGCTGACGCGCCCGCTACGCCGGACGCCGGCAGGAGACCGATTGTCACCGCAGAGCCCCGCGAGAAGGGTGGGGCGGAATCGCCTTTCTTTCTCAGCGCTTGCGCAGAGAGCTGGTTTCCTGGGGCCAGGCCGGGGAAGGCGGAAACTAGCGGCGAGCGCCGGGAGGCCCACTGTGTGCGCAGGCGCACTCAGAGATCTGCCACTACCTCCGATTTCTGTTCCCCCCGCAGGCCTCTGGGGCGGGGAGGCCCTCTCGCGACTGGGCTAAATGAGGAGAGAAGCCCCGCCTCTCACTGTACGCTCGCTGCCGCTGCTGTGGCCGCCACCTCTGCTCTGAGAAAATTATGTTACCCAACACCGGGTAAGGGCATGGGGGGCGTCGCAGGGTGAGGAGGAGAGAGGGGGAAGACGCGGCGGGGCCGAGTGCGCGGCTCGGTGGGGTCGGAGTGGGTGGCGGGGCGGTGGGAGGGCGGAGTGGGCGGCCCGGGCGGTGGGGGGCGAGCCCTGGAGTGCTGGTCCACGCTGGACGCGCGGTGTTGCCGGAATCCGCCGTGATGCGTGAAAGTAACTCAGAGTTGTGTACCTCAGGGCGGCAGGCACGTGCAAATCTCTCCCACAGGGAAAGGATCCGGAGGGGGTTACCCCGCCGCTCGCGGGGCAGGCCTTACCTTGGACTTTTGCATGTTTTGCTGAAGGGCTGCAAGTTCTAGGTGAAAGGTCGCTGTACCGTAATGGTTCTTCACTTCTTCCGAACGCTCAGTTCTGAAAAAATGAAATAATGGGTGTTTAAAAAGTGATTTTCAATCGCTTCTCGGCCTTTTGGCTAAGATCAAGTGTAAAAAGTGATTTTCAAATTAGTAACAAACTAATCCTAAATACGGGTATCTTTTTCGCGGTGGCAGTTCACTTAAAATTTTTAAAAATACTGGTAAAATACACATAGAACCATCTACCATTTTAACCATTACCATCTTAACCATTTTAGGTGTACAGTGTATCAATATTGACTGCAACCATTCTCCAGAACTTTTTCAACTTGCAAAAGAAACTCTGTACCCATTAAACAACTCACCCACTCTTCCCTTTAGCCCCTGTTCTACTTTCTTTCTTTCTTTTTTTTTTTTTTAAAGATTTTATTTATTTATTTGACAGGAGAGAGATCACAAACAGAGAGGCAGGCAGAGAGAGAGGGGGGAAGCAGGCTCCCCGCTGCGCAGAGAGCCCTATGCGGGGCTTGAACCCAGGACCCTGAGATCATGACCTGAGCGGAAGGCAGAGGCTTTAACCCACTGAGCCACCCAGGCGCCCCCCTGTTCTACTTTCTATTTCTATAAAGTGTAGATGTCTTGAGCAGGGTGACTTGTCTATTTATAACTTGCTTGAAACATACAGGCACGTGGCCAAAAGACTTTAAAAAGCTCAAAAAGGGTGTTAAGGTAAAAAGTGAGTTTCCCCATCCCTGACATTCAGTTTCCCAGTTACTCTCTTGTGTGTTTACAGTGATAGTCTGTGCATTTGTAAACATTTGTACACCATTGTAAACACATAGGCACAGACACATAGACCACTTTTTAAAAAAATAGCACACTCCTTTTTTATTTTTACATAATTTGTTTTGGGACATGCATACATTTTAGGTATGTATGTGCATATCTTCTCTTTTAGTGGTTACGTGGTATTCTATGGATGTACCATTTTTTGTCTAATCAGTCCCCTATCACTGGATACCAGATCATTTCTAGTTTTTGTTACTGCATATTTGCTGCAGTGATTAAACTTGTATCCACTGCTTGTACATATCTGAGAGTGTCTGTATGACAAGTTCCTGGAGGGGAAGTTCGAAAAAGTACATGCATTTTATACTTCACTGGCTAGTATCCTTGGCACTCTGAAGAGGTTGCACACTCAAAAGATTGAATCAGATTTCCTAATCTCACACGTTGGCAAACAACAAAATGTTTTATAAAAACACTTGTTTTTATAATATAAACCTAATTGAAAAAAATAGCACTTCATTACAATTAAATTTTTCATCATTAGTGAAGGTGGGGCTCTTTCTATATGTTTAAAGTAGTAGTCCACATCAAGGAGCAATTTGCAGATTGAGAACTTCTGGTTTAAAGCCATCTGTGTATCTTTTTCTTTGGCTTACACAACTAGGTTTTGAGTCATCTCTTAGAGCTCCATTTGAAAAAAAAATTGTTATATATCATATGTGTTACAAATATTTTCAGATTCTTTTTTCATTGTGTCTTGATTTTGACTGTACTATTTATCATGCAGAAACATGTTTTGATTGAGTCAGAGTTAGTCTTTTAAGGCTTTTGTGGTTTCGTGACAAACCTATAGGGCCATCTAAAGATAGGATTTTCTTTTGAATTGAAAGTATTCTTCTAGGATTTTTATTATTTTTACTACTTTTGTTTTTACTCAGATTTTTCACCCACCTGAGGTGATATTCTATTTTGCTTACTATTTTGACATAGGAAGTGAGTTAGGAAGCCCCTCTTCATTTTGGTTCTAACAGCTGGCTGTACAATTGTACCAGTACTGTGTTTTGGTTTTTTTTGTTTGTTTGTTTGTTTTTAAGATTTTATTTATTTATTTGACAGGGAGAGAGAGAGATCACAGGTAGGCAGAGAGGAAGGCAGAGAGGGGGGGAAGCAGGCTCGCTGCTGAGCAGAGAGCCTGATGCGGGCCTCAATCCCAGGACCCTGAGATCATGACCTGAACTGAAGGCAGAGGCTTTAACCCACTGAGCCACCCAGGCGTCCTATACCAGTACTGTTGACTAGTGAATCTTTCTTTTTGTTAGAAATTCCACCTCTATCATATAACTGAAATCTTATATGATAGGGGTCTGTTTCTGGATTTTCTATTTTATTGCTTTAGTCTGTCTATTCATGCACCAGTACCAAAGTATTTTAATTGCTCTAGTTTTATAAAATGTTTAAATATCTGGGAAGGCTAGTTTCTGCCTCATTTAGAATTTTTTTCAGATTTTCCTGGGTATGGTTGGATGTTTATTTTTCCAAATGAACTTCAGAGTAGCGTGTATAGTTTTTTATTATTTTTATTATTTTTTATTTTTTAAAGATTTTATGTATTTATTTGACAGAGGGATACACAGTGAGAGAGGAAATAAAAGCAGGGGGAGTGGGAGAGGGAGAAGAAAGCTTCCTGCAGAGCAGAGAGCCTGATGCGAGGCTGGATCCCAGGACCCTGGGATCATGACCTGAGCCAAAGGCATCTAGATGCTTAATGACTGAACCCAGGTGCTCCTGTATAGTTTTTTAAAAAAGTGATTACTTTTCTTTTTAAAAACTTAACTACATTAGCAAGTTTTCGCCATCCACCAGTGGTACTGACAAATTTGGACTCTTGCTTGCTTGCTTACTTGCCTCCTGTGGCTCTAATGCTTTTGAGCTGGAGGGGTTCCTTAGTAGGGCAGCCCAGGGCTTCTTCAGGTTAAGAGAAGAAACTGTCTCTGTCTTTCTTTTTGCCAATGCCTGAAACTCTTTGTGAGGAGAGAAATGTCCTTTATCCTACTGGGAATCGGTCCAACTACAATCCAGTCCACTACAGGGATGAGGCTTTTAAAGCAACAGTTGAGACATTTTCATCTCAATACTTATATTAAAAAAAAAATCACTTTAAGAGTCTGTGTGTGTATACTACCTTTTGTATGAAAGAAGAAAGGAAAATTACACTCACATACACATGATGTGTTTTTGTATATATATGTGTGTATTTGTGTATTTTTGGGAAAAAAAAAAAAAGCTACAAGAAGGATAAGCCAGAAATAATTGAAGCTGGTTACCTACAGGTAAGAGATTGGACTTCTTTGTACATATTTATAAGGTCATAACTATTAAACCATGTGCATGTTTTACAACATCCTTCACTAAAGATGAGAGAAAAGAGATAAAGTGGAATGTGAACATTAATTAACAAAGGAACTTAACTATGTATCCAGTTTATCTCAAATATACAGAGAAAAATAATTCAAATTTTTAAAGAGATTTTATTTAATAAAATCTTAAAAAACAAACAGGGTGCCTGGGTGGCTCAGTCAAGTGTCTGTCTTCAGCTCAAGTCATGATCCTGGGGTTCTGGGATTGAGCCCTACATTGTATCAGGCTCCCTGCTTAGCAGGAAGCCTACTCTCCCTCTCCCTCTGCAGCTCTCCCTGCTCGTGCATGCTCTCTCTCTTTCAAAATAAATAAATAAAATCTTTTTTAAAAACATCTTTTTTAAAAACATCTTTTTTAAAAAAGATTTTATTTATTTATTTACTTGAGATTGAGAGAGAGGAGGAGCAGAGGAAGAGAGACAAGCCAATTCCATGCTGAGCCCGACGTGGGGCTTGATCTTAGGACCCTGAGATCATGACCTGAGCTGAAATCAAGAGTCGAATGCTCAGCCAACTGAGCCACCCAGGTGCCCCAATTCAAATAATTTTTAACAAAGTAATTTGTATATCTTCAGAGGGATTTGGTCTAATAACAGAAATGTAAAGAAAACTTGAACTTAGTAGATTTATTATTGGTAGTGGTGCGAATGTAATAATTTGAGTGCTGGGGCGCCTGGGTGGCTCAGTGGATTAAAGCCTCTGCCTTCGGCTCAGGTCATGATCTCAGGGTCCTGGGATCAAGCCCTGCATCGGGCTCTCTGCTCAGCGGGGAGCCTGCTTCCCCCTCTCTCTCTGCCTGCCTCTCTGCTGACTTGTGATCTCTCTCCTTTCTATTTATTTATTTATAAATAATTATATATAAATAAATATAAATATTTATAAATAAATACAATCTTAAAAAATAATTGGAATACTGTCATATTTTTATGATACATACCTTCCTCTTTTTTTTTTTTTTTAAAGATTTTATTTATTTATTTGACAGAGAGGAAAGAGATCACAAATCAGCAGAGGAGCAGGCAGAGGGGGGGGGAAGCAGGCTCCCTGCTGAGCAGAGAGCCTGAAGCGAGGCTCAATCCCAGGACCCTGAGATCATGACCTGAGGTGAAGGCAGAAGCTTTAACCCACTGAGCCACCCAAGCGCCCTGATATATACCTTCCTCCTGTTGGTCTGTTTCCTTAACAGAAGAATAGATGAAGATCTTTACTCTCCCCTTTACCTTGAGCAAGAGCATGTTACTGGGTTTTTTTCAGTCTCCTAACCTGGCTCCTGGTACTCTTGTCCTTTTTCTTGTCGAAAGCCACGTCACTCAGCATCCCATCCTTGTCTCCCAAAACTGTTAAGTCTTAGATTTCTTTAAAAAAAATTTTTTTTAATATTTCTATGTTTTATTTTTTTAAAGATTTTATTTTTTGTTTGTCAGAGAGAGAGAGAGAGGACAAGCAGGGGGAGCATCAGGCCAAGGGAGAAGCAGGCTTCCCCTGAGCAAGGAGCCCAATATGGGGCTCGATCCCAGGACCCTGGGACCATGACCTGAGCCAAAGGCAGATGCTCAACTGATGAGCCAACCTGGCATCCCAAGATTTATTTATGTATTTTAGAGAGAGGATGGGTGCACACAAGAGGGAAAAGGGGCAAACGGAGAGGGAGAGAGAATCCTCTAGTAGACTCCCTGCTGAGTCTGGAGCCCTCGATCTCACAACCCTGAGATCATGACCTGAGTCGAAATCAAGAGTTGGACACTTAATCAACTGAGCCACTTAGGCACCCCAAGGTCTGGGATTTCTTTTTGTCACATTTAATGTAGACATTTTGACGTATAAATAACTTACAATGTCTAAAGTAAGTAAAATTTTACCATTCCTTCAAACAATACAAGGACCTAGAAAAGTTAAACTCTAATCACTGTTTTTAACTTGTAATTATAACAATATATTTTAATTATTTGTGCAAATATTATTTATTTTTATTTATGTTATTACTAATTATTATTATAAATACATTTGTAGATTTCTGTACTTAATTTACCAGTGGTTTTTTTTGTGTTTTTTTTTTTTTTCTATTTTGTATTTGTTTCTTTTGTTTTAGTATTTTTGGTTTTTATGTCTTCTTGCACTTCAGACCTCCCATATGGGAACATTTCTTCTTTTAATAAATAAGAAATGAGAAGGAAAAAAAATCTTTGGATTGAATGAAAGAAACAATGCTGTCATTATTTGCAATTGATATGCTTATATAGAAATAATGTATAACTAAAGTTTTAGATTTAATAAGTTTGACAAATTTTCAGGATACAAAAGTCCTTTTTTCTCCCCTTGAAGATTTTATTTATTTGACAGTGAGAGAACACAAGCAGGGGGAGCAGCATAGGGATAGGGAGAAGCAGGCTCCACACTGCAGGAAACCCCGTGTAGGGTCCAATCCTAGGACCCTGGGGTCATGACCCTGGCTGAAGGCAGACACCTAACTCACTGAGGCACCCAGGCATCTGAGATAAGTTGATTCTAAAATAATGTGTGGAAAAGCAAAGGTACAAGCATAACCAAGAAACTCTTGAGGAAGAACAAACTGAAAATACTTGATTTGGGGGCGCCTGGGTGGCTCAGTTGGTTAAGTGACTGCCTTCAGCTCAGGTCATGATCCTGGAGTCCCTCCCACATCAGGCTCCCTGCTGGGCAGGGAGTCTGCTTCTCCTGATGACCTCTCTCCTCTCATGCTCTCTCTCTCTCTCAGTCTCTCTCTCTCAAATAAATAAATAAAATCTTAAAAAAAAAAATACTTGCCTTATCAGTTATTAAGACTAATAAAGCTGTTACACTTAAGACAGCGCAATCCATGCGGACCAATGGAATAGAAGAGAAAGCTCTGTATTTATGGAGACTCATCTTGACAAAGCTAGAAGTGAAGATCTGTAGGAAAGATGGACTTTTCAGACAGGGACAGTTGTTTGTCCTTATTGGAAAAAAATGTAATTGGATCCCTACCTCAATTCATACATAGAAGTTAATTCTAGGTAAATTAAAGACTAAAATTTAAAAGATAAACCATAAAACTTTTGAAAGACAAATTAATACAATTGTGGTCAGGGAAGGATTTTTTTTTTTAACCCAAAGCATTGACTGTAAAAGAAAAGATTCATAAATTCTACATGAAAATAAAGAATTTCTGCTCATCAAAAGATATTATAGGGGCACTTGTGTGACTCTGTCGGTTAAGCATCTGACTTTGGCTCAGGTCATGATCTTGGGGTCATGAGACGGAGCTCCATGTCGGCTCCCTGCTCAGCTGGGGTTTGCTTCTACCTCTCCCTCCACCCCTGCCCCCATTCGTGCTTTCTCTCTCTCTCAAATAAAATCTTAAAAAAAAAAAAAGATACTATAAAGGTAGTGAAAAAGCAAGTCAAAAGTGAGAAGCTATTTTAAGTATATATGGTTTATAGATCCCATATATTTATTATTTATATTTAAGTATGTAAATATATGAACATGTATTTACATACGTGAGTACTTTTAAATTTATTTATTTGAGAGCAGAGTGAGAGAGAGAAAAAGAGCACAAGCAGGGGGAGGGGCAGAGGGAGAAGCAGACTCTGCACTGAGCAGGGATCCCGACGTGGGGCCTGACCTGAGCTGAAGGCAGCTGCTTTACTGACTGAGCCACCCAGGCATCCCCATACATGAATACTTTTTTGGTGAAGTTTATTTTTAGTAATCTCTATACCCAGCTTGGCTTGAATTTATGACCCCAAGATTAACAGTATCATACTTTTCTGACGGATCCAGCCAGGGGCCCCAATATACGAATACTTATGTAGGTTGTATGTAGTATATAATTTATATTTAAATATTTAGGACATATTTAATCTACACAATTTTAAATATATGTTATGAATCATTAAGAATATTAAGATGAACCAAACAATGGGAATTATACAGAAAAAGAACATGACTGTTAACATATGGAAATATTTTTAGCCTTATTAGTAATTAGGAAAATCTAAGTTGAAACAACACTGAGATACCATTTCATGTCTACCAAATCGGCAAAAATTTTAAATGTCTGACATTAAGTGTTGGGGAAGCGTGGAGCTATGGGAACTTTCATATATTGCTGCTAGTAGGAATATTAACTACTTTGGAAAGAGGTTTGGCATTATTTGGAAAAGTTGAACTTCATTGTGTGTTTCAGTTACCTGTTGCCATTGATCAAATGACTCCAAAACGTAATGGTTTAAAACAGCAATGATTTTTTTTTTATTATCCACAGTTCGTGGGTTAACTGGAATCTTCTGCTCTGTGTACTATAAGTAGAGGTCTTTCACATGGTTGCATTTAGCTGAGTCCTTGGCAGGGGCTGAAACATCCTAGATAGCCTCTCACTCTCCAGGGCCTCTCTCACTTGACCTGTCATCATCTGGTAATCTGTCCCATTTTGTATCATGGCATTTGGCTACCGAGAGAGACAGTGGAAGCTGCCAGCTATCTTATAGTGTTAGGTTGGAATCTCAGAATATAACTGAGATATAACACATTCTGTTGCTCAAAAAAAGTCGTAAAGCTAACCCAGACTCAAGTGGAGGGGAAAAATAATTCTTCCTCTTGATGAAAGGAATGCCAAAGGGTTTGTCTGTAAATAAACAAACAAGCAAAATCTTTTTTTATTTTTTGAATTAAAAAAAAATTTTTTTTAAAGATTTTATTTATTTATTTGACAGAGAGGCAGGCAGAGAGAGAGGGGGAAGTAGGCTCTCCGCTGAGCAGAGAGCCCGACAATCCCAGGACCCCGAGACCATGACCTGAGCCGAAGGTAGAGGCTTTAACCCACTGAGCCACCCAGGCGCCCCCAAAATGTTTTTTTTAAGAAATTAGTGTTCCTTATTATCAGATTGATCATAAATGTTCATCTGTAAATGATTTTTAGCTTTAGAACAATACTGTTTAGGAGGATCATATTTGGTCCTTGGCTTAGGCATAGATGTGTTGATATTAGGAATAGTAAAAACGGGAATGAGCAATCATATGTAAACTAGTTGTTACTTTGTGGGGTGAGAGAATAAGGAGGAGGTTAGAATTAGAAGAATAGACCGGTGGCTTCTGGAATGTTGGTAATATTCTGTTTTTCTTCCCCTCTTCTCCACTTTCCTTCTTTCCTACCAAAACAATTATTTTAAAACCCTTCTCCATGTTCACCTCTGACCTTTTCTGGAGTGTAAGTCCTATAGATCTTGGCAGAGATCTTAAGTTCTTTTTTTTTTTTAAAGATTTTATTTATTTATTATTTATTTGACAGAGGGGAAAGATCACAAGTAGGCAGAGAGGCAGGCAGAGAGAGAGGAGGAAGCAGGCTCCCCGCTGAGCAGAGAGCCTGATGCGGGGCTTGATCCCAGGACCCCGAGACCATGACCTGAGCTGAAGGCAGAGGCTTTAACCCACTGAGTCACTCCGGCACCCCTTAAGTTCTTTTTCGTTAACAAGCGTGTTTATCTGGTTACTGTCCCCTTTTTTCTTTTTGCTATTGTCACTTTCACTATATTCTCTTTTTTTTTTTTTTTTTTTTACTTTCACTATATTCTCTTTATCCTTCTCCTTAGACAAGCTTTTTTTTTTTTTTATTTTTTTTTTTATTTTAATGCT
>CM053615.1:60080712-60097275 GCA_028646535.1 Procyon lotor
TGATCCCAGGACCCCGAGACCATGACCTGAGCTGAAGGCAGAGGCTTTAACCCACTGAGTCACTCCGGCACCCCTTAAGTTCTTTTTCGTTAACAAGCGTGTTTATCTGGTTACTGTCCCCTTTTTTCTTTTTGCTATTGTCACTTTCACTATATTCTCTTTATCCTTCTCCTTAGACAAGCTTTTTTTTTTTTTATTTATTTTTTTATTTTAATGCTCAGCAGGCAGCCCAATGCAGGGCTTGAACTCACAACCCTGAGATCAAGACCTGAGCCGAGATCAGAAGTCAGCTGCTTAACCGACTGAGCCACCCAGGCACCCCACCACAATGAATTTTAAAACCTTTTTATCATCTTCAGAAGAGACCCCGTATTTCTCACCTATCAACTCCAACCCCTGCACCCCCAGTCCTAGGCAACCACTATCCTTGTGTCTCAATAGATTTGCCTACTCTGGACATTTCATTTAAGAGCAATCATACAATGTATGGGCTTCTTTCACTTAGCATAATGTTTTCAAGGTTCGTTCATGTAACATGGGTCAGTACTTCCTTCCTTCTTATTGTTGAATATATTCCACTGTATGGATATACTGCAATTTATTTATCCTCCTATCAGTTGATAGACATTTACATTTTTTTTCCAATCTGGCTATTATGAGCAATGATGAGCATCTGTTATACATTCATTTGCTTTTATTTTATTTATTTATTTATTTATTTATTTATTAATTTTTTTTTTCATTCATTTGCTTTTAGATAATTTCTTTTAAGTGGTATGTATTTATTGTAGAAAATTTGAAAAAGCCTGAAGAATATAAAGAATATGATAAAATTTATTCATAATCGTATCACTCAAAAATAAGCTTTGTTAACACTTTTCTGTGGGAAAAAAATGTATATACTTTACTAATTCCTCATTTCTTGTTAAGATTTACTTTTTATCTGGGGCGCCTGGGTGGCTCAGTCGATTAAGCAATTGCCTTCAGTTCAGGCCATTATTTCAGGGTCCTGGGATCGAGCCCCACATCAGGCTCCCTGCTCAGCAGGGCCATCTGCTTCTCCATCTCCCCCTGCTCATACTTTTTCTCTCGCTCACTCTCTGTCTTTCAAATAAATGAATAAAATCTTTTAAAAGGGGTGTTATATGTAACTAATAAGTCCTTGAACACTGCATCAAAAACTAATGTACTATAGTGGCTAACTGAACATAATAAAAAAATAATAAAAAGTTAAAAAAAAAAAAAGATTTGCTTTTTATCTGGCCAGATTTTGTTTGCCAAATCACAAGACTGGCCAACTGCAGTTGTAATAATTTATAAATCATTATGCAGTGGCCGCATCACAGAGCTGTAAGCTATCAGGGAGGGAGGGTGGGAGGTTTAGAGAAAGGTTTTTTTTTAAGATTTTTTTTATTTGAGAGAAAGAGAGCACACAGGGCAGTGGGGAGAGAAGCAGACCCCCTGCTGAACTAGGAGCCCGATTCTATTTCGGGGGCTTGATTCAGGGCTCAATCCCCAGACCCCAGGATCATGACCTGAGCTGAAGGCAGACGCTTAACCGACTGAGCCACCCAGGCGTCCCTGCAGAAAGTTTTAGGGGAAGAAGCATATATATTGTGAAAATATGCAGTAGTTCCTGTTACTAACAAGTAAATAAAACATTAAGGTTTCTTATAAGGTCATTATTTGTTCTGTTGTAGGAGGCTAGCAGGATGTACAGTTTTTATCACAGGTGCGAGTCGTGGCATTGGCAAAGCTATTGCATTGAAAGCAGCAAAGGATGGAGCAAACATTGTTATTGCTGCAAAGACAACCCATGCAAACCCTAAACTTCCAGGCACAATCTTTACTGCTGCTGAAGAGAGTAAGTGAATGGGACAATGCCATTTCTTGAAATGTTCTAACTATGGTTTCAGTAGATAGAAAATCTGCTGTAGAGTTTAATTATAGCTATTTGAAAACTACTTTAAACATAATTTTATCTGGTTAAAGAAATATTTTGTCACCTTAGGGCAGTGAGTTAGGGCAGTGATTCAGGAACTGTTTTTCCCCCACACTTTCATATGATATGAGAGACTCCCTTTAGAAATCATGTCTCTTGAGGGCAGTGGTTCTTGGATCTGTGCAGAGAATAGGGGAGTGGAAATGAGAGGTGGATGATGTGAACACTTGGAAAAAGTTCTCCATGTTTTTTATTTTCTGTGCTGTTTGAAACTCATTGTCTTATAAGTTCATAAGTAATTATCAAGTGCTTCTATCCAAGGCATTGTGCTAGGCACAATATCAGGAGGGAAGGCTTAAAATTAAACTTTAGTGGATATTGCTAGTTTTGTTAGTCATGTTAATAGCACTGTGGTTATGTTAGGGGAACACATATGAGGTATTTATGAATGTGATGATGCCTGAGATTTGTTTTCAAATACACTCCAGCCAAAAACAGGATTGGGGGTAGAAAAATAAACAACTGGCAGAGCATTAACAGTCATTGAAGATAGGTAATAGATTCATGGTACTTTACTGTTCTATTTTTGTCTTTTTCTTGAAATTTTTCATAATAAAGGTTTTTTAAATTATCTTCCTTTTTAATAGAGTTTTTAAAATTACCTTTTTGTTTTGTTTTAAATATTTACTTATTTATTTTAGAGAGCACGCACATGTGCTTAAGAATGGTGGCAGGGAGAGACTCTTCAAGCAGACTCCCTAATGAGTACGGAGCCCAAGCACCAAGCAGGGCTTAGTGCCATGACCCATGAGATCATGATCCAGGCTGAAACCAAGAGCCAGACGCTCAACCAAATGAGCCACCCAGGCACACTCCGCATTTTTTGTTTTTTAATAGAGTTGGTCTCTCTAGTCCGAGGTTGAATATGGGTTTGCCTGCCCTACTGTAGGGTGGAGTCACAAGTAGTTAAAAGAACATAGTTATTTATATTGGTTTTCTGAAAATAGGGTACTTCTTTTGATTCACAGCAGAATGAAAAGTTTAGTGTTTGAGTGTCTCAATGCTTTTTTGTCTGTTTATCCTTTGTAGTTGAAGCAGCTGGAGGAAAGGCCTTGCCATGCGCTGTTGATGTGAGAGATGAACAGCAAATCAATAATGCAGTGGAGAAAGCAGTGGAACGATTTGGAGGTAGTACCTTAATTCTGAAATAATTATTGAATATTGTAACTATAATTTAAGTTAAAAAAAAATTTTTAACTTTCCTCAGTCTTTGGACTGTGCTTAAGCATATACTTTGGAGTATAACCAGATATGAGTATTCACTTACATAGAAATGCAGCTTAAAACCATGTGATGACTTTTTTATTGTTTTTAACAATAAAATAATAAAAAATAAATAAATAATAACTTTTAGTTATTTTGAATAATACAGCACATCTCCCGTTCATTCTAAAGTTAGGCCCTTGACAATAACATATATCAAGCCAACTAGTTTCCCAGATCTCATCCTTTTGCCTCTCCTCAACTAATGTAGCCATCATTTGATGACTTTTGATGTTTATTGGATTAAGTATAGATAACTTACTGACATTCACGATATTTCACATCTGATCTCAACAGACTTTTTTGGTTCTATCTTTTTTCTATGCCCCTGTGTAAACATTTTATTCTTCCTCAAATAGTTTACTTCCATATCCTTGCGTTGAGGTTTTTGCCCCTTAACTTTTCCTCTTCCCCATACCGAGGCTTCTCCAGTGCCTACCTGTCCATCTCCATTCCTGCCTGAAATGCTCCAGTGCCTACCTGTCCATCTCCATTCCTGCCTGAAATTCTCCCTGCCTTGAAATCCCACCTTTCTGTGGTTAAATCTCATCTCATTCATGAAGCCAGTTTCCTCACCATGCCAACTAGTTAGAAGTGTATTTTTCTTTTTCTGAATTCCTAAAATACTCCTTTGATCCTTATCTTGTACTACTTTTTTTTTTTTTTTTTGACACAGAGAGAGGGAACACAAGCAGGGGGAGTGTGGGAGAGGGAGAAGCAGGCTTCCCGCTGAGCAGGGAGCCCGATGAGGTCCTCGATGACTGAGCCACCCAGGTGTCCCTACTTCATTTTTTTTTTTTTTTTTAAGTTTTATTTTATTTTAGAAAGGGAGAGAGAGCTGGGGTGGAGGAAGCAGAGGGAGAGGAAGAGAATATCAAGCAGACTCCCCACCAAGCATGGAGCCTGACATCAAGTTCAATCTCACAACCCTGAGATCATGACCTGAGCCTAAATCAAGAGTGGGACACTTAAAACTGAGCCTCTCAGGTGCCTCTATTGTACTACTTTAGATATTAGTATTTTTTTTCCTCAATTAGTTCATAAACTCCTAGAAGGCAGGTGTTGGGGGTGAGCTAAAGCTTCAATGGTATTATAGCAAGGCAGCTGGCCAAGTCCAAATCCTGCCCAAACCGTTAGCACTCTTCCCTGCTCCCCTTGTAATATTCCAGAGACTGTATGGACATGTGAAAGATGCTGACCAACGGGAAGAAAGGTAGTATTTATTGTTAGCATGGCTTGTGCTTATAACCTTCAATACAGAGTACTATGTTGTAAAGGACTGGAGCACAGTTTAGTTTTCAATTAAGAGGATATGTTTTCCATACATTTCAGGGGAAAAAAAAATCTCCCAGTATATTTGCTACTTTGTTTTAAGATTTTTATTTGTGGGGGTGGGTAGTGGGTGCTCCTGTGGATACATGGAGGAGGGGCAGAGGAAGAGGGAGAGAGAAACTGAAGTGGATTCCTCGCTGAGTGCACAGCCTGACACAGGCTCGATCTCACAACCCTGAGATCAGACTGAACCAAAATCGAGAGTTGGACCACCCAGGCCCTGCCCCTATTTTGCTACTTATTGAGAAGGGCACTTGAAACATGCTTGTCTTCTTGATAAATTTAAAAATTGGCTGTGGAGTTACCTCTGCTTTGAAGTCTTGCCTAAGATTTCCTTTCCTCCTCCTTAGTATGCACTTTGATATATTCAAAATTTTTTGCTTTCCTTTTACCTATCAATTTCTGCTTTCCTGGCATATCAGTGCACAATAAAGAGGGAACTCTGTTCAACCACTCAGCTGCCACTCTCTCATAATTATTAAGGATGCCACATTTATAAGAGATGATTCATAAGCTGCTCCTTTTTTTTCCCTTTCCTTCTATGCTCTTTTTCCATGAAGATGCCAAGACTTTATTTTTTGTTTGTTTGGTTTTAGTTCCATACTGTGGTTGCTACTGTTGTGGCTTTCTGTTTTGGAGTTCTGTAGGCCTTTGAATTTTGCCTTTTGGGAACACTTTACTTTTTCCTGATATTTCTCTGTGCTGGAGCATTGTCTTTAACAAAGTCCTGAAAAGAGGTGCCTGGGGGGATCAGTGGGTTAAAGCCTCTGCCTATGGCTCAGGTCATGATCTCAGAGTCCTGGAATTAAGCCCCACATCGGGCTCTCTGCTCAGCAGAGGAGCCTGCTTTCCCCCCTCTCTCTGTCTGCCTCTCTGCCTACTTGTGATCTCTCTCTCTCTCTCTCTCTCTCTCTGTCAAATAAATAAATAAATAAATAAAATCTTTAAAAAAAACAAAGTCCTGAGCAGTTGATAATGCTTTCAAACCTGTGCCCTCAAGGTTCTCTGCCACAGGGTGCTCCCTATCACCCTGCCTTCCCTCACATTCAAAGTTTTCCAGGCCTTGAGTAAATTATGCTATTTCATAAACCACAGAATCATTCTTTTCTGCTACCTTTTTTTTCTGCAGCGTATATATATATATATATATGTAATATATATATATATATATATAGTGCTTATTATTTTTCACTGTTATTCCCTGATCCATTTTAATTTGGGCCATCTGAGTTTAGAAATTTTGACCTACCTCTTAATTAGAGCTATTTTTTTCTTTATCACTGGCAAATCAAACATAGTTTACCATGTCAGTATATCCTCATTTCTCATCTACTTTCTTTGCTTTTGGGCCCAGATGTTTGCTCTGCTAACATACCTGTCACTCGTTATCACATAGTGAGAGATATGAAGTCAATAAAGTCTGAATTTGCTTAAGGAATCCATTGATTGGATCAACCCTTACTAGCTTCATCTCTCTGAAGAGGGTAATTCTACACAGTATGGTATATATACTCATCAGCCCAGCATCTTGCTTAGATCTACGCTCAATTCGCTTTGCTCCCTCCTGGCTGCTTCTTTAGTGAGTATCATCTTTCTTATCTCCTAGGCCCTAGCAGAGTGCCTTATGTAGTGTAGCCACTCGCTGATTATCTTTCAGTGGTGTGGCTGAGCAGCTCATAGCTTTGTGAATTGACAAGTATGTCCTAGATTTAAAAATTCTTTTCATAGATCTTTGCTATTTGTGAAGACAACCATCGTTATGTTCATCCTAGAAGGTTGGTAGTCACAGAATCTAGAACTTGTCTCAGATATATGGATGACTTGCTTAATTAAGTTGAGTTTTGTTATAATGAAGTTATAAAATGTAATGTTGAATCCAAAGTTAGTCTAAGGACACATTTTAAGAAAACATTAGCGGGGCACCTGGGTGGCTCAGTCATTGTCTGCCTTTGGCTCAGGTCATGGTCCCAGGGTCCAGGGATCGAGCCCCATGTTGGGCTCCCTGCTTGGCAGGAGGCCTGCTTCTCCCTCTCTCACTCCCCCTGCTTGTGTTCCCTCTCTCGATGTCTCTGTCTCTGTCAAATAAATAAATAAAATCTTAAAAAAAAAAAAGAAAACATTAGCAACACAGAGTTTATTATACAAAAGAATATGGAAATTGGGGAATGAGTATGTGATCAAGATTTTATAATACTATATATGAAGAAGGGATGCTTAGGACTAAAATGTTTTGGTGAGCCTTATGTTTTAATAGCCTTTAATAGCCTTATTTAAACCATTATCCACATAATGTGAGAGAGAGGCATAGTAGAGAGGATGTTTATTGCAACAGTCTAAGCCAGCAGTAGAAGTTGTGATATTTCTATTTAACTGAATATTAAGTGCCCTTTAAAAAGAAGTATGAATCATGTAGAAACAGAGAAATGTTAAAGATACTTTTCTATTTTACTATTTTCACTTAACATTATTTAACTAAACTTGTAACTAAACTTGTAAACAAGATATGCTACATAATGAGGGACTGGACAGAATATGCATAAATAATCATTATTCTAGATTAATTTTATGTATGAATTACTAAAACGAACTTGATATACCTTGGTGATTCGCCTAGAATTGAAAATTCACTCTAGGTCTTTTCTCTTTTCCTATTTCCCAAGGCCAGGAAGGACCTCTTTTATTAAAGTAAGGGTCTTAGAAAGGGGGGGAACTAGTGAGCTTGCAAGGAGAGAGGGCCTTGGAAAAATGCTAGGAGGAGAGAAAACTTTAAGGAAGTTAACCTAAGGTTCTTGGAGACAAGGAGGAAAGACCAGGAGGTAAGAGAACAAATAGGAATAGAAGCTACAAACCTCTGAGGACTAAGCCTCCTTGTAGTTTCATGTGGAGCTCTGGCAATTGGCTTTCTCCATTGTGCCAGTGAAAATCATTTGGGTGTTTTGACACAGCTGTCGAGTCTTTTTTTTTTTTTTTTTGTAATTCTATAGCATTTTAGCAAATGAAAGATTTTAACACCAAAAAACCCCCAAAAAGCAAAAACAGAGGAGATACAGTTGATCTTTTACGAACACAGGTTTGAACTGATAGACTTGTATGTGGATTTTTCTGGATATAGTACAGGACTGTAAATGCATACAGCTGTCGAATCTTGCATTGGTATATTGTCAGTCATATTACCTAAAAGAAGTATTTGTAGGGTGCCTTGTCTGATCAGTGGGGAGTCTGCTTCTTGGTGGCTCAGTCGTTAAGCGTCTGCCTTCGGCTCGGGTCATGATCCCAGGGCCTGGGGTTCGAGCCCCGAATCAGGCTCCCTGCTCTGTGGGAGGCCTGCTTCTCCCTCTCCCACTCCCCCTGCTCTCCCACTCCCACTTCCCTCTCTCGCTGTCTCCCCCCCCCAGTCAAATAAAGTCTTTAAAAAAAAAAAAGAAAGAAAAGAAATATTTGTGACCAACTTAGGGTTCAACTATATAAAATAAATAAGTTTATTTCTTTATGTTATAAAGTTAAAATTACATTAATGAGAAGTTGATTATTTGAAAACAGGAATTGATGTTTTGGTGAATAATGCCAGTGCCATTAGCTTGACGAGCACATTGGAAACACCAACAAAGAGAGTGGATTTGATGATGAATGTCAACACTAGAGGCACCTATCTGACGTAAGTTATAGTGATGGGGGGAACCTTGCAGTGTGTTCTTGGAGGACTTGTTGTAAACAGATTTGAACCAAATTAGCAATACAGTTTAAAACCTTGTCGGTTATTATTAAAGGCCTAAAAGTGCTCCAAGTCAGTAAATGATATTTTAAATAGTTTTATTCAGAGCTCCTTTTCTCTGTGAATCTAATAAAGTCGAAAGTATAGCTCAAGCATTTTCAAGTGTTTGCATAAGTAAATAGATACATGCATATCAGCTCTTCTGATTATTCAAATCAGCAATAGTCTTTCCTTACTCTGAAAAACACTGGTTATAGTTATGTGAACCATAGGAAGCTCATTATAAATTTCTTTTTCCATTTTTATTGTTTTTAATTTTAATTCCAGTATAGCTAACATAATTAGTATATTAGTTTCAAGTGTTTATGAATCACATTTTGATGTAACAGAGGTTAAGGCTATCTTGGAGAATATCAGGGGGAACCCAGGATACAGAATGAAACCAAATGTAGTTGCAATCTGTTCTGTATCGGTCAGACAGTCCACTCTTGTTTGTCCATTTTTTATCTGTTTATTTACTCTCAGATTCTATAATTTTTTTCCTGTGGAGGTAAGGAAAGATCAGCATAGAACTTGTCACCTCACATGTATCTTACATGTATCTGCCTTACAGTTATACATAAAATTGGTTAGGACTGATTAGGACCTTGGGCTGTGGCTTCTTTAGCTTCTTTAAGTATGTGCTATCTCATGACTTTGTTCAAGTAACTTCTTGCAGATTCTCTTTCCTCATTTGTGAAATGGGGACGATGAAGTATGTCACAGGATTGGTCGTGAGGGTTAAATGTAAAATTTGTCGTTAACCTGGGACTTTCCTCTTAGAGATATATTTTGTTGGGTCTGCAAAACTGGCCCTGACAGAGTAAAACAATTTTTTTATTAGCACCTTTATTAGCTCAGAATTTATTAGTTGCCCACATGAGAAAGATCAGATTTACGCAAAAATCCAGATTTGTGGCTTTTCTTGAAGCCAGAAAATCTGGAAAATCTGGCTACCGCATACCAGCATGGCAACAGTGCTATAGCTGAGTGACAAGAGTGTCCCCTGCTTCATGAGAGACATTAGCTTTAGCCTTTTGTTACATTGCAGTGTGATTCATAGACACCTGAAACTAAGGACAGGCTAAAAGGTTGCCATTTTTATCTTGTTGTGTGCTTGCCCTGCTGTTTTTCTTAAAGAGGGAAGTAAAATATTTCTCATACCCATGTGTCTGTCTGAAGTGTGAAAATGAGACATATGCCAAGAGCGCCATATGTTCAAGTAAAATGAGTGAGAGCTTACTTCTTTGTAAATGTGGGGCATATTTCTATAGATTCAGTATGTAAAGTCTATCTCTATTGAATGGAAACCTCAGTGAATCAAACCATAGTAAGAACTATGGCAAACATACAGAAAAGATTGTGGTGATAAACTTACATAGAAAAAGGACTAACACTTCAATAGGATTTGTGTTTATTTTCAAATAAAACCAGCAGCACTGCTCTGTGATGCAGTCATGTGTTACATGAAGAAATTCTCTGGACCTCAAAACCTTTTTTACAGATGGTAACTCCGTGAAAGAATTTTGATTAAATATAAACATTCATTTAAACAAGCATTTAAAAATATAAACCTAAGCAGGAATACTGTTGCTCAGCATGTTGAATTAAGGCTTAAAAGGACATGATTTGTGAAAAGTTAAATCATTTGTGGCAGTTTCAATTGCAGATGATGAAGCCATGGATATAAACATTCTACTCACCAAGTTTTATTTACTTAAGGTGTCAGGAGAATTTTGAAATGATTAAAAACTTTTAGACTGGTACCCATGACACAAGCATGGAAATGACTTGTTAAGCGTCGAGAAACATCTTAGGAAGTTTAAAATAGATTGTCAAGGGGCGCCTGAGTGGCTTAGTGGGTTAAGCCTCTGCCTTTGGCTCCGGTCATGATCTCAGGGTCCTGGGATCGAGCCCCGCATCGGGGCTTGGCGGGGAGCCTGCTTCACCCTCTCTCTCTGCCTGCCTCTCTGCCTACTTGTGATCTTGCTCTCTCTGCTAAATAAATAAATAAAATCTTTAGAAAAAATAAAATAGATTGTCAAAATCGTAATAGCCATAACTATAGACAGTGCTGTTGTGATAGTCAGTGTTAGCTTTAAGCTGTCGTGCAAGGTCAGTGTTAGCTTTAAACTTACTAAACTAATATAGAAATGTTTCACAGAGATGCAGAAAATATTTTTAGTCATTGTATTGTTCATTAGGAGTTGCTCTTTAAAAAGTTAAAAATGGACTGTGTTATGAATTTTAAGAACTAAACACACTTCTAAACACACTGTGGTTTGAACCACAGTTAACTGCTTTACTAATGTGGACTAGAAACGTGGTCATCTGCTCTGTGACAAGATTATGTGGTTGTGGTGTATTGTTGAAGAGATTTTGTTTGTTTTTTTTAAAAGATTTTATTTATTTATTTGAGAGAGAGAGTGAGTGAGTGTGTGTGAGAGAGAGTATGAGCAGTGGGAGAGGGAGAGGAAGAAGCAGACTCCCTGCTGATCAGGGAGCGTGAAGTGGGGCTGAGCTGAAGGCAGACACTTAACCAAGTAACCCACCCAGGCACCCCAAGATTTTGGTTTTAATTTGAAAGAAATCAACTGTTTTTTACCACCGATGAGAGAATTCTCAACTCAATTCCCATACAAAGATTGGATCAAAGACTTAGCTTTATCAATCAACATTATGTCTACTGTAAACACAAATGTCTGATTCTCATTGCTCATTCCTTGTGAAATTACATCTTTGGAAAACCCATTTGGCAAGAGCAATCTGGCCCCTTTCCTATACCATGATCATTTTCCAAAAATGAAACTGATGGCTTAAACTACATTCCTGCAATTATGGATTTAAAGGTTCAGTTCAAAACAAAGCAAAAAAAACGATTTTCAAGCTGTGAGAAAATGGACTAACTTTGTTGAGATACCTTTCTCAATGAATACTACTTGCATAGTTGGGAGAACTACTGATGGAACTTATGAGCCATAGGGTACTAATGTGCTAAAAACTAAATATGAGTATATTGGAATAGCAGATCTACAAATGTCAGGACCTTATACCTTAAAATAAAAACCCTTTTTTAAAGATTTTTTTTTTTTTTTTAATTTGACAGAGAGATCACAAGTAGGCAGAGAGGCAGGCAGAGAGAGGGGGAAGCAGGCTCCCTGCTGAGCAGAGAGCCCGATGCTGGGCTCGATCCCAGGACCCCGAGATCATGACCTGAGCCGAAGGCAGAGGCTTTAACCCACTGAGCCACCCAGGCGCCCCAAAAACCCTTTTTTAAAGCAAAGATTCTATTCATTGTTGAAAGTTCCTACATCTAGGGACAGCTGTTATCTTATCTATTTATTTATTTATTTATTAAAGTAGGTTCCGTGCCCAACAAGGGACTTGAACTCATGACCCTGAGATCAAGAGTCACATTATGTACTGACTGAGCCAGCTAGGCGCCCCTGGAACAGCTATTTTTTTTTTTTTTTACGTCAGATAGGTAATGTGCCGAGGTCGTAACAAGGTTTGAGGGGGGCACATGTCACACAGTCGCGTGAACACCCAATCATCATGCTTATGAACTACAAAAGGATCTGGAACAGCTATTTTTTAAATAATACTAAATATTTTTCCAAGTTAAAGGCATATTGCAATGCTACATGAAAGACCTGATGTTGACCTTTGGACCAAAGACAAAATGTCAGGTTTTTGGCCCTCTGTGAAAGTTATAAAAGAAAAAATTGGTAATGGAACATTTCCATTTTAATTTTAATTTTGTTTTTTATTTAGTGGCATTTATATATTCATGGAAGGAAAGTATAGATTGTTTTCTCAAGCAAGCCTGGGAAGCATCCTCAGGGGCAGAGTAGGGGCAAGGCCCAAAAAACTGACCTGCTTGGAGGTTTCACCAAGGATCTAGAGCTGTTTCCTGATCCCTGGCACCCAGGGCCCTGTGGCTTGGGATTTGTGTCATAGATTTAGAGAAACAGAATTGGAAGGCAGAGATGAGATAGAAGGCAAACCCTTAATTTTTATTTTTAAGTTTTAAATATATAATCTCCAGTGTTATATGTGTTTGTATCATGTTAAATGCTTATAGAAATTGAATAATGAAGTTTAATTGTATTTCTGAACAGTTACTTTTTTTCCTATACCCAGCTTACTTTATTTACTCAAATGCCTATTGAGCTTCTAAGCCTAATTAAGTAAAATATTGCATGTAAGAGTAATAAATGCAGTTGCCTAGCACACAGTAAGTTTTCAGTAAGCTTAACTATTTTATTAAGCTAAAAGTATTAGTATTTAAGTGTGGTGCTAATAGTCTTTAATATATAAGATTGAGCATGTTGCTCTTAAAAATGTAGCTGATTTAGGGTTAGTAATGCTGAGGGCCAGGCAGGCAAAGTGCAGGTGAAAAGGTTTTGTCTCATAGATCAAAGGAGAAGCTCATGTTTATAATGTAAATGAAATGAGCTCTTGCCTTGGATGTAAAATGTAGTCATGGTCTTATTGCCTGGAATAGATTTGGTTTTTCCTGTTGAGATTTTGAGCTTCATTGGTTTAATGAATATCAGCTATAATATTGTTTTCTCCTCTCCAGCTCATCCTCATGAAAGTGAAGCAGTTTTGAAAAGGAAAAACAATATGTATAAAACCTTTTAGTGATATTCATTGTATTTGGTTTCTAGACCTGAAAAGACATTGCAGATGGTAGTAAGAATGTTATACATTAGTTAATTTAAAAAACTGACAAGAGAAGAATCAACTAGTTCAAAGTCCTAGAAATTATTGAATGTGAAACAAAACTAAAAGCTATACAATTTTAAGCTACAATATGTTATAGCTTAGTAACACAGTGTAATCACTAATAAATTAAAAATATTGAATCTAAGTTTTTTTAAAAAATAAATTACCTACCTTTTTGAAAAGTTTTTTTTTTTTTTTTTTAAGATTTTATTTATTTATTTGAGAGAGAGAGATCACAAGTAGGTGGAGAGGCAGGCAGAGAGGGGCGGGGAAGCAGGGTCCCTGCTGAGCAGAGAGCCCGATGCGGGGCTCGATCTCAGGACCCTGAGATCATGCCCTGAGCCGAAGGCAGAGGCTTTAACCCACTGAGCCACCCAGGTGCCCCTTGAACAGTTTTTTAAAAAAACATATAAAAACTAAATAATTTGTTTCAAAGGCATACTGCATTGCATATTGGTGCAAATTAAATTTGGGAATGTATTGGAAGTTGGTTGTGTTATTAAATTACATTTCCAGCTTAGTAAGAATACCACCTCTACTAAGATGAAATAAATCAACACACATAAGACTAATAATAGCAGTTGTTTATTTCATGTTTAACATATGCACTGTTCTCAGTATTTCATATTTATCATCTCATTTTAATCCCTTGGTATCCTAGATGGTAGCAGGTATTACCAACACTTACAAATGAGAAAACTGAGAATTAGAATATATTTTGCATAAGATCATGAAGGGGAAGAAGAAGGATTTGAACTCCACTCTGTCTGACCTGAGCACCATGTTCTTTACTGTAGAGCTGCCTGTGCTGGCTGGCAAGGATATTAACTTGCTGAAAATTATGCAGGCACACATGCGTGCATGTGTATGTGTGTGTTGGTGGGAGGAGAATTTGAAGGAGGTAGTTGAGAATAGCTTCAGTTGGATTTAAGGCTAATGTGCCAAGGATTTGATTATTTTCATCAGGCAGATCACTTTTTCAGGCTATTGAGTAAAGTTCCAAAAAATGAAAATTATTACTTTTCCTACCTTCATTTTAGGAAAGTAAATACAAAAAACAGAAGTAGCCTACAGATTCCTGACCAAGTTTTGTTGCTTTGTAGAAGCATTTTAAAATATAATCTTAGGGATGCCTGGGTGGCTCAGTTGGTTAAGCATCCACCTCTTGATTTTGGCTCTGCTCATGATCTCAGACTTGTGAGACCAAGCCCTTGCATCAGGCTCTGTGCTACACAGGGACTCTGCTTGAGATTTTCTCTCTTCCTCTGCCCCTCTGCTCTCTTGCATGGTCTCTGTCTCAAATAAACAAAATCTTTTTTTATTTTTTTTTTAAGATTTTATTTATTTGACAGAGAGAAACACAGTGAGAGAGGGAGCACAAGCAGAGGGAATGGTAGTGGGGGAAGCAGGCCTCCTGCCGAGCAGGGAGCCTGATGCGGGGCTCGATCCCAGGACCCTGGCAGACGCTTAACGACTGAGCTACCCAGGCGTCCCTCAAATAAATAAAATCTTTAAAAACAAAAATAAAATAATTTTGAGAAGTGGGAAAGTTGTTATAAATCTATTAACTTGATGTATTTTCTTTTGCTTTCAGATCTAAAGCATGTATTCCTTACTTGAAAAAGAGTAAAATTGCTCACATCCTCAATCTCAGCCCACCGCTGAACCTAAATCCAGTGTGGTTCAAACAGCACTGTGGTAGGTGGTAGGTTGAGGGGATGATTTGTTTAGATAATTTGTTTTGCATTAAATCAGTCTTTCTATGATGTAATCTTTTTACATAGCATTAAATTTTCTATGCAGAATCAATAGTACTTTGGAAACTAGATTCTTAAACTTTTACCTGTAATTTAAAACATTGAGGTATAATTTACATTCAATAAAATGCACAGATCTTCATGGTTCAGTTTGAAGAGTTTGACAAATGTATACACCTGTATACCCAATACCCAAATCAGGATATGGGTTTCCATCATTCCAGAAAGCTCCCTCAAGTCTGGGTGTGTTTTATTGTATATAACTTACTCAATAAAGTTGGTTTGAAACTATGAAGTTCTTTTCCTTTCACAGCAAACAAGTAATTTGAGGTGAGTATGCATTAAATTTCAAGATTTATGTAGAAGTGCCTCCTTTAAAATAGTTACCTCAGATACTTCTTTGTATATCATTCCCTAAATTTGGACAGGTAATTGGAAAGCAACAGGGCAAAACTGAAAGAAGTTCTGTTTCAGTTGACTAGGTTAAACAAATCCACAACTTTTTGTTCTTGTTTTACTAGCAGTGTAGCCATAGAAAGTGGTTATTTATACTCACAGTTAATTAAGCACTATTCTTTGTGGTTTCTTTCAGCTTATACCATTGCTAAGTATGGTATGTCTATGTGCGTGCTTGGAATGGCAGAAGAATTTAAAGGTGAAATTGCAGTCAATGCATTATGGCCTAAAACAGGTATGTATTTAAAAAAAAAAAATCCAGTTATTGGATTCTCATTTATTGTCCTTGACACTTTTTTTTTTTTAAAGATTTTATTTATTTGACAGAGAGAGATCACAAGTAGGCAGAGAGGCAGACAGAGAGAGAGAGAGGAGGAAGCAGGCTCCCTGCTGAGCAGAGCGGGGCTCAATGTGGGGCTCGATCCCAGGACCCTGAGGTCATGACCTGAGCCGAAGGCAGAGGCTCTAACCCACTGGGCCACCCAAGTGCCCCTGTCCTTGACACTTTTTTTTTTTTTTTTGTCCTTGACACTTTTGAGATACATCTTGGGTAGGTAGGTTGTGGTAGGAAACAAGTTAAGCTTTTTTTTTTTTTTTTTTTTTTTTTAGAGAAAGGGAGAGTGTGTGTGCTAGAGCCAGCACGTGTGCCTGCATGAGTGTGGGGCAGGGAGGGTTGAGGGGCAAAGGGAGAGGGAGAGAGGGGGACTTGGAGCTTGATCTCAAGACCCTGACGTCATGACCTGAGCCAAAATCAAGAACCAGACACTCAACCAACTGTACTACTGGGGCACCCCTAAACTCTCTTTTTAAAACTTAGAGGTTGAGAAAGGGTGAAATATGGAAGTAATTGAATTCTGAAGGGCTTATACGAGCATGGGAAGGTTGGGGAAGGAAAAGTATTCTAATAGTCTCAAGTTGGGGCAGACACAATATTAGGTGGTAGGTTTTTGTTTTTGTTTTTTTTTAAGATTATTTATTATTTATCTGACAGAGAGTGAGAGCTCAAGTAGGCAGAGAGGCAGGCAGAGAGAGAGGGGGAAGCAGGCTCCCCGCTGAACAGAGAGCCCGATGCGGGGCTCGATCCCAGGACCCTGAGATCATGACCTGAGCCGAAGGCAGAGGCTTTAACCCTCTGAGCCACCCAGGCACCCCTAGGTGGTAGTTTTTTTAAAATTATATTTTCTGTTTGGTGCTAAGGTCTAGAAGTGCTTCTGGATATTAAAGTTATAAACAACTACCTACCTTTTAAATTTTTAAATTTTAATTCCAGT
>CM053615.1:60097775-60118046 GCA_028646535.1 Procyon lotor
TAATTCTATACTCATGGAACAACTCCCCATATACCCCTCCTCCAGTTCCTGGCAACCACCATAATACTTTGTTTCCATGATTTTGACAACTCTAGGTATTTCATGTAAGTGGAATCATATAGTATTCCAGTAGTCCTTTTGTGACTGGTCTACTTAGCAGAATGTCCTCAAGGTTCATCCATGTTGTGGCATATGACAGGATTTCCTTCTTTAATAAAGCAATATAAGATTTCTTAAGTCTGAATAATATTCTATTGTATGTATATGTCATATTTTGTTTATCCATTCATCCATCTATGGACATTTGGGTTGCTTTCACCTCCTGGCCATTGTGAATATGCTGCAGTGAACATGGGTGTGCAAATATCTCTTTAAGTTCCTGCTTTAACTGGTACATATATACTCAGAGGTGGGATTTCTGAATCATAATTTGTTTTTTTTACGAACCCTCATACAGTTTACCATAGTGGCTGCGCCATTTACATTTCCACCAGCTGTGCTTAAGGTTCCAATTTCTCCACAGGATCACATATTTGAAATATGTGGCAATTAACTTTTTTTCTACATACATTATTTTGTCAAAAATGTTTACATAGATTTTTTTTTTTTTAATTTAGCCTAGACCAGGAAGAGTGTTGACAAAGCAAGGTGGTAAGAATCCTTTCTTTTTTGTTCCAAAGTTAGTCTCTTTCTCTGCCTCATATTCTTCTCTCTCCTCATGTACTGCAAGGGTAAGAGGGGACTGAGGTTTCCTTGTCAGAGTCAGGTGAGGTCAGGTTGTGAGCACCACATTTGGCTAATCAGTCAGATTGCTTTAGATGTTACTTATTTCCACTATTATTATTTTGGAGATACTTAATGCTGTAAGTAGAAAGGGAGTTGAGCATGGAATCTGGCTCGACTGCCTGGGATAATCTGGGTTCCTCCAGCTACTGTGTGATCTTGGGGCAGATGTCCTAATTCCTCTGTGCCTCAGTTTCCTCATCCATAAATTGGCAATGCTAACAACACCCACTGCAGAGTTCTGAGGATTAAATAAATTAATGTTCCCTAAGCTCTTAGTGTAAACCCCGGTCACATACAGTAAGTACTATAAAAGTGTTTGCTAGGTAAAATAAAGGTGGAGGGCGCCAACCTTACCTTTATGATACCCAGCTGTGTAGGTGGTGTTCTTGTATGCCTCCCAGGTCCTAGTATGTTTTAGGTGTCATTAAACTGCCCCCCCCCGCCCTTTGGGGTGGATGCGAGTATTGTAGTTGGATGGGCACCGGGGACTGTGGGTTGTGTCAGTAGGAGGTGTTCCTGTACATCCCTGGGTGTAAAGATGACTCTACTCGGCGCGTTAAAACAGGTGTTATACACCAGAACAAACGGGTTCTTGCAAGGTCTCCTCCTTGCGTTCAGGTGAAGCTCTGCAGAGCTCCAAGGGGGCAACGGGGACCGCGGGGCCAGGGCGCGAGGCTGGACGGAGTGCTGTCCACTTCAGAACATCGCGGGGACCGTGGGTTCCACACCTGTCTTTGCCCAGAGATCGAGCTCCTGCGCGCCGGTGTGTGCTAGGAAGGTCGGTCCACACCTCCTCCGGGCAGCGAGGACCGCAAGCTCAGAGCGCTTCATAGGAGCTGTCGTTACACACTTCCTGTGGGTCTCGCGGACCACGGCGCGTTTCCGGTGCCGGCTGGAGCCCGGGGTCCGAGCCCCCGCCCCGTTCGCCGGCCCCGCCCCGCCTGAGCCCCGCCCCCCGCCCCCCGCGCTCCGAGCCGGGCGCGCGGAGCCCGGGGCGCACGGAGCGGCGCGCGCCGGTCGGCAGAGCCAGGCTGGCGCCCCCGCCCCCCGCCCCGCGCCTCCGTCCGCCGCCCGCCCGGCGCCTTCCCCGCTCTTTTTACGTTCGCTCCCCGGCCCTCGGGCCGCTTTTCCTCCCTCCCCTCGGTCCCGCCCCGTCCAGCCCGGGCTGCCCGGCTCCCGCAGGCCCCCCCACCTCGCTGCCCGCGTTCCTATGGACAGACGCACAGACACCTGCAGGTGGGTGAGAGCCCGCGCGCGGGGCGGGGACAAGCGCGCCGACGCTGCGACCTGGGCCGGGGAGCCCCTTTGTGTGGGGGGCGGCCGCGCTAGGGTCGGCGCTGCCTCCCCTTCGGCAGCCGAGCTGTGACCCGGCTGAACCCTCTTTTGTCTCCTCTGGGGGGGGGCGGGGTGGGAAGGCCGAGAGTCAGGGCAGCGATCGGGCGGCTGGCCGTCGCCGACGACGGGCTTGGGGGCGCGAGGGGTGAGACCCCGGGCGGCCGAACGGGCTCCCGGAGCGAGCGCGGCTCTGGTCAGCCTCGGCGGGGCCGGCCCGCCGCCCAGCATCTCCTGTCGCCGCCGCGGGCGCGCTGCGTGGGTCTGGCTCGCCTGCTCCTGCTCTTGGGTCTGTTTGGAGGTGGGAAGGAGGGCGGGAAGGAGAAAGAAAAGATCTGCCCTCTTAGTTTCCAAGTCTTGAGATGGTTGTGGAGAGAGGAAAGGAGGTGGTTCGGGTCTTTGCCCGACTTGTTTCCCTCGCGAGAGGCACGCTGAGGTGCGTGTGGGGCGTGTGTGGAGGAACGTGCATCGCTTCGGTCCCTTATTTATTGTTTCTAACGGAGGAGGGCTTTCTCCGAAGGGCTCTTCCGCCCCCCTCCCCCATCTGAGGCTGCGCACAGTGATTTGTGTTTGTTATCAAATACATCGACAAATGTATTCCCTTGGGTGCGAGGAGGCTGGGCTGACCAAAATCAAACCAAAATCACAGACTGTTTCTGGTTTTCAGGTGGCTTTTCCTTTTTTTTTAAGGTTAGGTAGGGACTTACAGGCAAATCAAAGATGAACATGGCTGTGGTTTTTACGATTTTTTTTTTAACATATATACATATTTTAAAGTTTGATGGTAAAGTTTTGTTATTTCTCAGACTCTTTAGGATTAGCATGACAGAATCTTCTATCTATTAAGTAAACAGTTAACAAGCGAGTCAGAGAGTGACAGCTTCCACGGTGGAGTAACGTTAAATTGGCGTGCAAGAAATATCTAGCTTTCCGTTTAGACTAAAACCTTTATTTTTGCTGGTTTAAAATATGAGGTCTTCCACAGCATTTGGAGAGAACGTGATTGTTAGAACTGATTTTTCTCCCTGTGATTGTGCTTTCCTTCTTTTAGTCTGTTTTTATGTATTCTCTCTCCCTATAAAAACCCAACGATTGGGTTGTACATGGTGGATATAGTTTTTTGAAGAGTACTGTAGGTGATATTTCTGAAGTATATTATTTATCTGGCTGACTTTCTTATGAAGAGTTGATATGTATTTGTAGATATTCAAATTATAAATGAAGTTGAATAAGCACCCAGAAACTTAATTTTACAGATTCAGATTTTTAATGCAGGTATGGATTTTTATCTTTGTATTAATCTCAATCTGGTGCTCACTTCTGGAGACTTTTTTTTTTTGGCCTATTGTGTTAGAATCCATATTGACAAATTTAAATCTGATGGTTATCAAGGAGATTAAAAAATATAATTTTGCGTCCACTAAGTTATATGTACAGCTATATGTAGAAAACAGAGGCTTTCTTAAACACCTGAACTTAAAGGAAAAACATTGTGATGGAAAAGAATTTATTTAAATCTTCATCAAATAAGATGTAGAAATTCATCAGAAAGCAATGTACAATTTTAATGCAGTTTTAATTAGGCAAACTGATTTTTGTCATTATAAAGAAGAGACAGTTTTAATATGCCGAAAAGAGTGATCTTTTTCTACGAGAAAGAATTAGCCTAGATTCTTGCCCTAGTTACATTAACAGACTATTGTTATTGCATGCCTAATTTTGTAAATATCTGGAGTGTACGTTTTTGTTCACTTAAAACCTAGAAGAGGCTACATCTAACATTAATCTCACTAGTCCCTTTGAATTGATCAAATCTTATTCTTGCTTTGACTTCCTGTCTAGATTAGCTAAACGAATTTAGACTGCATAGGGCTCAGTGCAAGGCGCTAGTAGGCCCTTGAGGAAGGTTCCTCTTTCTTTTTCAATAAGGATGGCCCAAAGAGCGTAGGTATTGAAATTTGTTCAGGCTTTATTAGGAATGGTAGGATGGAGTTCAAAAACACTGCCAGAGTTTCAGCTATTAGAGTACACACTCTTTATCAGTTCTTAGAAGTTTTAAAAAAGATAAGCTAAGAGCTTGAATCATTTATGTATTTATAGGACTGCTAATCAGAGGGATAAGGTTTAAAAGAGTCACTATGTCAATTAAATATTAAGAGTGAGGCCTGTGTAGCGAATTGCTTGGCAACTTGTAGTTATGCCTAACAGTTTTCTGGGATTGGCAGTGTAGTGTCTTCATGTGGAGTGGCTAAAAGATAACACTTAGTTTTTTTCCATTTTGTTTCTATTTTTGGCACTAACTAATGTTAATTTTTTGGTTTTTTGTATAATTAACATTAATATTTTTGTGTAATCAGAAACAGTCCAGAGAATCTTACTTATTTTCAACTGATTTTTGGTTTATTGGTGTTAAGGCATATAAATTATTTTGCTCTCTTAATGATTGAAATTTTTTTCTGATACTTTTGATATGACAAATGTTACTTCCAGAAATTTTGAACTTATAAAGTTGGATTTTAAATATAGCTGAGCAGTATAAACTGACATTTGCCTGTTTCTTTTTTTTTAAACAACACTAAGCTGTCCGGTTAAATTTGATAGGCTTGAAAATCCGTAGACTTTTCCTGCTTGTTAGTTATCAGTGTGGTACCATGAAAGGAAACTCAAAATGGCCACTTTAGGTTACCTGGAACCCTCAAAGGACTAATATTATCATTGGTAATAACCAAATGGAAAGCTGAAAAGTAACAGTTTTATTCTTTGTAATAGATCTGTGACTTTCAAATACTTACTTTTCATGAAGTTTTTAATAGCCTGGTGTGGAAGCAGGTCTGACTGTGAGAAGTATGGACAGTGACCTCTCATTCCGGCCTTTATCGTTCTGCATTAAGAATGGTACAAAGACATGCTGCTCTTGGAAAATGCCAGCTTCATTCTTGGATTAATATTCTGCTACCAGATGTACAAGGCTGGCTCTGAAGAAGCTTTTTCTCTTAAATACTGTCAAAAATAGAGAAGCTGAAGATTGGAGAGAAGCCATTTATTTTGAACAGTTTATTTTCTGACAGTTTGTGTTTGTAAAGAAACCTGCTCATAATGTTTACTTAAGAGATCTACATAGTTGCCCAAAGAAGCCTCACAGGTTTCTTTTTTTCCTTTAAAAAAGTTTCCATAGAGCTTAACTCTTATGTGATACTTCTTGACTTTGCTTCTCATTAGTTGATTTATGGACTTTATTTACCAGCATGAGTGGAGAATTCTTTTGCTATACAGAAATTGCACTCTGCCTGTGCTCTGGTCTGTTTCCTAGGTAACAAATGTACTGCATAGATTCCATAATGAGGACTGTGGTTGGCTAGTTACAGTGTAAATTCTGTTGTTTGGTAAAGCTTAGTCTCAAATTCAAATAAAGGTCAAGAAACCAAAAGTACTCAAGATGCGAATTTTTGAATTTTATTTTGTATCCAATGTCAACAAGTTTAAAACCCTTTTCTGGAAAAAGGCAAGTTATACAGCAGTATTCAAGTGTATTTTGTAAAGTCTTAAACAGTTGGAGAGCTTTTTGACTGTTCCATATTGGTAATGTCAGTGGCTCTAGTGACAAAGAAAATGTATTTCAAAACACTTTATCATAGTTCAATATAGAAAGCAAAGGGATATTGTCTAGGATGTCAATAACTGGCTTTTTTGTACTGAAAGAAAAGTAACATATATGTTGCTAAAGATAAATTGTGCAACTTCATGTGAAATACAACTTTTGGGGTTCCTAGTTGGCTCAGTTGGTTGAGTGTTGGACTCTTGGTGTCATCTTGGGGCTTGATCTCAGTGAGTTCAGGCCCTGCATTGGGCTCTGTACTGGGTGTGGAGCCAGCTTTAAAAAAAAGAAAGAAAAAGTAAAAAAGAAAAAAGGAAATAGAACTTTAAAAAACTTTAAGAAGACATTAAAACATTTAAGAAACTTTTAAGAATATTAAAAGTCTTGGGACACCTGGGTGGCTCAGTTGGTTAAGTATTTGTCTTTGGCTCAGGTCATAATCCCAGGGTCCTGGGATGGAATCCTGCATAGATTCCTTGCTCAACAGGAACCTTCTGCCTTCTGCCTTCTCCTTCTGCCGCTGCCACTCCCCGTGCTTGTGCTCATTCTCTTTCTTTGGCAAATAAATAAAATCTTAAAAAAAAAAATTAAAAGTCTTACTGTAAAATGATGCATTTGTACTGTAGCTATTTTCTTTCTGATCTGCCTGAATTTTGGCCTGCTCAGCACCAGGGAGCAAGTCTCTCTTAGGAAGCTACAAATTGGAGAATAGCTTTCCCCTCCCCCTTTACTCTTCCTCTTGAAATCTATGGCTACTATAGCTCTAGGTGCAGGGCAAGAAATGGTATATGTGCAATTGCTAGTAATTATTACCTGTTTGTTAAAAAAAATTACAGTGAACCAGAATTCTATTAATATCCATTGAAAATATCTTTTCATTTGATGCCTGAAAATGTTTTAGTTTGTTGACCATCAGGGATTCTGTTAGGTGAAAAAAAATTTTTTTTTAACTTATTTATCTATTTCAGAGAGAGAGAGAGATAATCTTCAAGGCAACTCCCTGCTGAGTGCCGAGCCTGTTGTAGGGCTTGTTACCAGGACCCTGAGATCATGACCTGAGCAGAAACCAAGAGTTGAATGTTCAACTAACTGAGCCACCCAGACGCCCCTGAAAAAAAAATCTTATTGAGTTAATTTGAGGGGCACGTGGCTGGCTCAGTTGGTAGAGCATGTGGTTCTTGCTCTGGGGGTTGTAAGCTTGTGTCACATGTTGGGTGTAGAGCTTACTTAAAAAAAAAAGTTGGGGTGCCTGGGTGGCTCACGTGGTTGGACGTCTTCCTTTGGCTCAGGTCATGATCTCAGGGTCCTGGGATGGAGCCACATGTTGGGCTCTCTGCTGAGCAGGGGGCCTGTTTCAACCTCTCCCTCTGCCTGCCACTCCTGCTGGTGCTCTCTGTCAAATAAATAAAATCTTTAAAAAAAAAAGTTAATTTGAATTCTAAAAAATTATCCAGAGTTGCATCAGTTACTTTCCCTTGCTTAGCAGGATTGGTTTTCGGTTATTTATTTACCTTTTTAATTAATTTTAATTTCAGGAATAGAATATATTTCATTTGGGTTTTCTTTCTTCTTGGTTTTCCTCAAAACTGACAAGTACTTTAAACCTTTCTGGCCTTCTGGGGCGCCTGGGTGGCTCAGTTGTTAAGCGTCTGCCTTCGGCCCAGGTCAGATCCCAGGGTCCTGGGATTGAGCCCCGCATAGGGCTCTCTGCTCTGCGGGAGGCCTGCTTCTCCCGCTACCATTCCCTCTGCTTGTGTTCCCTCTCTCGCTGTGTTTCTCTCTGTCAAATAAATAAAATCTTTAAAAAAAAAAAACAAAAAACACCTTTCTGGCCTTTTCATGTTGCAAATATTGTGCCCCTTCAGTTTTCCCTTGTAATTAATTTCCCTTGTAAATATATACTCTTTAAAAAAATTTTCTTTCTTTCCTTTTTTTTTTTTAGTAGACTCCACGCCCATGGTGGGGCTTGAACTCAGGAGCCTGAAATCAAGAGTCACATGCTGTACCTACTGAGCCAGCCAGGCACCCCTATTTAGAAATTTTTTAATCATTGCATTATTTAAGACATAATCATCACATATCAAAACTCTACTGAGACTTCATACTTCTGGGACAGAGTTAACAGTATTTGTGAACTCGTACCCAGCCAGAACAACTTCCTCTCCCCAGCCATGTTAGTTAATAAGGGCTGTCATAACAAAGTATGACAGACTGGGTGTTTTAAACAACAGCATATTCTCAAAGTCTGGAGGCTAGAAGTCCCAGATCAAGATGTTGGCAGAGTTGGATTCTTCTGAGGCCTCTCTGCTTGGCTTTCAATTTCAGTCTTCCTCAGATGTTTTCACTGTGAATCTGTGTCCTAATCTCTTCTTATAGGATATCTGTCCATAGCCTTAGAACTCACCCACATGACCTTGTTTTACCTTAATTATCTCTTTAAAGGCCCTATCTCCAAATATTGTTTCATTTTGAAGTACTGGCTATTAGGACTTCAATGTATGAATTTGGAGGGGGGGAACAGTACACCTCATATTATAACCTATTCGTCCGCTCATTGTCTTTCATACATACAGACATACTTTACTACATATGTGTAATTTAATCGAGCCTCTAAATTACTTGATACCTACTCCCTAAGATTTCTCAGTTCTGTTTGCACCCTCCCCCCCCAGAAATCACATACTACTCTATTACCTTTGCCTATCATTAGTCTTGGTTCTGCAGTTAAATTTATTCAAAGCACAACACAAGTCCTTACGCTGAGACTTCTGTGATCATGTGATAGTCTGAAGCTCTTTGAATTCTCATAAATGGCTCATGTGAGTAATGTGTCCTGTCTTTCATGTTTAAAATTGTTTATCTGTGCTTTTATACTTGAAGGCCAGTGTGGCTGAATATAAGTACTTGGCTCACATTTTTGTTCCTCAAGTTTCTTAGATATGTTACGCTGTTGTAGGGTTTGTCAGACCTTTTCTGTGGAAGGCCAAATAACAGTTATTTTAGGCTTTGTGGAACATGCCACTGTAGTGCAAAAGCAGCCATATAGAGTATGTAAATGAACAAGCATAACTGTGTTTAGTAAAACTTTATTTACAGAACCAGACAGTGGGCTGAATTTGGTGTACAAGCCATAGTTTACTGATTCCTACTCTATTTTTTTTTTTTTTTAGATTTTATTTATTTATTTGAGAGAGCAAGCATGTGTGAGAGAGTGTGAGCAGGGAGAAGGGCAGAGGGAGAAGCAGACTCCCTGCTGAACAAGGAGCCTGATGTGAGGCTCAGTCCCAGGATCCTGAGATCATGACTTGAGCCAAAGGCACATGCTTAACCAGCTGAGCCACCCAGGTGCCCCAGAGCCCTACTCTGTTGTATTCTGGTAAAAAGTGTTATTGTCAGAGTCCAATACCACTTTGATTTTCTTTTCCTTTTTTTTTTTAAGTGACTTTATCTTTCTCTTAGACGCCCAAAGGACTTCTTTCTTCATCTTTAAAGGCTAGTAATTTTATTAGAGCATGTATTAAGTGTTGGCTGTTCTCTGTTAATTTTTCCAGATACACAATGTGGATTTTATAATGTTGGCTTTTTTTTCATATTTTTTATTGAATATTTTTCAAATTCATAATTTGAATTTGAAATTTCAAATTATGAATTCAATTTATGATTCAATTTGAATTCAATTCAATTTGAATTCAAATTATGAATTTGAAAAATATGAATATTTTTTCATAAATATTTTCATTAATCATAGATTTTAGTATTTAATCTGTTTAATTGCTCTCATTTTCCTTTTGGGGGGGGTGTCTCCTGTTATATGTATGTTAGATCTTCTTTGCCTGTCTTTTATATCTATGCCTTCCTTCAAATTCTTATCTTTTTTATTACTTGTTTTATATTTCTATTTTTTTTATCCTTTATTAAGCAGTTTCCATGGTATCTATTTAGTAAGTCCAGTTTTGTCTTCCTTTCTGAATTTTTTTCTTTCCTATTCTGTCCAGAATCCTATCATATCTCTTTGTAAATACTCTTGTGTGGCTAGTCCCTTTCTTCCTCATTTTTCTATTTTTGATGTATATTTTATAGCTTCTGTCATTTTCTTAATTTCTTTTAATATTAAAATATTATGCTACCATTTTCATCTACTTTATGACCATATTTTTGGGATGTGCTTTCATAGACTGTTGGTACCTTATTTGGTTCTTTTCCATCTTTTTTTCATAGTACCTCACACGAGATTAGATTGCATTCCTTTCTCTTGTTCATATTTAAATTAGATGGATTTACCTGTACTTTAGGAGAAGATTTCTGTGATGGAGATGGAAGTAGGCTTTTATAGTTTCATGGTGTGAAATTTTTTCCTTTGTTGCTTATGTGAAATATTAAAAAGTATGGCCACTCAATTAAAATTGGAACGAGATACTATTGCATACTACTAGAATGGCTAAATGAAAAAGATGAAAAATATCAAGTTGTGATGAGAATGCAGAGTAACTGGAATTCTCAAGCACTGCTGTTGGAAGTGTAAATGGGTACAGAGATATAAATGGAGGGATACCTGGGTGGCTCAGTCGGTTGAGCATCCAGCTCTTGGTCTGGGCTCAGGTCATGATCTTGGGGTCGTGAGATTGAGCCTCATGTCAGGCTTGGCACTCAGCGCACAGTCTGAAATTCTTTCCCTTTCCCGCTCTTCTCCTCCTCCTCCTCCAAATAAATAAATAATATCTTAAAAAAATATAAATGGATATAAGCAATTTGGGAAGCTATTTGGTAGTATTTACTGAAGCATATGTATGTGTTATGGTTCAGTAATTCTACTCAAAGATGTATGCGTGCCACAATAAATGTAATAGAATGTTCATAGTACTGCTTATACTATCCCCCAAACTGATGTTCTGCCCAAATGACAATCAGTATGATATGTGGTAGAGTGTTACATTGATGGCCCCAAGTAAATGACATCTGTTGGTGTCTATGCCCATGTGTTGTCCTTTTGCACAATGATTCTGATTTTAACCATGTAACTTACTTTGGCCAATGGGACATTAGACAAGTGTGGTGCAGCAGAAGCTTGATAAATGCATATACATTGCATATACTGCATGCATATATGCATATATGCAAATGCATATACTGCCTTGAGACCATAAGATAAAGAAATACTCCAAAAAAAAAAAAAAAGAAATACTCAAGTAGGAGAGGTCAGGTGAAAGAAAATTGAGGTACACTAGCTGATGACTAGCACTTAATGCCAGATTAGGTGAGTAAGACCATCTTTGACCTCCCAGCTCACCTGACCCTCCACCTAAAAGTAGTCACATGAGCAAATCCAGGTAAAGCCAGGAGAAAAACTGCCCAGATAACCCACAGAATTGTGAGAAATGAGGAATTATTTTAAGTTACTTACTTTTAGGGTGATTTGTCATGCAACAATAGGAGACTGAATCAAAATAGATAAATTGTTCTATATTCATACAGTGGAATACTGTGGAGCAATGAGAATGAACAATCTGTAACTACATAGTCTGTGTGAATCTCACAGACCTTTGTGGAGCTAAAGAAGCCAGGCACAAAAGAGTTCCTCCACATATATAAATTTGCCAAGCAGGCAAAATCATCAAATTCTGTTAGAAGCCAGAACCTTGAGGAAGTAATGACTAGAAAGGATAAAGTAGAGGCTTCTAGGGTACTGGTAATGTTCTGCTTCTTGATCTGGTTGCTGGTTACATACATGTGTTCTATTTGTGAAATTGTGGAATATCAGCAGGTTCACTTATTATTTTTCCTTTTGTGACTGTGTATTTCTTTTCTTTTTTTTTTTTTTTAGACTTATTTATTCATTTTAGAGAAAGAGCAAGAGCAAGTGAGCATGAGCGGGAAGGCCAGAGGGAGAGGTAGAGAGAGTGAATCTCAGGTAGACACTTACCTGAGCATGGAGCCCACCTGGGGGCTCAGTCTCATGGCCCTGAGGTCATGACTGAGCCAAAATCAAGAATTGGTTGCTCAACCAACTGTGCCACCTAGGCACTCCTTTTTTTTTTTTTTTTTTTTAGGGTTTATTTATTTTACAGAGAGTGCATGCGAGCAGGGGGAGAAGCAGAGAGAATTGTCAAGTGTACTCCCAGTTGAGTGTGGAGCCTGGTGGGGCTCTGTCCCAGGACCCCAAGATTATGACCAGAGTTGAAATCAAGAGTCCAATGCTTAACCAGCTGAGCATTGTATGTTATCTTTCATTTCAAAGATAACATTGTATGTTATCTTTCAACATAAAGGAAGAAAATGTCCTTTTTATTTAGTCTCCTTTTTGTTATTCTCTGAGATTGACTTCCTTTGGGTCTCTCATTTATCCCTAGCCATGCCTTTTTGTTTGATTTGGATTTTATGTATTTATTTTTAAGATTTTATTTTTACTTATTTTTTATTTAAAAGATTTTATCCATTTATTAGAGAGTGTGAGCTGGAGTAGAGCAGGGGAGAGGGACAAGCAAACTCCCTGACATGGGAGCCTGACACGGGGCTCGATCCCAGGACCCCAGGATCATGACCCGAGCTGAAGGCAGATGCTTAACCAACTGAGCCACTCAGGTGCCCTTAAGATCTAATTTTTTAAGTAATCTCTACACCCAGTATAGGGTTTGAACTTAGAACTCCAAGATCAAGAGTCACATGCTCCACTGGCTAAGCCAGCCAGGTGTTCTGATTTGGATATTAATTCTTACAGTTTTCTTTCTCAGGCTTCTTATTAGGTTTTATCTTCCCTGGAAGCCTGACAACTTTACTTTTCTCCATCCAATTTCACTCAAGTAGGGTCCTCTCTTTTTTAGAGTGATTGTTGGTAATTTCTTGTTCACCAGCTTTGTTAATATCAGAAGTCTCCTTTTTTCTCCCCTCATCTGCCCAGTTGCTGATCCTGAGTTCTATTTTTATGTGTATTTTAGTTCTGCCCACTCATCTGGGGTTCATGGGGCTACCTCATCACCTAATTTTGCTGAACATCGTGTCTTTTGTTATCCTAACAGTTGTCTCATCTGTGTGTTTGTTTTCTACTGAGGTAATTGTAGATTCACTTGCAGTTATAAGAAATAATAGAGAGATTCTTTGCCTATTTGCCCAGTTTCCTTAAATGGTAACATTTTACAAAACTGTATTTATAATATCACAGTGAAGATATTAACTGTTAATGGGCTGAATTGTATTCCCCTCAGATTCATATGTTGAAGTCTGAACCCCCAGTACCTCAGAATATGGCTGTACTTGGAGGTAGGGCCTTTGAAGAGGTTATTAAGTTAAAACAAGGTTGTTAGGGTTGCCCTAATCCAATCTGCTGTCTTTGTAAGAAAAGGAAGTTTGGATGCAAAAAGAGACACCATAGATGTTGTGTACAGAGGAAAGACCATGTGAGGACACAGTGAGAACTTGGCTATCTGGAAGCTAAGGAGAGACTTCAGAAGAAACCAAACCTGTTGACACCTTGATCTTAGATCTTTTTAGCTTTTTTAGCTTCCAGAACTGAGAAAATGAATTTCTGTTATTTCAGCTACCCAACTGGCATTTTGTTATGGTAGCCCTAATAAATGAGTACATTGACATTCATACAATCCACCACTCATATTCAGATTGCCAGTTTTATTGGTACTCATTTGTGTGTATTAGGATCAGTACAGTATATTTTATCACCCACATATGTTACTGTTTCTACCAGCCTTTCTATTCTGCTTACATCCTACCAGCCTATTTCTAAGCGTTCAAAACCACTTCTGAAATTTTGTTGTTTAAAAAATACTATACAAATGGAATCATATGTAACCTTTAAGATTGGCTTTTCTTGATAAGCATAATTCCTTGGAGATACATCTAGGTTGTTTCATGTATCAGTTCTTTTTTTTTTTTTTAAGAATTTATTTATTTGAGAGGGAGCACAAGCAGGTGGAGGGGCAGAGAGAGAGGGAGAAGTAGGCTCCCCACTGAGCAGGGAGCCAGACGTGGGACTTGATCCCAGGACCCAGGCACCCCAATAGTTTGTTCTTTTTTATTCCTGAGTAGTAATCCATGGGTGTATCCTAGTTTATTTAACTTCATCTGTTGAAGGACATCTGGGTTGATTCCATTTCTTGAGTCACAGATAAAGCTGTTCTGAGGGGCACCTGGGTGGCTCAGTTAGTTAAGCATCTGCCTTTGGCTCAGGTGGTGATCCCAAGGTCCTGGAATAGAGCCCCACGTGGGATTCCTGGCTCAGCGGGGGGAGCCTGCTTTTCCTTCTTCCCCCTGCTTGCGCTCATTCTCTTGAGCGACCTCTCTCTCTCAAATAAATAAAATCTTAAAAAAAAGTATAGCTGTTATGAACAGCTTTCTCTGGGATACATACCCAGGAGTGTAACTGCTGTATCATATGGTAATTATGTGTTTAGTCTTTTAAGTAATTGCCAAAAGTTCCCTGGATAATGGTATCATTTTATATTCCTACCAGCAGTATATAAGTTTTATCCAGTTTCTCCACATCCTTGCTAGCATTTGCTATCATTATTTTAGGCATTCTGACGTATGTGTAGTAACATTGTGGTTTTAACTTAACATTTCCCTAATGGCTAATACAGCACATCTTTTCGTGTGCTTATTTACCATCTGTATAGCTTCTTCTGAGAAGTGTCTCTTTATGTCTTTTGCCTATTTTATAATTGGATTTTTAATTTTTTTACTATTTTGAGTGTTCTTAATATATTCTAGTTACTAGTCCTTAGTCAGATACATGGTTTGAAAACTTTTTTTTCCAGTCTGTAACTTGTTTTAATATGGGCTTTCACAGCAAAAGATTTTAATTTAAATTTTACCAGTTTTTCCTTTTATGAATTATGCTTTGGTATCAAATCTAAGAACTCTTTGCTTAGCCCCAGATCTCAGAGATTTTTTCCTATGTTATTTTCTCCATATTTTTAAGTTTTACATTTTATTTTTATTATTAACATTTTATTTATTTGAGAGAGAAAAAAATCACCACTGGAGGGGGGAGGGATGGAAGGAGACGGAGAAGCCGACTCCTCATTGAGCAGGCAGCCTAATGTGGGGCATGATCCCAGGACCCAGAGATCATGACCTGAGCCAAAAGCAGATGCCTAACCAACTAAGCCACCCAGGTGCCCCAAGTTCTACATTTTATAGTTAAAGACTGATGTGTTTTGTGTTAATTTTTATTTAAGGTGTGAAGTTTAGGTTGAGGTTCATTTTTTGCCTATGAATGTCCAGTTGCTCCAGCACCATTTGATGAGAAAGTTAGCCTTCCTCCTTTATAGCTTTTGCATCTTTGTATAAAAGCAGTTGAGCATATGTTTGGGTCTATTTCTTGGTCTACTTCATCTGTTTTGTAAGATTTGAGGAGAGTCTAAACTAAGCTTTTGCTAATGTTCAGCTTGCTTAGAACTCCTTGTTCATTCTTAGCATGATTTTTTTTTGTTATTATCTAGGAAATTTTTTTTTCTATTGATAAAAGGGAACAAATATCTTATTAAATAAAAAAGGGGGTAAGATATGCAGTAATTTGATTCTTAACAGTTTTTCAAGTTTATTGTCTATAATATAGTGATAAGTCAACATATTTGTTTCAGAGAATTCAGTTCTTTTCTAAATTATGTGGGTTGTTAACATTTTCATGACAATTATGGCTCAATGATAAGTATACTTTATCTGACATCTTGAGAAAACGGAGCTCTGCATTAGTGGATTTTTTTTATATCAAAAGTTTATCTCTTGGGGGCGCCTGGGTGGCTCAGTAGTTAAGCGTCTGCCTTCAGCCCAGGTCATGATCCCAGGGTCCTGGGATCGAGGCCCCGCATTGGGCTCTCTGCTCCGTGGGGAGCCTGCTTCTCCCACTACCATTCCCTCTGCTTGTGTTCCCTCTCTCACTGTGTTTCTCTCTGTCAAATAAATAAAATCTTTAAAAAAAAAAAAGTTTATCTCTTGGACAAAACTTAAAATTTTAATTATTTTTAGGGAAAATGTTTCCCACAGGTGATTAAATTAAAAAAAAAAGGGTGTCTATTCAGTTACTTATGGAAATCTGCCAAGGATCCGTTTCTGGCATCTGGATGGACACAAGCAGATAGAGAGAAATTTGTTTCTTTCCCCAGAAAATTCTTAAGCTTTCTGGCTGTGAAGTTTTGCAACTTTAGTCCAGTTTCCTACAACCAATGCAGGGAAGATTCCATCCCCCAACTGACAAATCCGCCAAATTGACGGATTTACCATACCTTGTTTAAATAGCCTTTGAAGATTTCTGTGAAATTTTAGCTGAAGGTATTCCCATTCTGCCTTCAGAGCAACATTTTAAGGAATGTTCTGTTTTTGAAAGCTAATAGTTTTTTTTTTTTTTTTTTTTTAAAGATTTTTTATTTATTTGACAGAAAGAAACACAGCGAGAGAGGGAACACAAGCAGAGGGAATGGTAGCAGGAGAAGCAGGCTTCCTGCCGAGCAGGAAGCCCGATGCGGGGCTCTATCCCAGAACCCTGGGATCATGACCTGGGCCAAAGGCAGATGCTTAACGACTGAGACACCCAGGCACCCCTTTTTTTTCTTTTTTAAGTAAATCTTACTCCCACCCCCACCATGTGGGGCTCAAACTCATGACCCTGAGATCTAGAGTTGCTTGCTCTACTGACAGAACCAGCCAGGCGCCCCTGGGGTTTATCTTACTTAAAAAATATTTTTAGAGTGAAAATTCATTCTATAGATTTGCCTTAATAATAGCAATAATATTATTGCCTTAATAATAATCCACCTTTTTAGTGGATGCCTCCAATATCCAAATAGATATTGGTCTAAGAACAGACTATAGGCTTGAGAAGTAAGCATATCTTTATACATTATGTCATAAACAATATTTTTGTTAAAAATGAATGTGATTCTGTATAATGTTTTTTGAAGAAAGTGTACATAGGTGAAAAGGTCACTCAGTTTGGCTCTGTGAAAACTTACACTTTTAAAGTTTGTTTTTAAAATAATTAAAAAGAAAGGCAACAGTTTGGAGAAAATGCAGTGATAGAGAGTTGAGGTCCTCGTGGCACTGTATTATTTTAATTTTAATAATTTACAAAAGAATTAATAAAACCTTGGGGAAGAATAGGTAAAATGAAGAGCAGTTATCTGCCTCACTGATAATTAAGCATAAAATAATACAGCAATCCATTTACTTTTAATTTTCTTTTTAAAAAAATATTTATTTGTTTTAGGCAGAGAGAGAGAGAGCAGGAATGGGAAGAGAATCCCAAGCCGACTCTGGGCTGAGTGCAGAGCCTGTCCTGGGGCTCGAACTTATGATCCTGAGACCATGACCACCGAAACCAAGAGTTGGAGGCTTAACGGACTGTGCCACTGAGGAGTCCTATCCTTCTTTCCATCTTTCCATCTATCTTCCTCCCTCCCTCCCTCTCTTCCTTCCAGTATAATTAACATAAGAGTGTTATATATTAGTTTCAGGTCTACATTAGTTTCAGCAGTTCCGTGTTACTCAGTACTCATCACCGAAAGTGTACTCTTTTTTTTTTTTTTAAAGATTTTATTTATTTGACAGCGAGAAACACAGCGAGAGAGGGAACACAAGCAGAGGGAATGGTAGCGGGAGAAGCAGGCCCCCTGCCGTGCAGAGAGCCCGATGCGGGGCTCGATCCCAGGACGCTGGGATCTGACCTGGGCCGAAGGCAGACGCTTAACGACTGAGCCACCCAGGCGCCCCCGAAAGTGTACTCTTAACCTTCATCTGTTTCACCTACCCCCCCCACCTACCACCCTGCTGGTAACCACCAGTTTGTTCTATATATTTAAGATTCTGGTTTTTCATTTGTCTCTTTTTTCCCATGCTCCTTTGTTTTGTTTCCTAATCCACTTATTTTTATATTTCTTTAAAGATTTTATTTATTTATTTGACAGAGAGAGACACAGCAAGAGAGAGAGCACAAATGGGGAGTGGGAGTGGGAGAGGGAGAAGCAGGCTTCCCATTGAGCAGGGAGCCTGGTGTGGGGCTTGATCCCGGACCCTATGATCATGACCTGAGCCTAAGGCAGAGGCTTAATGATTGAGCCATCCAGGTGCCCCATTAATCCATTTTTTTTTTTTAATCTATCAAATTAGCAAAAATATAAAATGAGATAATGCCCATTGTTGGTGAGGGGAAAGGAAGGGAGGAAGTTATTCCCATATATATTGCTGATGGGTATATAGAATTCTTTTTGGTTCTTATAAACTTTGAAGGTGTAAAACTGTCTTCTGCCCTCTTTGATTCTGTGGTTTGGCCTAAGAAATAAACAGATTAACAGGAGAAAAGCATACAGGTGTTATTTAATATTTTTATGTGCACACAGAAGTCTTCATAAGGCAAATGAAGACCTGAATGAGCAGTTAGAACTGAGAGTTTATATATATTTTAAACAAAGAATCAATATATTTGTGGGGAAGTGACTAGGCAAAGGAGTTTTAGCTAGAGGCCATAAATTGTGAGAAAGTGGTTAGAAAATATATGGAAAATAAGGGTTATTTTAGTAGGTATATTTGTACAGATCCATTTTGGCATTGTCTCCCAGTTTCTAGTGCTAGGAATGTTCTCTTCCTGTATAGGAAGGGCACCCTCTCTCATGGGAAATTTTATGACCTGCTTTTAGGTAGAGAGACCTTCCTGCATTTGCTATTTCTCACATGCTTTCAGCCCGAAATAATTGCCAAAGTGACGTATTTGGCACCTTCTGAACCCCTTCAAAATATAATACATGTACCAATAATAAACATATTGTGTATATAGTTGATGAATTGTTACAAATTGAATAAATGTGACTAGCATTCATATCAAGAAGCTGGACTTTATCAGCATCTTAAAGGAACCCCTTGTACTCCTTCCCATATCTAACACAATCTTCCTGAAGGAAAACAATTATCCTGACTGATTGCTGAGTCATAGGGTATGTATACTTAGCTTTAGTAGAGACTGCCAGTTTTCCAGAGTGATTGTATCAATTTATACTGCCATCAGTATGTGTCAGTGTCCCAGTTGCTTTACTTCTTCATGATTATAGTTTTAAAAAGCATTTTGACAGAATGTATCAAAAGCCATAAATATATCTATACCCATTTATCTAGTAATTCTACTAATTGAAAGGATGGAAAAAGATACATGCACTGCTAGGCACCACGAAGCAGAGATCAGAGACCACAAGCCAAATCTGGCCATCTGTAGTCCAAATCCAGTTACAACCATTTGTTGTTTGTGGCAGCTTTTGGGCTACAATTGAAGAGTTTAGTAGCTATTTCAGAAACCTTGGAAAGCAGAAAATATTTACTGCCTGGCCCTCTCCAGAAAAAGCTTGCTGACCCCTACATAGAGCATTATTTAGAGTAGTGAAAGAGTAGCAATAACCAGTATATCCATCAGTTGGGTAATTACTGGATAAATCCTGGTGTAAGCACTTGATGGAATAGGATATAGCCATTTAAAATGATGAAAGAAGTTATTCATCCAGCAAATATTTATTGGGCATTTGCTATATGCTAGGTACTTTTCTAGGTGCTGGCAAATCAGTAAGGACTAGAATTCATGCCCGCACTGACCTTTAATTTTAGTGGAGGAGATAGAAAATAAGTACATGAAATAACATGTTAAGAGGTGAGTGCTAAGATGGTAAAAAAAAAAAAAAAAAGGGAAGGGTGAGGGTTTGACATTTTAGATTGCCTTCTTTCCCTGAGAAAATGACTTTTGAGTAAGGATTTGAAATAAGTGAAAGGGCTTGACATGCAGGTAGCTGGAAGAACATTTGAGGGAGAGGGAAAAGCAAGTACAAAGGGACAAAGTTGAAAATGTGCCTGATGTGTTCTAGAAACAGCAGTAAGAGGAAGGGCTGTAATAGAGTGAAGGAGGGGGAGACTAGCAAGGGATGAGGTTGGACAGGTAATGGGGGTGTGGTAGCAGTGAGGACGCACCGTGCTCAACCTTGTAGCAACATGAAAAATCCCTGTCATAAATTGTTGAAGTAAAAAAAAGTGCTTTTCTCACTTTCATTTTCTTTCCTTCCCTTTCTGCTTAGGAATGACAATAATGTAAAGCAATGCATAATAAGGAAAAGACTAGAAGAAAATAATACCAACATTTTTAATATCCTGGGATTATTAATTATGCTTCTTGTCATATTTTCTATAGTTTGGTTATCTTTTATGATAAAATACATATTTAGAAACTTGAATGATTTTGCATAGTTTAGAAATCAATTACTTTAGTTGATTGTAGCCTGCCAGTGGATAGTACTTTATTTTTTAAAGATGTATTTATTTATTTGAGAGAGAGAAGGCACTAGCATGCAGTGAGGGGAGGGAGCAGAGGGAAGGGGAAGAGAGAATCTCAAGCAGACTCCCTGCTGAGTGCAGAGCATGTCATGGGGGTCGATTTCAGGACCCTGAGATCACAACCTGAGCCAAAACCGAGGGTCAAGCTTAACTGACTGCACCACCCAGGTGCCTCGGTTAGCACTGTCTTAAATCATTTAAGGAGTTACTGGGTTTTTTTGTTTTTGTTTTTGTTTTTTTTTAAGATT
>CM053615.1:60118546-60129193 GCA_028646535.1 Procyon lotor
AAAAAAAAAAAGCAGAAGAAATATTCTTTGCTGTTTTTAATTTATGATTTCTCTGTTGATTGGTGTATGAAACATCATGTAGCTGTTACTAATCTATGCTGTTATCATACTAACATGAGATTTAACACAAGTGAAATGTTCCATTATGATGTTTAAACTTGTGCTCATAGCATACTACACTGTTCTGGAGCCATTTGAAAGTTTCACGATCTAATTTTTGTGTGTTGATTACTACTAGAACATTACATGTTCTGGTATTTAAATATAATTTCACAAAAAAATATAAAATAAATATAATTTCACATTAGCAAAATCTTTATCAAACTTAAATATAGATGGCTTTTAGGCTTTTAAGAATTGGTTGTTTTGAATTATTCTTATGACTCTTCCGAACATTTCAGTACTCAAGTTTGCCTTCCTTAGTACCTGGTACATAGGTACTCTGATTTTTTACTGAATGAACAAATATTGTATAAAGTGTGATTATCATGAAAATTAGTTCCAGATCCTTCAGTTCTTTGAGGCATTTGCAACAGATACTTACTGCTGTTACAAGTCATCATAGTAAGAAATGCTGGTGTACCTTTTGGAGTTCGAAGACCTTTTCGGACTAACTTGTTTCTGTTGAAACAATTACTATATGGGAATAATTTGATCCCATTGGATTATATTCATGTAATTGTTAGATTATTAAAGCATTTAATTTGTATTTTAGTAAGTCTCGGTATAAATCATTACCTTATGTCTTGTTCCTAATTACACTATATTGTAGGAAGTGGACCAGTGTAATAGAGGAGAGGTGGTTCAGTCCCCTCGGTGCTGTGTCATCTTAATTAAGATCAAGGAATTCTTAAGTTTCTGTGTTTGGGAAAATGACAAAGTGAAAACAGTTTTTTGCCATTTTACACTTGGCTTGATTGAGTAGATTGGTTTGTAGAAAGGAAGCAGCAAATTAAATTGCTTTTACATTTTTAAAACACTTAAGATGGAAAATAGGAAAGACAGAGGCAGATAAACATACTATATTCCTTTCAAGGAAATTTAATTCAGTCTTTAGCAACAGCTTTGAGTAGAAGTACTACCTTCAGTTATAGATAAGATAACGTATGTGGTATAGTCTCAAGTAACTAGAGACAGAATGAAATTGATATTTTACATTAGTTGTGCATTATTTATCATGTCTGATAAAGCAACAGCATACCCCTGATGCTTTTACCACCATCTGCATGATACTCTATACTCCAAGTGAGTGAGTATATCAATCCTAGGTTAACTTTTTTACAGTAAGAGTTGTGGACTTCCTTGGTAAATTAACATCCACAAACTTAAAGCTACAGGTAGGATAATGATAGAAGATGCAGAAGCACTGATAAGAAAGAAAACTGAAGGAACAGAGAAATGAACAGGGTATTGAAACTGTGAGAAATACACGGATTTTCTTTTTTTATTGTAAAACTCTTCTTTATAAGTAATTCTAAAAGAAGAAATCCAGATCAAGGAAATTCTGAATACAAGTAAATGTTAATGTTTATTTTCCAATAAGAACAAAGTCAAACTGTAAAGATTAAAAATGGAAACGAGACATACTAAGGTCCTGTGTTTTCCTTTTAGGAATCCTTTCTAGACTATCTACAGTTTGGGTCAGATAAGTGTATGTTGTTATTTTCCCCCCTCAACATTCTGTCCCTAGCACCTGTCATACATTATTTGGAGTTAGGATGTGCTCAGTAAATAATGTCTACATTTGATCTTCTTTTTCTCTCTGATATTGTAACTTGATGGATTGCCATCTCCTCTTTCATTTTGTTTTTGTTTTTATTAATTTCTCCTTCACCTATAAGCCTTTTCTTTTAATTTCTTTTATCATGTTTCAAACTTGTTGAATTTAATATTTAGTTGACTTATTTGTCAATCTCAATTTTTTTTCTAATAAAAGCATATAAGGCAGACATCTTCCTGGATTCTAGGAATCCTGTTCTTGGATTTTAATGTGTGTTATTCTCAGTGTTTTGTATTTCTGAATAGAGTATACTATTTAAAATAGTATTTTTTAAAGATTTCTTCTTCTTTTGATTATTATGCTTATTTTTAGTTTCATTGCATTTTGGTCATAAATATGGCCTATATGGTTTTTGCTTGTTAGAATTTTGAGATTTTCTTTTTGGCATATTGCATGATAATTTTTGAGAAAGGTTTTATCAGCTTTGGGAAAAATGTACATTATTTGAAAAAAATTATTCAGGTCTTATTGTGTTTTTCTAATTTTTTTATGTCTGTTTTGAATCTTTGTTCATATTTTTCATATCACCAGAATACATTCTCTAGCTTTTTTCCCCCCAGCAAAAGTGTATTGGGGTTCTTATCCCTTAATTGCCCTAAATGAAATGCCTTTATTTTTGTCCACATATTTGAATGCTCACTGCTGGGCATAGAGTTCTGATTTTAAATTGTTTTTTTCCCTAAGGAACTAAAGGTCATCTTCATTGTTATCAAGTATTTCATGTTGCAGGTAAAGTATCTCATATTTTGATTTATCCCCAATACTACTTTCCCACAACCACAGCTACCCAAGTCTTAATCCTGTTCTGTTTTTTTTTTAAGATTTTATTTATTTATTTGACAGAGAGAGATCACAAGTAGGCAGAGAGGCAGGCAGAGAGAGAGGGGGAAGCAGGCTCCTTGCTGAGCAGAGAGCCTGATGTGGGCCTCGATCCCAGGACCCTGAGATCATGACCTGAGCCGAAGGCAGACGCTTTAACCCACTGAGCCACCCAAGCACCCCAATCCTGTTCTGTTTTATTTAGTATCTCTCCCATCTCTAGGTAGCCCTGGGCCTAGTTCCCTTTCATCTGAGTCACATTTGATATCTATCCGGTCTCTGTTCTTCATACACCTATCTCAGCTCCTAATGCCTTTGAAAAGGCCAGGATTCCCTCCTTCTTGGTTCCACATCATAGAAATGATAAGCTTGACATGTGCAGTCATTCTCATTGCTTACTTTGACCTTGAATCCTGGTCCTTGTTGATCCAGTTGGGATTAGCTTCCTTATTTCTACTTGGCATATTTACTTTTCTGTGGCTTGATCGTTGGGTATAGCCATAGAATGTATCTCCCTTACCCAGCCCATAGTCCAAAGCTGGGCAAAATGAATGTACTGATTCAGAAGGTCTTGGCTCAGCCTCTAGTGGGTCCTTGGAATAGCTGCCGAGAGCACCAGTTTAGGAACTTAACTCTCATTGTGTGGACCCAACATCAGTCATCTGTCTTTTGATTACATTAGATGGCATGGAAATTTGAATCCACATGACTTAGGCTGCTTTTAGAGTTGAGCGGATGGTGGGAGTATCTCCAAGTTAACAGGTATGGGTAGCCTGAATTAGCAAGATACAGGGCTATGTGATGACAACTGGGCAATATCTTTTCTACCCATAGCATAGCCTCCTAGCATCAGAGCCACCCATCAGAAACTTTCTTTTTTGTACTTATGATTCCTAATTTGAGAAGTGACAAGAATGAGATGCTGAGGGTAGAGGATGGTCTTGGTAAGATGTTGAGACTTTTCAGATACATGCATAATTGGATGTGATTAAAGCATCAACCATTAGATATGTGATTTTAGAAGTTTTGCCTTGGATTACATGAAATTTAAGCCATTTATCTGATCTGGTCTTTGGCCTAGAATTTCTTCACCTTGTTTTGTGCTTTTGAAAGTCTTGGGAAAGTTTAGAATTTCTTGGTGAAATATTTTTCTAAAAGTAATTAAAAGTGAGTCCTTCCACAAATCTTTCTGGAAGGTGTGTATATGAGCTCATGCTCTAGTGTCAGTTTAGTATAGATTGCTCTAAACCTCCATACTTTTATGAACCTGTCCCTGGTATTAATAGGCACTGATGGATCAGCTACGGGTGGCCAACTGGAGAGGGGCAGGGGCACTAGCTGACTATAGAATGTGCTCTGAGATGCCAGAATTAGTGAGTAGATGGGGTCAGTGAATCTGCAGACTAGCAGAGGTGAGGTCAGGGAATAGAGCTGATTTGGATGAGGAGTATGGTACTATAAAAAAATCATGGCTACCATTTATTAATGACAGACTTTGTGAGCTAAGGTGAGTGCTGAACATATAGCAAAACCTAAGAGGCAGTTGGCTGAACGCAACTGTGGCAGTCATATAGAGAGAAGTTTCTTAATCTTTTTGATAGATGTGATGTCAGTCTTTTACATGGGTTATCTTGCTACAGCCATATAACTAAAGTATTGTTACTGTTATTTTTATCTTGTAAGTGTGAAAATTGAGTCTCAGAGGTTAAATAAATTCTTCCAAGCTTTACAACTAGTAATTGCTGGAGCCAGGATTTGAGTCATGTCTGTCTGGTGCCAAACTTTATGCATAGTGTGTGTTGAACCACTATGTATAGCAGGTAAGACCCGTGGGGTGATGTGTATCTATAACTTTTCTTGAATTCTCCTATTAAAAAAAAAAAAAGCTTTGAAGTTTGCCCAACTATGTCTTAAGAGACAGATTTAACAGGAACTATGACCTGAATGGAAATTTTCAAGTAGCTCTTTGGTTTAAGATTTGAGGATTGAATGAGAGATAGTGTAGTAGGTTCATTCAGCATCCATCCAACAGTAAATCTGAGTGTGTTGCCAGATGGTTACGCTGGAGCCCACGTCACACATATGATGCCGTTTTGGGAGAGTTGGCTTCTTTCAAGGGCCAGTTGTTCCATGTTTGCAGACTGCTGACAAATGGGATTAAGAAAGTAGTGTGGGTGGTTTAGCAGAACCATAGAAAACTTAGTGTATATGACCGAAGCGTGGTTTGTGAAGTTGTTTCTCTGTATATAAAAGAAGTACTAAAACAAAACCCAAGATGAAGAAACAGTGATAAGGTTGGCTCTTAGTAAGATCGCTTTGCTTTTATTCTGAGACCTCATGGATGAATAGGCATTATGTGGGGAGTTACGTTCCTAAAAGTCACTGTATGCATCAAATATGCCTCAAGTGGGGGAGTGCGCATAAGATGCAGAGCCCCTGTAGGTTTAAGGCAGGACACTTGAATAAGATTTCCTAACCCGGGAGCACCCCATCTTATTTCTCCCACTTCAGCTCTTTTTTCAGTGTTAATTGATTATTTCCCATCCATATTTTCACATATGCAAAGCCGAGAAGATGCCCCTGATGGCACTGATACTGGTACTGAGGGATTAACTTAGCTCTGAAGGACAGAATTATGTGTGGTGGAAATTTGAGAAGGGGTCTAGTTGCAATAAAATGTGAATGGATCCAAGACCCAACTAATGATATGTATAAACTCAGAAAACTGAAGCATGAGCAGTAGAACCGGACTCCAGGAATTGCCCCTTTTTTGTATGTTCACAACCTCGTACAAATTCTTGGCGTTGGTGTGTCTCCTACTTGAAGGGGCTGCAGTTTAGCAAGCAGGTGCAATTCATGCCGCACCTTGGAATATAAGGAAAGAGTAACTGAGGGATCTGGCTCTTTTCCCTTTTGTTATGGTAAAATACATATAACATAAAGCTTAACATCTTAACTATTTATAAGTATACTGTTCAGTGGTATTAAGGTCATTCACATTGCTGTGCTATCATCACTACCATCCTCAGAGAGTTATTTTCTATGTTGCTGTTAGAAAAGTGAGAAGCCTTAATTCATAAAGATATGAAGTAGTGAGTGTTGTCCAGTAGAACTTTAGGCAGCATGTTCTCTTTCTGCACTTCCAACTATGTTATCATTAGCCATGTGTGACTGTTGAGCACTTGGAATGTGGCTAGTAAGGAACTGAGATTTTAATTATATTTAATTTTAATTATTTTAAGTTTAAGTTTAAATAGTCACTGTAGAAGAGAATTAGTCTTTAATGACTTTGATGCCTGCAAAGGAGTCAGAGTTTGCCATCTGTGATAACTAGAGTTTGCATTTTCTCATAGAAATAATAAAAATTCTAGTTGGCGGTGATATGTAGTAATACTAGTTCTGTGTTTCTAGTTAGCAGAGGGGGTTAAATGAGATTTTTGTGGGTGCTTGAGAACCTAATTAGAATTTGTGTAGCACTGTTTTTATGATAAAATCCTCATTTATACTCTAAACTAATTGATTTATCACTTTTTGGACCTTAGTCTTCTTGTGAAGAGTTGTCATGTGTTTTATTTGCCCAGAATCCCCTCCACAGCAAATTATAGTACATTTTATATATGGCTCACTACATGTTGATTCTTTCACTGGTATGCCAGAGGTCATTTCATCAATGAAGGTTTTTGGGTATGGTTCTGTCTATGCTGAGTAATCAGAGAACATTTTACTCTGCTGGCTATGAGTTGACATTTGACACCTTTCCTTTTTACTTTGCTCTCTGATTTCCCATCAGTCACCCCTTGCCCATCCTCTCAGGACTGTAAACACTAGAAATACATTCTCTCCTGAAATGCACAGCAGTTGACCTCCCTGTAAGCATGCAAATCTTGAGAAAATGAATATATCCTGTCGTTTTCATTTATTCATAATGCTATGTTCCCAATAATGGTGAAGTAGACTGATTCTGGGAACCACCAGTGGTCTGTTCATTGCCTGAATTATTTGGCTGTTCCTAATGATGCCATTACTCCTGCTTTATTGGTGTTTATTATTGCAATTATTCATATATAAAAGTAATTTTGCCTAGTACCCATTATATGAAGGAGAATTTATTATGTATTTCTTTTTTATGTAATTTTCTAGTCCTCATAGAATTGTACAATTTTACTTCCTCAGAATGAGAGAAGCCACGTTGTGTCCTTGATTATTGTTGCTGTTTTGCAAACTTACCATATTACATAACCAAAATAGGAACAAATAGACCCTCAACTTACTGAGTTTAGATGAGCATAGAAGAGAAGGAATAGGACAAAGGGATTCAGGGGTTATTATTAGGGACTTTGGGAGTGGGAGAAATCGGGAGGCTTCTTTTAAGTTTTTTATTCTGATGTGTCCCCATCAATGAATACTCCCAGTGCCATCTTAATCATTAACTGTCAGTGGTCCTGGTGTCCATATTTACCTGAGTTGTTCTACAGGGTTTAAAGAAAGGAATCTCCTTTGTACATCTCTGGAAGGTGCTAAACTGGTTGAAGTTACTACTGCTCTATATAAAGAAGCCTAGGAAGTGTTTGTGATGAACTCATTCAGGCACTAACATGTTCACATACTGGTTTTTTCATCTCAGCATTTAACTAGACAGTATTGTCTAGACATTAACACACTTCTCTCTCCTTTTCTAAAGATTTTTTTTTTTAAGATTTTGTTTTTAAGTAAGTGCTATACCCAACATGGGGCTCGATCTCACAATCCTGAGATCAAGAGCTTTACCAACTGAGCCAGCCAGGCACCCCAAGACACTTTTCTACTTCAGCATCTTTATACTTAGTATTCTCCATCCCTGGCATACCCCCCCCCCCCCACACACTTTACATGGCTTGTTCCTTCATACTTCTATATTTTCAGTATAAAAATCACTTTTTCAGGGGAGGTCCCTGGGTGACTCAGCCAGTTAAGTGTTTGACTTTTGAACTCAGCTTAGGCTTTTTGTCTCAGAGTTGTGAGTTCCAGCCCCATGTTGGGCTCCATACTCCATACCAGGCATGGAGGATACTTTAAAAAAAAAAAAAATCACTTTTTCAGAAAGGCCTTCTCTGACCATCCTCATTAGGTCTGTCCTCCGCTGAGCAGAGAGCCCGATATGGGGCTCGATCTCAGGACCCTGAGATCATGACCTGAGTCGAAGGCAGAGGCTTTAACCCACTGAGCCACTCAGGCGTCCCCTTGCAGTACTTTTGTAGTCATTTGCAGACATGTACAGAGCAGCAAAAAAATTTGAATTGATATACATGTTCCCAGCTGAGGTTGAAGAAGGTGATGCTCTGCTTCTTTAGCTCTCATACTATAAACAAGTGTTCTTTTCACACTCAATGTAATGCCACACTTTTTGCATTTTTCTGCGTTTTGATGGTGATTTCACTGTTTAAAATGGTCCCCAAGTGTAGTGCTAACATGCTATCTAATGTACCTGAACACAAGAAGGCTGTGATGTGTCTTATGCAGAAAGTACTTGTTAGATAAGCTTTGTTCAGACATGAGTTACAGGTTATAGTTATATGTTATGTTATACGTTAATTATTCAACAATATATGGTATATTGAATAGGTATCCTTAAACAGAAACAGAAATAAAACAAGGTTATATGTTGACCAATTGGCAAAAATTGTATGGCCAGTGGCTCACAGGAACCTAACCGTGTATTTCCTCTAGGAATTTCAGGGTTTAGTGTTGGCAGTGACTTCACAGAACATAATTACCATAGATAACAAGAATCAACTGTACTTGCAAATTATCTTAAGTGCAAAGAAAGGCCAAACAGGATTCCATGATGGAGAATAGTAGTGGTAAGACAGAGACTTCCCTTTTTGGGAGCCTCTTGGGAGGTAACATTTATGTTGATATCCATGAAACAAATAGAAGAATATTTCAGGTGTAAATGGCTCTAGAATAGGAAGGAGCTTGACATTTTTAAGGAATTGAAAGAAAAGCATTGTACCTAGAGGGACGTAGCACAGAATGAAGTTGGAGAAGAAAGCAGGAACTTAATTATGGTGCCCTTTGGAGACCATACTGAAGAGTTTGGTTTTGGAATATGTTATGGGAAGCCATCTGGAAGGTTTTAAGGGGGTGTGTATGTTTAAGATGATCTGCTTTATTTTATTTATTTATTTTTTTGAGAAGGCTGACTGCTTTATTGTCTTGGAGGCGGGGGCAGGGGCTCAGGAGCTCTTGGTGGGGCGGGCCCGCTTTCTCTTCACCATCACAGGCTTCTGGCTGCGCAGGATGGCGCTGGCTCTGCGGATGGCAGCCATGCGCAGATCTGGGCGGTACTTATTCTTGCGGATCATGTGCCGCACGCTGTTGAGGGTGGCCCGGGCATTCTTGTTGATGGTGGTCCGCACGTAGGAGGTGGCAGGTTTCCGCTGGCCCGATCTGCGCTTCATGACCACCATCACGCCTTTGCCGTCGGCCGCCAGCTCCACGCCCACGGTCTTGCGGTGAATCAGCCCGTTGTAGTGGAACAAGTTGCGAGCCTTCAGGTTGTTGGGCTCAGTGCTGTAGGTCTGCTTGTTCCTCTTGATCAGGAAGCTGGAGCAGTTCCGCACGACCATCCACTGCAGGTGCGCGGACATGGCGGCTCCTCTCGCTACGGCAGCCGGAGACGGAAAGAGCGATCTGCTTTATTTTTTATTTTATTTTTTTTTAAGATTTTATTATTTATTTATTTGTCAGAGAGAGAGTGCGCGCAAGCAGGCAGAGAGGCAGGCAGAGGCAGAGGGAGAAGCAGGCTCCCTGCTGAGCAAGGAGCCTGATGTGGGACTCGATCCCAGGAGCCTGGGACCATGACCCGAGCTGAAGGCAGCTGCTCAACCAACTGAGCCACCCAGGCGTCCCATGCTTTATTTTTTAAAAAGATAATTCTGTCTGTTGTGGGCGAATGGGTTAAAGAGGGCAAAAGGTGAAATGGAGAAACGAGTTAAAAGCATGGCTGCCATATTCAGTAATTGCCAAATCATCCTACATAGTTCTCAGTTTTGTCCCCTCCACACTGTCGCAGGTCCCCATCTGACCTGTCACTCTGCCTAAACCCTGCTCCATTGTGTCTCCAGAGATGTGATTCATTGAAGTTACCTCTCTTACCATGCCACTTGCCCTCCTTAAACCCCCTCCGCACCCCCAGTGACTCCCTAGACTTCTACATGGTCTGATGCCTTCTTGCCTTTCAGGCACCATCCATCACTATGCTTTTGCCTTGCATTTAGTGCTGCATAGACAGAATTGCTTTCTCTCCGCACCTCAGTTGTTTTGGCCTGCCTGACTTTCTTTGCCTACGCATCCTTCACCACTTACCATCTCATGCAAGATTAGGTGACCCTGGTATATATTTTCATAATAATCCAAAGCAGTTGTGAATTTCATGTTTTATTTGTTTTTGAATCCCCAACATACTCTTTTTGTGAGTGGAATTGTAGAAATAAAACCAGTGTCACAAAAAATATATGTTCATTTATTCATTTCAGAAAAAAAATTTTTTAAAGATTTTATTTATGTATGTGAGAGAGAGCACAAGTAGGGGAGAGGGAGAGGCAAGCTCCCCACTGAGCAGGGAGCCCAACACAACACAGGCCCAATCCCAGGACCATGGGATCATGACCTGAGCTAAAGGGAGGTGCTTAACTGATTGAGCCACCCAGGCGCCCCCTCATTTCAAAAATGTTTATTGATTGCCTAAAGGTGTTCTAGCAATGGAGTATGAAATAATGAACAAAACAGTCTGCTCTTTTGGAACTTAGATGTGTGTATGATCTATCAATATCTATATATCCATTTCAAACCCATTTTTAATTCTGGAATACTTTTAGATTTACAGAAATCCCACTCCAGTTTCCTGTATGATTGACTTAACATAAATATGGTACATTTGTTACAACTAATTAACCAAATATATTACCATCAACTAAAGTCTATGCTTTTTTCAGATTTCCTACATTTTTACCTAATGTTCCTTTTCTGTCTAGGATCCCATCCATGATACCACATAACATTTAGAA
>CM053615.1:60129293-60146916 GCA_028646535.1 Procyon lotor
CAGAGGTAAAGTGCCATTCTCATCATATCATATCAGTGGTGCGTGTTATCAACAGGAATTATTGCTGTTGATGCGTTGGTCATTTGACTGAGGTAATGTGTGTTAGGTTCTTACACTGTAAAGTACTCCCTCCACCACCTACTTTACTTTTTGGAAGGAAGTTACCATTTGGAGCCCACTTAAGTGATGGGGCATTATGCTCCACCTTTTGTACAGTAGGAATTCTTCTGTCCATAGATTTGTCTATTTTCTCCCAGTTTATCTATCTATCTATCTATCTATCTATCTATCTATCTATCTATATCAATATGGGTTCATGGTTATTTATTTTGTACTTTGGTTTATAATCCAGTACTAATTTATTGCTCAAATTGTTCTAGTTCGGCCATTGGGAACTCTTTGAGGTGGCTTCTGTGTCCTTTTGGCATGCTCTCATTGGTTTGTTTTGTGAACACTACCTTATTTTTTGGTCCTATGAGGGTATTCAAGTATGTATTTTTGAAAATTTAAGTAATTTCCCTACAATGATTTTGTACAGAATTTGAAAATGGCACCTGGGTGGCTCAGTGGGTTAAAACCTCTGCCTTCGGCCCAGGTCATGATCTCAGGGTCCTGGGATCGAGCCCCACATTGGGCTCTCTGCTCTGTAGTGAGCCTGTTTCCCCATCCCCTGACCCCCGCCTATCTCTCTGCCTACTTGTGATTTCTCTTTCTCTCTGTCAAATAAATAAATAAATAAATAAATAAAATCTTAAAAAAAAAATTGAAAATAATTTGATGTGCTTATATGAACTCAATATTATTAAGTAGATAAATTTTCAGTATTGTTTTTGGTTTTGTGATGATTTAGATAGATACTTTTAATAGGGGAAAAATATATGAGTATGAATTTTATCAGAATATATTGTGTTTCTTGGAATAAATAATGTGTAAATACTTCCTAGAATAATACTGTGACCAGTTTATACTTTCAATTTGTCAGGTATAACTTTCACTTTGCAAATCATATTAGAGAATTTTTACATTTCTCTAGGTTTCAGGGACATTTACAGTTGCCAGTGGCTGAGCAGATATGCGGGAAGTGTTTCAGTGATTATGTATGCTGAGTGGTAAGCTTGCTTAGTCTAAAAAAAGAACTTCATAATATTTGGCTTTTGGTTATAATTACCAGTCATGCTTGCCAGAAATTAAGTTTAGCTTTTGGAAGCCTGAAATTCTTCATATGTTTATCTCTAACTAAATATTTCAGAGACTGTTATGAAACTGTCAGTAATTCCATTATATATTATATGTTCAGCTTATTCTTGAGTTATAGATGGTGGAATAACATGTAACGAGTGTTGTTTAGTAACATGGGAAATGCTTAAGATAATAAGATGTAAATAATAATATTTAGTTTGATTATAACTTTGTTTAAAAGAAAACTGATTACAGATACAAACAAAAGACCATTTGGAAAATACAAAATGTTAACAGTGAATGTCTTCTTAGGTGGTGTGACACAGCCTTTCTTTTTCACTTTTAAAAAACGGCCATGTTACTTGTTTAATGAGGCAACGAGGACATATTTTAAATTTAAGAAAAAGCATATTCTGTAAAGATTTTTATCAGGTGCTAATTTGTTTGTTCCATTTTAGATACTGAAAGTTAAAAGGCCTTTAAAAAAATATTCTGTAACTCAGGTTGGTTTCTTCCACTTGTAAGCCAGTTCTTATTTTTATTATAATGACACTTTACAGCTTACAAGTTTTTAAGTACATCTTATTTCATTTTAAAAAATCTATATCAGATGGATTTTTACTTCAGTTATACCCACAAATGGGTCACAGTATAAAGGTTAACAGCTGGTGTTGATATAGTGAACCCAGGACTTCATCAGTGTCTGCTCAACTGGGCTCTAAGTTGAGCCTGGGTCAACTTGGGCTGCACAGTGAAGCCTGGGTCTTACTGCGGTTGCTGCTGCCAGTGCTGCCAGACAGACCACATTTTGAGGGACAGCCTCACATTCCTCTCATTGGAGACTGATGGCCTCAATAGATACCTTGGGGAGTCTTTTTGGATTGAAAATAGCTAGCATTATTGAGCTGCTTTTAATTTTTTTTTTAGCTTCTGATGGTGAGGAGGGAGGTGAATTGAGGCTTGGAAGTTGCAGTCTTTTGCAGGCTGATGGCTCGGGTGTCCTTAGGATGGGTCATAGATAGAAGATTACAGTTTACAAAAAATATATTCCAGTCCTCAAAAAATTTGCAAAGGTACCACAATTAAAGGCAGATGCATTTTATATCTTTTCTTTTTGTAAAGCCTTTTTAAAAATTTCTAGTGAGGTAAACCATACTTTTCTTTTTAACTTAATGTTTATAGATAAATTCAAAGAGAATGTGTTTTTCGTCCTTAAGCCAGGGTAAAATTCCTTTTTTTTTTTCTTCCTAAAATGACCCTGGTCTCTAATGGCCAGTGCCAAACCTCTTGTTCTTTCTGTTGCTAGGAAATATCATGATATACAAGAGAATAGGAAATGGAGTGGTCATTTCCCTGGTTGCCTCCTTGGGGGTGGGGTATACTGTTTTGTTTTTGTTTTTATGATTTATTTATTTATTTGAGAGAAAGAGCACGCATGAACTGGGCTGAGGGGTCACAAAGAGAGAGGAAGAGAGAGGATCTCAAGCAGATTCCTTGCTGAACTTGGAGCCTATCTCAGGACTCCATCTCCCAACCCTGAAATCAGGACCTGAGCTGAAATCAAGAGTCAGACTCTTAACCAATTGAGCCACATAGGCACCCGTGGGGTAGACTGTTTTAATAGATTCTGACCTAACAGTGGTGATATTACTACAGCATTTGATAGCTCAGACCTGGAATTAGGATTGCAATGTCAAAAACTGGGTTTGTGTTCTAAGTAGCCTGGTTTCATGATGTTAGTGAGATTATTCCAGTCTACCTGTGTGCCACTGTGCATGGTATAACGTTGCCTTGTGTGCGCCTTGATAAACATGTGTGCCTTTTAGTAGCATGCCCACAAATTCTTCATAATGAGATTTATCAGTACACTAAAATGATAATCAAGAACTATGCAGAACAGGGGTGCCTGGGTGGCTTAGTCAGTTGGGTGTCTGCTTTCAGCTCAGGTGATCCCAGGGTCCTGGGATAGAGCCTCGCATCAGGCTCCTTGCTCAGCGGGGAGCCTGCTTCTCCCTCTTCCTCTGCCTGCTGCTCCCCCTGCTTGTGCGTGTGTGCTGTCTCCGCTCTCTGTCAAATAAATAAAATAAAATAAATTAAAAAAAAGAACTGTACAGAACTGTAACTCCTCTTTCCTTAATAATGGCCCTGAAAGTAACCCTTAGAAATCATTGCAATAAAACTTGGCTGTCTGTTCACAAACCTGTTTCAATATTAAGAAATCACTATGTATTGTAATTTTAAAAAACTATTGTTAACATTTGTTCATTTTTGCTCTACCCATTTAAACATTTTTTTAAAAGATTTTAAGTAATTTACACCCAACATGGGGCTCGAACTTACTACCCCAAGATCAAGAGTCACGTGTTTGACCAACTGAGCCAGCCAGACACCTCTGCTTTACCTGTTTTTATGTGTGTTACATAAAAGTGTGTATATGATATTATGTATGTTAACACATAGACAATCATTTGGAAGTAAGTTGCAGATGGAACATATCATGGATTTCTTTCTAAGTGCAGTTTGTCTAAACAGAACCTATACTGCATTGCTGCGACTTCCTTTCCCTCTTGTCACCTTTTCTCCACATTCACATCACCTTTCTGGGTAACCCATATTGACATGGTAGTATGTGTCCTTCCATAATTATTCCATGCTTCTATAATTACATATATGCATATATTCTTATACACAGTCTGCCAACTTTGATAATGTTTGATAATAATAAAAAATTTGGAAAAACTCTCAAATGTTTTCTATGATCACGTTGTAATATTTACATATTAAAATGTTAAAATCATACTTAAAGAGGAAAATGCCTTAAACTTCCTAAAATTATAAAATTATTTTTCTAGTCCTTTTGATTTTAAGTTAAATTTACAAGCTATTTAGAATTTCATATTCTGCTTATTAATTCCATTTAAAAATTTATTATTCTTTTTTGAGATAGACCTTTATTATTTTATTTTATTATTCTTTTTCTAGGTAACATGTAGAAATAATGCTGTCTTTGTGATTCTCCTCCAATATTTTTGTCTATCATTTTGCCTTATTGTATAGGCTAGCACAGTTAGAACAGTTTTGAATGATACTGATGAGTAGGCATCCTTATTTTTAATTTTAATGTCAATCTCTTCTTCTAGTGTTAAGATTTTATGTTTTTTGATAAGTACTGTTTATTGAGTTAAGGATTTTCCTTTTTTTTTTTTAAGGATGTTTTCTTTTAACAATAAAACAGTTAAGTGAAACAGAGTAGTCAAGTCAGAGAATTAAAAGGAAAAAATAAGATGAAAAACAATTCTAAAAGGTAGAATGGAAATAATACATGAAGGTAGATTGTGAAAATCAGCGATGGGGCTGCTAAAAGTTCTAACATTGTTAGTTCTGTATATATTCCAAATCAGTGTTTGAGTAAAACAAGAAAACCATACATGTTACAGAGCCTGTGAGAGCTGAGAAATACTGAGATACCACTGGCACATGTCCAGATGAGTTTCACTGGGTAAATTCTGGGGCTGATGTATACTTGGTTGGAGATAAAAACTCTTCTAGAAGGCAGTATGTCAGTTCACCAATAAAAACAAATATATTCTTAGCACTGTTTTAAGAAATGTACATTTTGTCAAGGTGAAAATTATTGGATGGGTCTGTTGCCTTGTGAATGTATTCTTCTTGAATATATGCAGTGAATATGATTGTATTCTTATGAATTTTAAGATTTTATTTATTTATTTGACAGAGAGGAGAGAGATCACAAGTAGGCAGAGAGGCAGGCGGAGAGAGAAGAGGAAGCAGGCTCCCCGATGAGCAGAGAGCCCATTGCGGGGCTCGATCCCAGGACCCTGAGATCATGACCTGAGCTGAAGGCTTTAACTTTCAGCCAGAGGCTTTAACCCACTGAGTCACCCAGGCGCCCCTCTTATGAATATTTTCTTAATGAATCTGTTGATATTCATTAAATTTTAAACTGAGCTCAAAATTTTCCAGAATGGGTTAAGAGTACAGGCCATGAATATGAATATATGCTGATGAAAATATGAATATAGTCTTAGTGAATATATTGATATTCATTAAATTTTAAACCAAGTTCAAAAATGTCCCAATATGGTCAAGAACATAGCTCATGAATGTGAATATAAACTTATGAAAGCTTCATGAATATATTGATATTCATTAATTTTAAACAACATTAAAACATTTTCCCAGTAGGGCAAAGAAGAATATATTCATGAATATATTCATAAGGAGGATATATTCATGAATATAATCATAAAGAATATATTCACATCTATTGAATATATTCATGAGGAATATATTCATAAGAAAACCGAACCACTCTACAACTCTTTGCTTTTTGCAAATTAAATAGTTCTTAAAATGCTATGAAGCAAATACTAAAATTTCACTGAAATATTAAAAAAGTGAAAGAGTATAAATTTGGTATAGTCAGTGAAATGATCTATTTATGAATTGGCTCCTAGTGAATGGTTTTGGCAAATTAATTTAGAGCCCTCTGTTTCAACAAGCATCTTATTTATTGCAGCGTCTATTCTGGGAAAACCAAGACAAGAAAAGGGTCTTAGAAACAGCTGGGCTGTCAGAGTACTCAGATCGATTGATGACACTAAAGAAAGGATTACACCTCTTAGAAGGGAGGGCTTCAAGCCCTACATAACATCCAAAGAGCAAAGTACTCAGGTAAATGAGTGTAATATGCCAGGCAGTGAGTGTAGCCAGACATTGTTGTTTTAACTTTCTGTTCATTTCCCTTAGGTTCATGTTCATGAAACTGTATAGTTTAGTAATAAAGTAATAAGAGTGGGTTTCTAGACTAGGACTACTTATAAAAGACTTCCAAGTCTTTTTTTTTAGTTGAGGTATAATTTACATCCAGTAAAATGCACAATTCTTAAAAGTATATAGATTGATAAATTCTTAAATATGTATGCAACCATGTATATACTATCACCATGAAGAGTGGAGTACTTCCTTCACCCTAGAAGCTTTCCTTGTGCCCTTTTCTGGCTGATTTTTACCTTGTAGAGACAACACTATACTGACTCCTGTCCCTATAGATTGTTTTGCCTGTGCTTAAAATTCATATATATGGAATATATAGTAAGTATTCTGATGTTCCTTGCTTCTTTCACTGAGCATACTATCTCTGAAGTTTATTCATTGTAGTTGTGTATATCAGTAGTATATTATTTTATTATTATTGTCCATTGTATGAATATACAATACATTTTTAACCCATTCTGATTTGGGGCTGTTTCTAGTTTTGGACTATTAGGAATAAGATTATGAGTTATATTCTTGTGCTTTCTGTGGACACATGTTCTCATTTTTTAACATCTTTTTTCGACAAAAGGATTATCAGTTACAGTGTATTAAATACCTAGTAGGTATTAAATAGCATATCTACTCTGCTTTGAGACAAATATAGTGGTTAAAGTGAAAGTTTTAGCAACAACTAAAAGGACTGCCATCCTGATATTTATTAAGAGATTTTAGTTTGGATATGGACTGGGGAAGTTGGAATGGGTCATTTCAGAATGAGCTTTACAGGCCACTTAGGGATCTAGATCTTTTTTTTTTTTCCTTTTTCTGTAGTGAAATGCCAGATACTACATTAGGTACTTTACTATACCTTCTCCTTTAACATTCACAGTGACATTAATGAGTGGGTGCCACTTATATCATTAGATTGCAAACATATCTAGGTTGTGCTTGGGAGAGGCGCATCTCTTTCTTTTGCTATAGGATAATTTAATGAATTTTCAAACCTGGAGCTAATGATATTCTGTAGTTTACTATTTTCTTTTGTTGAATTTGCAGTAGTTGGGGGCTGAAGAGTTTAGTTACCATCTGCAAGATGAGAGAGCTTAAATTCAAAATGGAGGGACTCTGGGAAATCAACATGGCTTGCTTTCTGAGTTTCTTACCTCATCTTCATGTTTTGGTAGTTCAGAAAGGAATGCTGAGGCTTCAGACAGTTTGCTACTCTGGATCTCATAGATCAAAGATTCTTCATGGCCTGTGTTCACCCTGAGTAGATTGAAATTCTGGATAGCTTGAACACTGCTCATCCAGAGACTTCCTGCCAGCAACAACCCAAATTTCTCAACCCATTTATGTTAAAAAAAAAAAAAAAAAAGCCACATTATAGGCATAGCTTTTGGGAAAACAGTATTATTAATTTTTTTTGTAGATTTTATTTATTTATTTGAGAAAGACAGTGAGAGAGAGGGAGAAGCAGGCTCCCCCCACTGAGCTGGGAGCCCAGTTGAGGCTTGATCCCAGGACCCTGAGATCACGACCTGAGCCAAAGGCAGACGCTTAACTGACTGAGTCACCCAGGAGGCCCTAGAAAAACAGTATTATTAAAATCTTAACATTCCATGGGTATTCAGAAATAACCATCTATTTCACATACATATCTAAGTAAACAATTAACCATTAAATGTAAATAAATAGATGCTGAGTGGGTCAGATCTTGTGAATATATATAATGTTTTGCATGTGATATTGTCTGGTATTTGTACAAAGAATTCTGTAAAATTCTTAACTCCTTCATTAACCACTAAGCCATGAGCTTCTTAAGGTCAGTACCCATGTCTGATATATATTTGCTGTGCTATAGCATCTGGCACAATTTATTGTACGTAGAAGATGTTTAATCTGTATTTTTAAATGAATAAATATATGAAATATTGCTTATAGAAATACCTTCTTATGGATGATTATCATAATATTTGTAAGAGAGTTCACCTGAAATACCAAGCCATTGAAACATAGATTTTCCTACAATATTTACATTTTCCCATTAACTAGTTCAAGGAGGTAGGTGTGAACCCTTACCTCTGTCTTTACTGTCCTGATAAAAATGTCCTCTTTTTGTCTATGTACCCAATTTTTGTGCACTGAAATCTTCCTTCCCTCAATTCCACGGTATATTAGACTCATTTCTGACCCATTATCTGTGACCTTCTTTACTATAAAACAGAAGAAAATGTTTAGCAACTTGAAAAATTTTCTATACTGTTAGACTTGAAATGAATATCAGATCTGAGAGGGTCCTGGGAGATCACTAGGCAAGCCCTTTATTTTACTGATGGAAGAACCTTAAATTCCAATTATTTCCTCACTATAGCTCACACCACAGTGTTATATAATTGCTTAATTGTAAGCATTTCTAGCCAGACTTTAAACTCAGTGGGAATACAGACTACCAATCTCTCTTATTTAATACTGCATCTCTGGCACAAGCACAGTACTTGGAAAAGAATAGATATTCAGTTATTGGTGTTGAATAAATAAGTAAATGAATCAAGCTTGGTGAAGGGACTTGCAGCTCACAGCTGTTGAATCCCTTTTCAGCACACTAAAAGCTGGACATTTGTAATCTGCTCCACCATCCTAGAGAATAAGGGCTGTGGAAGTGATTAATTTCCTTAAGTGCATGCCAAACTCTACAACTTACACATTTCCACATGTTGGCTTTCCACATGCAGAGTACTGCTGTACAGAATAGCAGTTGACCAAAGAAACACCAGAGGATGTGCTGTTCTCATGCCTTTTTTTTTTTTTAAGATTATTTATTTATTTATTTGACACAGAGAGAGAGAGAGAGATATCACAGGTAGGCAGAGAGGCAGGCAGAGAGAGAGGGTGGGGGGAAGCAAGCTCTCTGCTGAGCAGAGAGCCCAATGCGGGGCTCGATCCCAGGATCCTGAGATCATGACCTGAGCTGAAGGCAGAGGCTTTAACCCACTGAGCCACCCAGGTGCTCCTTTGCTCATGCTTGATAACATAAACTCATGAATGGCATATGTAGAAGAGACTGTAACAAATACCATTGTTTCAATCCCTTGATTTCTTATTCCCAGTAAAGTTCAGGCTCTTTAGCTTGGCCTTCATAGCTCTCTGTGCTATTCCAACCTACTTTTCTTATATATTGCCTGCCTGCCTGCCTGCCTGCCTGCCTTCCTTCCTTCCTTCCTTCCTTCCTTCCTTCCTTCCTTCCTTCCTCCTATCTCTTCTCCTCTCCTCTCCCCTCCTGTCCTCTCCCTCTCCCTCTCCTTCTCCCCTCTTCTCTTTTCCTTTCCTTTTTAAAAAGATTTTATTTATTTATTTGACAGAGAGAGAGAGAGAGCAACAGCAGGGGGAGTGGCAGGCAGAGGGAGAGGAAGAAGCAGGCTCCTTGCTGAGCAAGGAGCCCAGTGTGGGGCTCAATCCCAGGATCCTGGGATCATGACATGAGCCAAAGGCAGATGCTTAACCGACTGAGCCACTCAGGTGCCCTCCTGTTACTTTCTTTAACCCACTCTATTCTCAAGCAAATGAAAATATTTGCTATTTTTCTTTACACCCTGAGCTTCCCACTTTCTTGTCTTTCTTTAAGATTTTGTTTTCTTTCAGTAACTCCCATATTACTCTTTATATCCTGATCCTATCCATTTAGTCCACAGGTCTTTATTGAGACCTCATTATGTCCCAGGCACTGGACTAGGAGCTGAGAATATAATGATTAATAACGTTATAAGCCTTATCCTGGAGGAGTTAACACTCTAGTGGAGGTGGTCATTTCTGTAGAGTATCAGGATTCCAGAGGAGCAAACCTAAATGAGTTCTCGGGGACATTGTTGAAGAAATGGCTAAATCAGTGGTTCTCAAATGGAGGTGGGGTAGAGGGAAGCATTTGACAGGGTCTGGAGACAGTTTTGGTTGTCACAACAACACAAGGGGAAGAGTGTGCCGCCGGCATCTAGTGGGTATGGGCCAGGGATATTGCAAAATATCTTATGCACAGGACAGTCCCTCAAACAAAGATTTACCCAGCTTCAAATGCGGAAGGATGAGAAACCACTAAATCAAGTTGTAAGGACTGAATAGAAGAGTGTTTAATCAGGCCAAAAAAAAAAAAAAAAAGTATATTTTACTCATCTTTATGATTTGGAGCTGAGATATCATAGTGTGGGGAAACGAGAATGAGTTTGTAAATATGACTGGAGCTCAGCTTTTGAATGGGAAGGAATTAGGTTTGAGAAATAAGCCTCAGTGCCACTGGAGGGTCCAGATCAAGAGTCCTCAAAAGCTATGTTGAGAAATTGGGACATCTTCTCTTTATTATTCTCATTATTTGAGGACTTCTATGGAGTGTTGTTAACTGTAGGCAAAACCATAAATACACATTAATGCAAATGTAAAACAGGTGAACAGTTAAAACACTCTGGTGCTTTGTAACTAATAACAAATCTGAGTTTATCAGTAGACACCCCTGGCAGGGCACTGTGGCTGAGAAAAACCATTCTAGCAAGTCTGAACTCTTGGTTTACCCATCTACTAAGGATCTTTGATGAAGCTACGTAAGGGAGTTCCTTGTTAGCTGAGTACAACTGACACTTAAAGGGCATATAAAGTGAATCCACTTCAAGTAGGGACAAAATTTTTATAGTAGCTAGTGAGGGCACTTGATTGGGGCTATTTGTTGGGAGTTTCCAAGACCATCCTAGGCATAATGATTTGCTATAAGGACTGACAGAACTCAGCTGTTACACAGTTACAGTTGTTACAGTGAAAGAATATCGATTAATACTAGCAAGGGGAAAAGGCAGGTGGGTGAAATCCAGAAGAAACCAGGTATGAGATTGTCCTGGTGGAGTCACATGAAGACACACTCAGTTCTTCGAATGGTGTATGTGACAGGACATGTAAAGTACTGCCAACCAGGGAAACTCAACTGAGACTTAGTAGTTAGGGTTTTTATTGAGAGTCAGTCACAGAAGCATTGCAGTCTACCAGGTCTCCAATCCTCAAGATATCAAACCAATACAGTGTGGCTCAAAGCCTTGGGCATATAAAAACACTCTTAATAGGCAAGACATCCCATGAATGTAGAGGTTCTCTCTCAGGAGCTGGTCATGGGGGAGTTTTCATTTCTTTGAATGTTCAGGGTTTAAGCAACCCTAACCTGCTGAATTAATCTTTTATTATGTGAGCTTTTTGTTGAAGAAATTATATATTTCTGCTTTACTATTTTTTTTTTAAGATTTTATTTATTTATTTGACAGAGCACAAGCAGGGGAAGTGGCAGGCAGAGGGAGAAGAAGGCTTCTCACTGGCAAGGAGTCCAATGTGGGACTGGATCCAGGACCCTGGGATCACAGTTCTGAGCTGAAGACAGACACCTAACCCAACTGAGCCACCCAGGCGTCCCAGAATTTCATTCTTTTTTAGTACTGAATCCTGCACAGGCTCCATCTTGAAAACATAAACTGAAAATTTTTGATAGGTTTTTTTAAAAAAAATCTTACATTTAAAAAAGTTTAAATATTTGAAACACTGTTCTAATCCTTAGAATGAACAAGAGTCTTGATGAAATAAGTCAATCTGAGAAAGACAATTATCATATGATCTCTCTGATAGGAAGAATTTGAGAGGCAGGGCAGGGGTGTCATGGAGGATGGGGGGAAAATGAAACAAGATGAGATCAGTAAGGAGACAAACCATAAGAGACTCCTAAACTCACAAAATGAACTGAGAGTGGCTGGGAGGTGGGGGTTTAGGGATAGGGTGGCTGGATTATGGACATTGGGGAGGGTATGTGCTATGGTAAGTGCTGTGAAATGTGTAAGCCTGATGATTCACAGACATACCCTGGGGCAAATAATACATTATATGTTAACTTAAAAAAATCTATTTATAAAAAATATAACTTTCTTTTTGAGGCCATATATGAAACTTATTATAATTGTTATAATTAGATATGCATTTTAGAGTCAGATTAAACTAAGCTATTTGAGTGTCAAAAAAAAAAAAGAAGAAGAAGAGGCTTGAGTGTTTGTTTGGTGAGCATAGGTTTTCTGATGAAATCATGTAAAAGCATAATGCAGTATCCTTCACCAAGTTTGTTTCATTCAACCTGGTCAGAAAGGGAGATGTTTTTGCAGAAACAGTTTTCGGCTTTTTCAGTTTTCCTAAGGGCCTCTCTTAGTTCTGGGAGATTTAATCCATTCTTTTTTAAAGCATTTACTGTGTCATCTTTGAGAATTCTCTCCATTTGCTAACTGGCAGACATGCATCTGTTAATATGGATCTCCTTTGATTATAGTGGTTCTCTAGCATTTTTCAGCAACTTGTTAAAGTCCTTTGTTTTTGGAAAACTTTGTAGTTTCAGTTTACATTTACCTTCATTTTATGTGGTCGGGTGAGTGATGTAAACAGGTTCCCAGAAATAGACACTAGTATTTGAAGGAGGGGGAGTTTGAGTGGATAATGGTCAGCTCATTAGTGAATATTTTTATGCATGACAGCTTTTTCTGTTCACAATCTCATGATTATAGGGTTATGGTTAATGAACATCTGGATAGTGAGGACTCCTGTACTTTATTTGTGAGAGTAGTGAGTGTTTGTTCAGTGATCTGTTAGAGAATTTAATTTAGTTCATTCACTCATTCAGGGCCTGAAGTGACTGAACGAACGTTCCTCACAGAAATCCCTGGAACATGCTTCGTTAAGTTGTCACACTTGAAACTTTCAAAAAAATTGGCAAATTGACAGAGGATTAAGGGTCTTTGATTTTAAGCCTTTACAGTTCCTTTGTTTCTAATGCCTAGTCCACTTACACTGTATTCAAAGTAATCCATCTTTAGTGTTTACAGGCTTACTGTACATGGCGAACATAAAAATAGAGTGGCAGCCTGTGGCAACCAGGCTTCTGTCAGGCAGGGTCATTAGAAGAGGCAATTAATCATTCTTAGCCTGAAAGGCTTAAAAACCATTAATGAATGGATTTCTTCCCTACAGTCTCATGAAATAGTGGTGTTTAATGTTCAAATATGCTATAATATAGAAATGATTACTAAGAAATCATCAACATGGGTGAGTTTGGGATTACTCATTTAAAAACAAGGAAAATCCTCCTGACTTGTCTAGCACCTTGGTCAGGTACTTGGGGGGTTGTGGATTAATGGTTGCAGCTCTGAAGGTGAGAGGGAGAAGCTACACATCTTTAGTAAACTCTTGATAACTCTCAGGAACTTCACATCAGCATAGAGCTTGCGTGCCTTTCCTTTGGACCAGCACATCATTCCTTTCTGATGAGGCAAGGGGGGGTGGGGGGCACGCTGAGCTTGGTGTGGGCCCAGGATTCAGCAACATCACTTAAGAGGTGTATAACGTAGTGTTTGCTAGCATTGACTCAAGTGGACTACCTTGATTTGAATCCTGACTCCTTGACTTACTAGGAATGTAACATTGGACAAGTTTCCTAAACTGTCTGACTCAGTTTTCTCATCTCTAAAGTGGAGATAATAATAGTATTTCCTCATAAAGGTCAATGCATCAATATACCTGATGTGCTTAGAGTAAAGCCTGACATTAGTAAGTGCTATTAGTGTGTATTATTATTATCTTTATAGTTAACTTCATTTCTCAGGGGGGTTTCCACTGATATTTCTGAATAGATCCAGTCTCTGCTTTATAAGATCTAGTGGCACCACTTACAACAGTGATGATAAAAAGTATCATTTACTAGGTTTATTTGTTTGATTATTGAATTAATGACACTTTCTACATAAGTGAGGGAAAGAATTATGTTTGGTTTTGCCCACATTGTTGACAAGGTCTGATAAATGTTCAATAACTAAAAAAAAAAGTTCAATAACTATTGAATAAAAAAGTATTTTATGGCTATCAAATAACTGCAGTGAGATGTCATTTTATCTCTAAAATTAGCAAAGCTTTTAAAAAATAATGCTATCATACTGAGGCATACAGAGGGGTAAGGAAATAGACACTGTGATGTACAGCAGTTGGGAGCTATCTGTGGTAGACCTTACCTTGAGGGAAGTTGACTAAAAGAACTAAAGTCTCTGTGTTTGTTTTTTTAAGATTTTGTTTATTTGTTTGATAGAGACACAGCAAGAGAGGGACCACAAGCAGGGCCAGTGGAGAGGGAGAAGCAGGCCTCCCGCTGAGCAGGGAGCCCGATGTGGGGCTCCATCTCAGGACCCTGTGATCATGACCTCAGCCAAAGGCAGATGCTCAACAACTGAGCCACTCATGTGCCCCTAAAGTCTCTCCTTTTGACTCTATGTCTAGGCATAGAGGTATATTAAAAGGTTAATACAGAAAGATGTTCATTGTAGCACCTATATAAGTGAATAAGTGGAGTGAAACTAAACAAAATGTCTAAAAGTAAAGACTTATTAATTATAGTATATTAATTACTAAAAATCATATAGAACCATGGTTCTCAAGTGGAGATGCTCATATTAGCTGCAAGACAGTCACCATACACTAGATAAAAGCAGACACCTGAGGCCAACCTCTTGGTCAATGAATTAGAATCTCTACAGTAGAGCTAAGAAACAGGCCCTACATTTTCTAGCAGGAAACCTGGGTGATGATTTCAGTGCACATCCTGATTTAGGAGCCACTGTTGCAATGGCTCTCTTGTTATGCGGTGACTTTGTCAGCCAAGCCAAAGGTTCTACTCTTCTCTCTCTCTCTCTCTCTCTCTCTCTCTCTTTCTCCCTCTCTTTGAGAGGGTGGGGTGGGGCAGAGGGAGAGAGAATCCCAAGCAGGCTCCAAGTCCAGTGCAGAGTCCTACACAGGGGCCGATCCCACCACCCTGAGATCATGAGCTGAACAAGAGTCAGACACTGAATCAGCTGAGCCACCAAGGCATCCCTCTACTCATTTCTTAAAGCCAAATGAAGTACCAGCTATATTAAAATCTGTGGAGACTTTCAAAAAAAAGAGGACTTAAGAAGAACCAGAAAAAAAAAAAGTGCAAGAAGGGAAGAAGATGAGATCAGATTATCCAGAAAGCTAATTTGTGCTGAGCATCTAATCACGCCAAAGAAATGTCATCTCTGTACTCTCCATGCCCCAAAAATTAGTGGATGAGTTTCCCTGAAAAAGAACAAAATATTCTTCTTTGGGGTAGCAAGGCTTGATTTGGAGGTTGTAGTTGTAGCTGCTAGTTGAAGTTGTACCATCTTCCTGGTACAGCATCTACCTTAGAGCTCATCTCCAGGTAGCATTTTTAAAGGAATATCTCATTAAGAGTGAGTGAACTCATTCATATTTTAGGTCACTATGGATAGTCCTGAGATCCCATGAGCAGAGGCTGAGCAAGTAAGAGAGTTAAGGAACAAATGAGACTGAGATGTTGTACCACACTGAGTAGGTGATCATGGGGTTCATCCTCTTACTTCATAGGGGCCCCTGGAGAGCCAAGTGTATTTGGAATAGTCTGTGACATCTCACATCTCCCTTGAGAAGACCCATGTTGCTGTTGGTTTCTGCCTTTGTACCTCACAGGGGAACCCAGCTGTGTCAGCCATTCCTGAATACTCTCTGCACTGAGGGCAATGTCTGCTGTCTTCAAAGCCACGTAGCTTCTGGCTGAGCTCCTTGGAGTGGAGCAGGGCACAGTTCTGAAAAATTGCCTACCTAGTTTTATACACACTTATATTCTCTTACCTAGTTCATAGACCTTTTCTCTCTGATTTTGTTGTGATTTGCATGTTACTATACAGTCCTCTTCACTTAAACTTTCTTGTGAGCAAGGCAAAAGATTGTAGTAGGCTTTCTGGGTCAGTTTCCTTCCATTCCCTGTCTTTTCCCCTTCCCTTCTGATTTTATTTTGAAGTAATCTTTACACCCAAAGTTGGGCTCAAATTCACAACCCTGAATTCAAGAATTCCATGCTTTATAGACTGAGAGCAGCCCGGCACCCATGTGGGTCATTTTCCAATAATATATAATTTTAATTAAATTCCTTATTATTTTATTATTATATTATAATTAAATTAAATTCCTTATTAAAGGAGTTTTAGCCAGTGAATATTCCCTTGGATTGTTGATCCATTCCCCTTCTCTGAATTGCTGCTGTGCTTCATGCAGCCCTGTATGTGAGTGGACAGGAGTGGTATCTGTTCTCATCAGGTTGGTCAGGAAATAGGGGGGCAGGGGAGACACACAATGCTAGGGTTGATCCGACAGGTGGCAGAGCTGGTGAGTAGCATATTTCAAATCAGAGAATTCATGAGAACTCAGTTGAGTTGTTCATTTAGTATATAATCATTTGATTTTCATTTAATATTTATGAACGCCTTGTCTTTGTCAGGTTTTGTTAAAGGTGCTGAAGACACAATGCTAGCCAAGGTTTCTGCCCTCCAGTAGTCTGCATTTAGTGCTTTTATAGGATTACAGGGTAAGAAGATGCCTGGCAAATAACTGCTTAGCCCCTAAGCAGTGTATTTTTATAAAGATCCCCAAATCCTAAAAAAAAAAATTTAGAGATCTAATTCTGGAATTTGGACTTCATTTGGGAGAATGGTAATGCCACTTACTGAGATATTAATTAGAAAAACATTAGGGATTATTTGTCTGCTAACTAGATGCACAGACATGGGTGAAAATATCACCAAGTGAGACAGTACCATGAGAAAAGTGTCAGTTTTGAAGGTCAAAAGAGCCAATGACAAAAATTGAGAAGTAGCAGTAGGAATGCAAGGTGGGTCAACACTGAGAAATCTGCATGTGTAACTTAAAAAAAAAAAAAGTATTTATTTGGGAGAAAACAGTGCGGGGAGGGGTAGAGAGAGAGAGAGAGGGAGAAGCAGACTCCCGCTGAGCAGGGAGCCTGCCTTACATAGCACATACCACATAGCCTGTGGGGCTAGATCTCAGGAATTGGGGATCATGAACTGAGCCACCCAGGTGCTCCTGCAAGTGTAACATCTAAAGTGAAAAAGAAAAAAGAAGATCAAATGTATATTTGACTAAAATTCAACATCCTTTACAATTAAGAAACCAGACAATATTTTTAACACAGTTAAGGAAATTTATTAGGAACAAATAACTGATAATCATAATTAAACACCAGAAGCTTTGCCATAATAGTTAGGAATTAGAAAACAATTTTGAAAAGTAGGGATAATGAGAAGGGATTTGCCTTCTTAAATGGAAAACAATATTCAGCTATAGGGATTTTAAGTGATGCAGTATTACTTACAAAACAGATAAATAGATCAATAAACCAGAATATGAACTCTAGAAACATATGGGAAGGGACATTTTTGTGCCTTGCAAAGGGACTATGGTCAACCCAAACCATTTTAATTTTCAAATTCCTTTACATTTTTCAGGGAAATGGTCTCATTCCCTCACTCTTGTATGTTTTCTAAAACAAATGCTCTGGCTCCAAATTGGATGGTTTAGTCCTATTACCAGTGCCCTGAAATTTAATGCCATTTTGATGTCTGTTCAGAATTTCTGAAATATTTCTTTGTGAACAAAACTAGGTTATTCACATTCCTACCTCATGTCACTGACTCATCTCATCTGGAACAATGATACCACTTTAAGTACTCAACCGTGCTTACTCCTAAAAATGAGAGTCAAAGTGGAGGACTCTTTTTTTTTTTTTTTT
>CM053615.1:60147416-60169790 GCA_028646535.1 Procyon lotor
TTTTTTTTTTTTTTTAAAGATTTTATTTATTTGACAGCGAGAAACACAGTGAGAGAGGGGACACAAGCAGAGGGAATGGTAGCGGGAGAAGCAGGCTTCCCGCGGAGCAGGGAGCCCGATGCGGGGCTCGATCCCAAGACTCTGGGATCTGACCTGGGCCGAAGGCAGACGCTTAACGACTGAGCCACCCAGGCGCCCCAAAGTGGAGGACTCTTAATATGATATATAGTAGCTTCAAAATTTCATTCCCGTGAGCAAATATTTCACAATAATAAGAAAGGCTTGTCTTCCCTTTAACTGAGAACCAGTAAGGATAAAATAATTAATTTATATATTTTAAAAATGTATCCATATATAAGAATAAATAATTGTTATCCATGTTTATTAACTTATTAATACACTTAAAATGTTAATTTAAGGTTTATCCACTATGCACAGAGAAAGTACATCTCTGTCTGAATGTTTCATTTTTTTCTACAAGCTTTAGAAGTATAGTGGTAATATAAACAAGAAGCTTTGTAAAACCTAGTTAGTTTGGAAACTAGTGACTAGAGAAGAATTCTTAGAATTGAACTTGTCCTGCAGATTCTTCTGCATAAAAACGTAAAGGACACTTTGGAGTCAAAGGTGCTTTGGACTTTAGCTGCTGAGGAGGTAGTAATGCCATTTATTGAGCTATTAATTAGATATGAGTTGTCAGGGTATGTATCTGATAACAGGATTCATGGGGCAGATAAAAACAAAGCATCGTCTAGTGAGACAGTAATTTGAGAAGACTGCCAGGACCACTGGTAAATTTCTAGTTTGTTTTTTTTAAGATTTTATGTATGTATGTATGTATGTATGTATGAGAGAGAGAGAGAGAGAGTTGGGAGGAGCAGAGGGAGAGGGATAATCAGACTCTGCACTGAATGGGAGGCCGACCACAGGGCTTGATCCCAGGACCTCAAGATCATGACCTGAGCCGAAACCAAGTGAGCCACCCAGGGACCCCTCATAAACTATAGTTTTAAAATTCAAAAAGATGATGAGCCCCCCAGCAAAGGAAACAGAAATAGCAGAGTGTGTTGGAAGCCAAGGAAAGAGAGGGTTTCAGGTGAGGTAGAGAACAGCTGTTTGAGCTGCTGAGAAGCCAAGAGAAGAGAAACTGAGGAATTTGAAATTCTTTAAAATTCTTGATGTGGAGGTTATTGGTGATCTTGATTAGAGCAGATCCAGTGGAGAATGAAATGGCATGTATATTTTCACATTGTTTTCTGAAATCTGGGATCAGCCTGCCTTTAGTTCATTTACCTGAGATGGGGCTATATTTCCAGCATCTAGGACAGTCTTCACTATAAGACACTGCTACTCAAGTCTTAGAAAATTCTATCAGGAGAATAAGGGTATGTAAATTTAAAGGTAGTTAAAAATGTTAACATCACACACTTTGAGATAGAATTTTCAGTTTTTCCATTTATAGTACTTCTTTGAGTGGGCTGTAAAAAGCACGAACTGTCATTTCGAATCATGCTCACTGATGGGAAAACCATTTTAAAATGTAATTTGATAATATTACTAGTCAATACATATGGAACAATTTGTATGAAGGAATGCCATTAATTTTTAATCCTTTTCTAATAGTATGTAGTACAAACTCATGCTCAGTATAAACTATAGAAATTAAAAACATGAATAATTGGGAGTCATTAAGAATTCTGAGGTATCAGGGCGCCTGGGTGGCTCAGTCGTTAAGCGTCTGCCTTTGGCTCAGGTCATGGTCTCAGGGTCCTGGGATCGAGCCCCGCATCGGGCTCCCTGCCCGGCGGGAAGCCTGCTTCTCCCGCTTCCATTCCCTCTGCTTGTGTTCCCTCTCTTGCTGTGTATCTCTCTATCAAATAAATAAAATCTTTAAAAAAAAAAAAAGAATTCTGAGGTACTTATGGTTATTTTAGATGCATTAATATATTTTTTAAAGATTTTATTTATGTATTTGAGAGAGAGGTGAGTGAGAGAGCGAGCACGGGTGGAGTGGGGAGGGGCAGAGGGAGAGGGAGAAGCAGACTCCCTGCTGACCAGGGAGCCTGAGGCCGGGCTCCATCCCAGGACCCCCGGATCATGACCTGAGCTGAAGGCAGATACTTAACTGACTGAGCTACCCAGGTGCCCCCCAGATGCATTAATATTTTTGAAAGCATTTTTTACATAATATCAGGATCAAATTATTGACTAAGATTGAAATCACTAAGAGAGGCAAACCATAAGAGACTCTTGACTATAGGAAACAAACTGAGAATTCCTGGAGGGGAGGTGGGTGGGAGAATGGAGTAATTGGATGATGGGCATTGAGGAGGGCACTTGAAATAATGAGCACTGGGTGTTGTATGCAGCTGATATATCACTAATCCTACCTCTGAAACTGATACAATGCACTATATGTTAATTAAATTGATTTTACATAAAAAAATATTGACTAAGTTTAAGATGTCTGTTTTCCTTGACAGGAGGAATTTCATTAAGAGTGGTTTTTTTAGATGGGGGCAGGGGCAGGTGGAGAGGGAGAGAAAGAATCTCAAGCAGGCTCCACACCCAGAGTGTGGAGCTCCATCCCGTACCCCTGGGATCATGACCTGAGCTGAAATCAAGAGCTGGTGGCTCAACCGATTGAGCCAGCCAGGCGCTCCTAAAAATTACTTTTATTTATTTATTTATTTACTTACTTACTTACTTACTTACTTACTTATTTTGAGAGAGAGAGAGAGAGAGAGTGCACAAGCCAGGGGGAGGGGCAGTGGGAGTGGGAGAAGCAGACTCCCACGAGTAGGGAGCCCAATGTGGGGCTTCATCCCAGGACCCCGGAATCATGACCTGAGTTGAAGGCAGATGCTTAACTGACTGACCCACTCAGTTGCCCCCTAAAAATTATTTTTGTTTTTTTAATTTTTTAAATTTTTTTAAAGATTTTATTTACTTATTTGATAGAGATCACAAGCAGGCAGAGAGGCAGGCAGAGAGAGAGGGGGAAGCAGGCTCCCTGCTGAGTAGAGAGCCCGATGTGGGGCTCGATTCCCAGGACCCTGAGATCATGACCTGAGCCGAAAGCAGAGGCTTTAACCCACTGAGCCACCCAGGCGCCCCTAAAAATTATTTTTAATAATGAATTTGTTTTCTTGGCAAATGCATAATTAGCTTGCATGATATAAATGTATATTTCAAGTTAAAATTTCTACTGGATCAGTCTCTCAAAGAGATGGTGAACAGCATTTGTTAGGAGGGTGTAAGTATGAACTATGGTGGGATGGATAGGGCAAGAAGTACTTTGGGTAGTTGGATCTATTAATTCCTGACCTCTGTGTTGGGTCCTAGAATGTTTCAGAATAGTTGCTGAGAGTGGGTATATCATGGAATCCCAGAACTTTTCTGAGGCCCTTTGCTTGTACTTGAATTACTTGGAAATTCTTCTTTCCTTCTGTCCTTTCCCCCTTTCTTCTGTGAATTCCTATGGATCCTTCAGCTCTTAGTTTAAATACTACTTTCTCAGAGGAGGTTTCTCTGATTCCCCCAAATAGAGTAAGTCTCTCTAGTTTTATGCTCTCTTAGCATAAACTGGATAAGGTAGATTTGTCTTTGCAGAGCTTTTGTCAAAATTGCAACAAAATTATTTCTTGTATAGTTAATTGTCCCATCTCACCCTGAGTCCTTGAGTTCCATATAGGCACAGATCGTGACTGCCTTATTCATGACAGTATTCTAGTGCTTAGTAGCCTAATGTCATTCAGTATTTGTTGAATGAAGGGATACTGCTGAAAAGTCCATATGATTTCTTTTAAAAGGAACTCTGGGACCAAAGTTTTCAGGTGTCTCCAGAGTAATAGATATTACAGCTGGTCTCAGGCCTGTTTGCATGATTCCCGGGGATGTCTGGGTAGCTAGGCCTTGTTCTGTACTGCTGCTCTAAATTTAGTGTGTACTTTGATGAATCTGTGTTAGTCTAAGGAATCTGAGAAAGTTAAATGGGGACCTTATTCTTGCCTGAGTATACCATAGTGTATTGGATGTTCTCTGGGTCTTATTCTTTCACAGGTTGACCGTGCCAAACTGTATACTCTCTATAGTTCTATTGTAGACCATTGAAAGTGGGGAAAGCCTCTAATTTCAGGTCAAATATTATCAAGTGATTGTTCTAAGCATTTTACAGTATGAATGTTACACTATGAGGTTGGGGTTATTCTTTCATAATTTTACAGATTAGGAAACTAAGGTGCAGAGAGGTAAAAAGTAATTTGCCCAAGGTCACATAGCAAATGACAGAGTTAGGATTTAAAATCAGTCTGTCTGGCAGTGGAGTCTATGCTCTTAACCTCTACACTGTCCCATCTTACATGAAAGTGGTTCCTCGTGCACATCCAGAATAGTTTGTGTGCAGAATTTCTTCGGTTTTATGCATATTAAGATTGGGCTTGGAGGAAAGTAGTTGAGCCCTTCTGGGAGACTCAAGCTTTTATCTATATCAGTCAGTAGAGAATGTTGCTGATACTCTCTGCTTTCTAACTGAGTGACCTGATTTCCTTCTGTAGCTATCCTATAAATCCTACTTCATCTCTCAGCTAACCTGAGCATTGACACTTGCTAAATGGTGTCTGTGCTATCACACTTTAAGTTCATACATTTAATTCTTTCATCTTAATTTCTTATATAAATGGCCAGAGAAATAGAAACATAGGGGAAAAAATGTCACTGCTGAGATAGAGGAAAATTAGCCATGAATTGACAAGGTAAAACGCCCTTTTATCCCCCAAGGAACCCCTACCAGATTTGAGTAAATTCCTGAATGAGCTCCAACTCCTTGAGCTCAACATTCACAGGGCTATTGTTAGTGTTGTTTTGTATATTCAGTTTTTATTTTCTGTGTTATGGTTGTGCAGAAATGTTCACAGCTGTTTTGTATTTATAGTGCATCATTCCTTTTATCAGTCTCTTTATAGTGATCTATATATCCAACTGTCTATTTGATACCTCCTTTGGGGTGTCTTAAAAGCACCTCACAGTAACATGACAAAAATCAAACCTTTTCTCAGTGGTCAAGTCAGAATCTATAGCTTCTTTCTTCCTCCCACCTCCTTTATCCAATCTTTCATCTTTGTCTCTTACTTGAGTTTCAAATCTGTCCCCTTCTTTCCATCTCTCTGCTACTGTCAAAGATAGGTCACCATTATATCTTACCTGAATTACTATAGTGTGTCTCCTAACTGGATTCCTGCCTCTAGTCTTGAGTTCTTCAACTATAATCAGAATGATGATTTTAAAGTCACTTTCTTGCTTACAACCATATAATAGTTCTAAATTATCTCTACAGTAAAGTCAGGGGCACCTGGGTGGCTCACTTGGTTAAACGTCTGCTCTTGTCTCAGGTCATGGGATTGAGCCCTGCATCAGGAATGGAAAAGAAAGGGAGATGGCAGATCTGTTAGAAGGTAACAGGCAAATTGGTGTGAATTAAAAAAAGAAAGAAAGAAAAATAATTGATGTGAATTACTTTTGAAGGATGAGGGCAAATAGAGAGTAGGCCAATTCCCAGGTTTCTATCTCAGGAGCCATGATAGATTTGTTCTCAAGATAAACATCGTAAGAGAAGAGCAAAAGAGCAAATGTATAGGTTAGGAGTGCTGAGTCATTCCGTTTTCTTTAATAAGGTAGTGAACTCAGGAATCACTGATTTTGAGGCATAACATGAATACTCTTAATATAAAAACCTCCCAACCTATAGACCAGCATAAGTACAGCTTTCTATGAAGAGTGTGTCCTGTCTGACTTTGGAGAATCACTTAAGATAATTTTAAAATAATTTTTAAGGGGCACCTGGGTGGCTCCGTCAGGTAAGTGTCCAACTCTTCATCTCAGCTCAGGTCTTGATCTCAGGGTTGTGATTTCAAAGCCCTGTGTTGGTCTCCACTCTGGGCATGGAGCCTATTTAAAAAAAAAAAAAGAAAGAATTTTTTTTTTCACTTGGGATGTTTCCCAAGTGAAAACCATTTCAGTTGATTTTCAAAGTCATTCTAGTTATTCTAGGCTTCCTGAGTAAGAGTATAAAATACGTGACTTCAGAGATTTTCACCTTCTTCCTTGAGTCCTTGAGTCAAACATAAAATGTCACCTGTCACCCATTCTATCAATAAGTATGTATTAGACATTGTGAAGCATTGACCTGACCCCTAGAAAGAGAAGGGTGACAAAAACAGACATTCTGTATCATCACAGAGCTTATCTTCTAAGAAAAAAAAAGAGAAACAATAAATAAAATGATTTCAATAAAGCATAGCAAGTGCTACAATAGAGATAGAATAAGATGTTACGGGAACATAACGCAGGGGCATCTAACGTAGACCAGGATGAGTCCGGGACGGTTACCTAAAAAAACCAAGTGATGTGCAAGTTGAGAACAAAAGGATGCATAAAAGTCAGGCGAGAAGCAGGAAAAGTAGACCTGTATGAAGGCCCAGAAGATACTGAGGAAATGGAAGTTGTTTGGTATCACTGAATGAAAGAATAGGAGTATGTCTGAAAAAGTAGGCAAGGGCCTGATTATGATGGTCTTATAGGTTATGTAAAGACTTTTGACTTTATTATAGAGATAATTTGTTTTAAAAGATTTTATTTATTTGACAGAGAGAAACACAGCGAGAGAGGGAACACAAGCAGAGGGAATGGTAGCGGAAGAAGCAGGCTTCCTGCCGAGCGGAGAGCCTGATGGGGGGCTCGATCCCAGGACCCTGAGATCATGACCTGGGCCGAAGGCAGACGCTTAACGACTGAGCCACCCAGGCGCCCCTATAGAGATAATTTTTTGAAGATGGTATTTATTTATTTGAGAGGAGAGTGTGCATGAGCAGTGGGGGAGAAAGGAGAAGCCATCTCCCTGTGGAGCAGGGAACTTAATGGCAGGGCTTAATCCCAGGACCCACTCCGATCTCTGTCTTTACTTTCACATGGCTTTCTCCCTATCTGTCTTCACATGATGTCTCCTCACAAGGATACCAGTCACAGGGATTAGGGGCCCATTCTATCTCTCTATGACTTCATGGAAACTTAATTAAATTACATCTGCAATTGCAGATTACCTAGAGGTAACATTCTGAGGTACTGGGATTTAGGACTAAAGTATATCTTTTTGGGGAGGAGGAGGGAACAGTTCAGTCTATAACACAGTACTTAGCATATACCAGGTACTTAATAGATATTTACTGAATTGGAATATAAATGAAATATATATTCTATATTCATGGCATAGAATTAAAAGCTTTTTTATTATGATTTTTAAATTTGCTAGGTACAAAGTATCTTTTAATCTGTTTCCAAAAATTATATGATGGACTATATAGTACCTATAGCATTTGAAAATTAAGAAATATGTTATCTTAAAGTACATATTATATAGTCTGAATTATTTATTTGTAAGCTCAATTTTAATGCTTGTACTAGCTTATGTAACTTACAGATACTTTTTTTAAACAATAGATGGGTTTTGACAGCTCTTTTTGCCCTTGGGTCCTATCCCCATAATTTAATAAAACTATCCTTTTTGCATCGTCCCCCCCCAAAATGGTGAGTATTATATTTTGGAAAGCACATTTTAGGCCTCAGTAGGAATAAATACCCTTTCCTTGTTCTTTAACTGTATTTTTATTTTTATTTTTTAAAGATTTTGGGGTTCTTTTTGACACAGGGAGAGAGATCACAAATAGGCAGAGAGGCAGGCAGAGAGAGGGGAAAGCAGGCTCCCCGCTAAGTAGAGAGCCCGATGCCGTGCTCAATCCCAGGACCCTGAGATCATGACCTGAGCTGAAGGCAGAGGATTTAACCCACTGAGCCACCCAGGCGCCCTGCAACCTAACTATTTTGAATCTTCCAATCCAAAAATACAGTATTTATTTCTTTATTGATGTCACATTTAATTTCTCTCAGCCATGTTTTCTAGTTTTTAGTATAGAAGTCTTGGATATTTTGGTTAGATTTATTCCTAGGTGTTTAATACTTTTGGTACTACTATAAATAGAATTTTTAAAAATTTTAATATTCTAATGTTTTGTTGCTAGTACATAGAAAATAATTGATTTTTTAAAAAATATTAATCTTGTAACTGATTACTTTGCAAATAAATTTATGAGTTCTAGCATTTTCTTGAATCCTCTGGAATTTTCAACATAAACAGCAATATCATCTACATGTAAAAAGTTTTACTTCTTCTGTTCTAAGTTTTATTTCTTTTTATTGCATTATTTCAGTATTACAGTGTTGAATAAAAGTGATGCAAGAACATTCTTATCTTACTCCTGGTCTTGAGAAAAAACAATTCAGTCTTTTATATTGTTTAATATTAGCTGTAGATTTTTTATAGATATCCTTTATCAGCTCGAGGAAGTTCTATTATTAGCTGACTAAGAGTTTTTAATTGTTAATGAATATTTAATTTTGTCAAATGCTTTGTCTACATCTATTAAGATGATCATGTCATGGTTTTTGTCCTGTGGACTGTTATTATGTTGAATTATATTGGTTGGTTTTTGGATGTTCAGCCAACTTTATATTCCTAGGATAAGTCTTACTTGTTCATGATGTATTACTATTGTTGGATTCACTTTTCTAATGCTTTCTAAAGGATTTTGCATAAAATAAGGAATTTTGATCTGTAATTTTCTTTACTGTAATATTTTTGTCAGGTTTTGGTAGTAGGGTTATGTTGGATAATGTTCTCTTCTCTTCCTATTTTTTGAAAATATTTGCATAATTTTGGTATTATTTCTTCCTTGAATGTGTGATAGAATTTACCAATGCAATCTTTCTTTTACTTTTTCTTTTTTTAAAAGATCTTATTTATTTGAGAGAGAGAGAGACAGAGTGAGCACGAGTTGGCAGGGGGTTGGGCAGAGGGAAAGGGAGAAGCATACTCTCTGCAGAGCGGGGAGCCTGACACCTAACCCGGCTGGATCCCAGGACCCTGTGACGCTTAACTGACTGAGCCACCAGGCGCCCTGCAGTAAAATCTTTCTTTTGGAGAGATGTTTTTTTTTTTAAATACTCAACTTGTTTTTTTAGATATATGGCTACTAAGATTTTTTTCCCCCTTGTGTCAATTTTGTCATCCATAAGCAATTTATATTTAGTGGTATTAAAACAGCAGCAACACCAAATCCTTTGAAAGGTTCAGAACTTTATAAAGTGAGAGACTGTAAGGGCTGTGGGGCAGATTGTTTTATTTTCAATAGAAAATCAATTATTTTCTATGTACTAGCAACAAAACATTAGAAAATTAAAATTTTTAAAATTCTATTTACCTCACAGATTTACCTCACTGAAGTGAGGTAAAAACTAACTAGACATTCACTGACTCATTTTGTCAGGTTTTGGAAAAGTGACATAATCTGTTCTTACTCTTTTTTTCTAAAAAGTTTTTCTCAGTCTTTTGAAAGAAGAACTTTTACGTGGACCTTTTTTATACCCAGTGCTACCTTAAGTCATTTTTGGTCATAATATTATTTAAGTAGGTATAAGCATAAAATTTATGCTTACAGTTCTGAGCTAGCTGTAAACCAAAATAGTCCCACAAATTCAAGCAAAATTAAACTATAAAACCAACATAAACTCAAATTAACATTAATGTGATGGGGAACCAGATTTGAGACAGTATCTTTTCTACTATCACAGTGCCAGAGTATATAGTATGTTAAAAACATAGGCTCTGGAGTATGACCAAAGTTCACCACTGCTTTGTTCAAGTGACTTAGTTACTCATTTATAAAATGAGGATAATAATTAATTTATTAGGATTATTGCTGTGATCAGGATTATTGGTATGTAAAGTCCTAGAAGAGTCCCTGGCAATTAATAATTGTTCAATAAATATTAGCTGTAATAATAACTAGTTTTATACTATTCTACTGAAACCTTAATGATCAGTATTGGGTTTGGTTTTTTTTTTTTTAATTTTATTTATTTGAGAGAGAGAGAGCACAAGCAGGGGGAGCAGCAGAGGGAGAAGGAGAAGCAGGCTCCCCATTGAGCAGGGAGCCTGAGGTGGGGCTCAATCCCAGGATCCTGGGATCATGACCTGAGCTGAGGGCAGATGCTTAACGGACTGAGCCACCCAGGCGCCCCTAGTGTTGGTTTAATAGTAGAAAGTCTGACTCTGTATATAATGGCTTTCTGATTTTGACTTTAATAATGTAGATACTAATATATAGAATGTCTCCTTGTCTAAGTTAGCATACAGTGTAGTGATAATAACTTCATAGCTTTGTTTGCTATTTTAGGATAAGCAAATTTCATACTTAACCTAAACTCTGCTAGTCAGGACTCTTGGAGTTTTGTTTTGTTTTTAAGATTTATTTATTTATTAGAGCGAGTGAGCAAATGACCAGGGGTGAGAGGGTAGAGGGAGAGGAAGAGACAGAATCTCAAGCAGACTCCCCGCTAACATGGGGCTTGATGCAGAGCTTGATCTCACACCCTGAGATCATGACCTGAGCCGAAACCAAGAGTTGGACATTCAACTGACTGAGCCACCCAGGCACCCCTCTTTGAATTTGTTTTTAATCAAGTGTCACATGATAACTCTAAAGCTGAGTGTCTAATCCAATCGTTGCCCATATCGAATATGGAAAATACTATCTGAAGTTATGTTTAATTCTCAAAAATGTAGAAAAAGCATTATTTTTCAGTGTAGAGCTCATCATCAGACTGTTGGAGCAAATCAGTAGGTTCTAAACTGACTTATTTTTAGCAGTTCGGAAATACCTTAATTTTCTTACTGATACTATTTTGTATTAAATGTAGAATATATTGCAGCTGTATATTGATAGCTATTCCTTTCAGCGTGGACTCAATTCATTTAATTACCCTAAATATCAGCAAATTATGCTCTCATAACTACATTGGTTAACGTTGGTTGCCTGGCTAAAATATATTAATAATGATACTGGGAAAATATTTTCATTTTATGATAAGAAAAGTTTAAGAGCCTCTTCATGAGATTGCTAGTGAATTACAGAATGTAATAAAAATGACTTATGATTACTACCTATTGATTCTTAAAGGTTGGTGATTATTATGGAATTAAATGGATAAGCTTTTAACAAAATTTAAAATTTTATCTATTTTGTCTTTATTTTATTTATTTTGTTTTTTTGTTTTTTAAAGATTTATTTATTTATTTGACAGAGAGATCACAAGCAGGCAGAGAGGCAGGTAGGGGCGGGGGGGAAGCAGGCTCCCCGCCAAGCAGAGAGCCCAATGTGGGGCTCGATCCCAGGACCCTGAGATCATGACCTGAGCCGAAGGCAGAGGCTTTAACCCACTGATCCACCCAGGTACCCCTATTTATTTTATTTTATTTTTTTTATTTTGTTTTTTAATATAGTTTTTTTTCTGGCTTGTGGGACCTTGAGCAAAGCTACTATTTTACTACTATATAGTAGCTTTTACCTGAACAGTTAAGTTCTTTTGAGTTCCACATGCTTATATAATTTTGTGTTTTGATTCTGCCACATTTTTACATATTTGAACTGTTACATCTTCATTCAAATATTGTGCCATAATGTATATTATTTTCTTTCTATGAACATATATAATTATTTCAACTCCTTTTATTTTCTCATTACTCTGTAACACTTAAAGTGTATTGTTTCAGTATCACATATGCCATTTTCATGATGTCAGATCATGATGGCTTTCATTTGCAAATTATTAATGCAAAAGACAAGTTTTATATTTATATTTGCTAAAAAGGAAACAGCATGAACAGGTTTCCCAACAAATTGGAAGTTGGATCATGTCACTTTAGGTGATTATGGACAATAATGTGAATATAGATATGAAGGCAATATTCAGATCCAAGGTAATTATTTAGATGATTCATCATATGCTTATATTAATCATACTTTTACTAGAATAAAAATGAAAACAGTTATACATATTTTGAAATAGAATTATATAGACCTCCCAATAGTTTATTTGTGGAGTTCAGTCTGAGAAACAATTGTACTTGGGGGATGGTGCAGAGATATTGAAAGATTCTGCTCTGAGGTTCTAAAAACCAGGGATGGGGGCACCAGAGTGGTTCAGTTGTTAAGCGTCTGCCTTCAGCTCAAGTCATGATCCCGGGGTCCTGGGATCGAGCCCTGCATCGGGCTACTTGCTCAGTGGGAAGCCTGCTTCTCCCTCTCTCGCTTGTCTCTCTCTGTCAAATAAATAAAATCTTTAGGGGCGCCTGGGTGGCTCAGTGGGTTAAAGCCCCTGCCTTCAGCTCAGGTTATGATCTCAGGGTCCTGGAATTGAGCCCCGCAACGGGCTCTCTGGTCAGCAGGGAGCCTGCTTCCCCCTCTCTCTCTGCCTGCCTCTCTGCCTGCTTGTGATCTCTCTCCCTCTGTCAAATAAATAAATAAAATCTTTTAAAAAATAAAATAAAATCTTTTAAAAATAAAAATAAATAAAAACCAGAGATGAATATTATTTTTTATTTATCAGTAATTGAGTTCAGCAGTATGTAATCAACTACTCCAGGAACAGTGGCTTAAGCAAGATCAGGGGCTTATCTTTCCTTAAGTAACGAAGAATCCTAGATATTTTAGAGTTGATGTAGTGGCTCTGTGATGTCAATAGGGACCCAAACTCCTTCTGGGTGTTCTCTCCCATCCTTAAGTTCTTATTTCATGTTCCCCGTATGGCCTCAGGAGCTCCAGCCATCATGTTCTTGTTCTAAGCAGAAAGAAAGGGAAGGGCAAAGGAAAAAAGGCAAAAAGGCCAAAATCAGACAAGTCACTCAGTGACTTTTATTTACATATTATTGGCTGGAACTGTGTCATACGGCGATTCCTATTCGAAGGGAAGCTGGGAAATATGTTTTATGTGAGCATATTGCTGCCCCAACAAATTGGGACTCTGTAAGGAAAAAGAATGGATACTGGGTAGGCAAATGATCTCTGCCATACCAATTAAATAGATATGTTAAGAAAGCTTAAAAAAAAAAAAAAGAAAAGAAAGAAAGCTTAAAAAACAAACATCAAAACCTTAGTCTTTTTTTTTAACCAAACTTTTAATTTTAATTCCAGTATAGTTAGCATACAGTATATTAGTTTCAGGGGTACAGTATAGTAACTCCGCAATTCTGTATATTACTCAGTGCTCATTGGAATAATTGTACCAGTCTTTCTCTTTTATGTGCATTTTTTTTTACCTTAAAGTTATATAAAAAGAATATAAATAAAATAAGTCCCTAACTTCCTAAAGTTGAAGGGAACATAAAGATCGTATAGTCCCGACATTTTAGCTTAGAGGTAGTTAGTGACTTGTCTGAGGCCGCAGACATCAGTTCCAGGACTAGAACTGAAGTTCCCAACTCTGACACCAGTCACTGGTCTTTCCATTTACTCGGCTGCTTCATAAAATCTGGTAGCCCACTTATTACTCTCCTATGTCACAAGACAGCTATGGTTTGGTTATACTACTGGGGAGAAAAATCCTCTGTTCCCTTCAATGAGTACAATAAAAGTGATAGGAAATTTCATGTTTCTTATACGAGGGTGTTATGTTTATTTTGTTAGTGTGATGGCACTGCCAGTATTTATATATTTATTAATTCATTCTTCATTTATTTATCATTAACAATAGTTTATAAGGTCACAAGAGCAGGACCATATCATGTTAATATCTCAGTCCCCAAGTAGGTCCTAATTGAAGAATGAAAAATTATAGCCCCTTATACTAAAATTTTAAAAATAAATAAAATGTTAAAAAAAATTATAGTTCCTGTCCTTAGGGAATTCTCAGTCAAGTTTGAGAGACAGACAAGAATGGCAATGATAACAGTACAGAGATAACTCAATAGATGATAGAAATACAAGTGAAGAGTAAATAAATATCTAAGGCTGAAAGAAGGTGAATAAACACTTCAACAGGAGGTGGTCCCAAGTTCAGTTTTGAAAAGGTTTTCCAGGTGAAGAAAGAAGAGGGCTGTATATCACACCAAAGAACAACTTTGTGGATTTTTTTTCCCCCTAAAATTTTATTTATTTATTTGACAGAGAGATAGAGCCAGAGAACACAAGCAGAGGGAATGGCAGAATGAGAGGGAAAAGCAGACTCTACGCTGAGCAAGGAGCCCGATGTGAGGCTTGATCCCAGGACCCTGGGATCATGACCCGAGCCAAAGGCAGATGCTTAACCATCTGAGCCACCCAGGCGACCCCCTGCCCCCAAGAATGAGTTTTTAGAGGCCCAGTGGGCATGAGAAACTGTTTAGAGAAGAGGAGACCGTGAGAAATATGGGAAAAGCCCATAGTAGTTGGAAATGAGGCTTGAGGGGTTGACTGTAGCCATGACCACCTCACAGAGGCCTCATAACATGTGAAAGAGTTTGAATTTACCCAATGATGGGGTGCCACAGAGGTTCATATGTGCCCTTTTGTATGGCCACCTGACATTACAGTTAGACTTTGGCACCATAGTGCGGAGCCCACCTACAGTGAGGCACCACTTGTCACTCACAGCTACAGATGAACAGGACAGACTAAACCATACAAGGAGATCCTTGTTCCTCCCCCACTCATTTTTCCCCAGGGTCTCCCTTTATCAGAAACTCATTTGACCTTACTAATCACGTACAGACTCCTCATGTCCCATTTTACTTTCCTTGCCCATCATGTTCTCACTGTTACCCAGCCAAGGACCCATAACAAGTGATTCTTTTTGACCCCGGCACAGTAGAGATCGGTTTACTCCTATTTGGTTATCCTTAGGTGCCCAGGAAGCTTAGATGATGGAATAAACCAGACACATCTTTTTACTTCCAAATGGTGAAATGAAAGGCAGTATATCAGGAATTTCAGACAGTAGGGAGGCAGAAAGCCAGCTCCTAAGATTATTGGTTAGAGTCCTGGCACCTGCCCTGGCCCACCAATCCTTGCTTCTGGTCTACAATTTGCCTGTGACCCTGACCCCAGCAGGTGCCCTCTAGTGGCTCTCCTCCCAGTTCATTCTCCCTTCCCTGCTAAAGACTTTACTTTTGCAGCACTTCATTCTCTCCTTGGACTCTGAGTTATATCAGTTGTTTTCTGGTGCCCAGCAGAGGACTGACTTCCTTTCTGTGACTCATCCTAGAATGGACCTACGCCTTTGTTGGTTCTGCCTTTAGTAATGAAGTTTCTGATGGCAGAGGGTAAAGTTGGAAGTGTATCCTCTTGGTTAATACAGATAATGCACACATTTTATTATTAAGGAACTGACTAAACCTCTTTGTGACTTTGGAAGTAAAACATACCATGAAAAGGCTCACTTCTTTTTTATTGCTTTATTGTTTTTTTTTTCTTTCCCACTTTTTTTCTCATGTAAGCAGATATTATTGTAACAATCAAGGAAAGTAACAAAAATCTTCTCTTACAGCCATAAGGCATCACTTTTTTTACTTTTCCTTGTATTCTCTTCCAGTCTGCCCATGTGCAGCGATGTTAACTAGATAAAGTTTTGAAGTACATTTCTTTTTTATGCCACATGATCATAGTTCAAGGAAATGGAAGTAATAGAGATATGGGAATATCTTGGGTAATAATGGCTTCTTATTTTGATTATTTCCCTTTAGGAAAGACACTGCTGATCCTGTAACATGGAGGATTGCCTTCATACTTCATCTGAGAATCTGTCCAAATTGGTCAGCTGGGCCCACAGCCATGGGACCATTTGCAGCCTCATTCCAAACCTGAAACACTTGCTTTCGGAAGGTTCCCATGGGAACCTCACAGCAATGTGGGGCTGTAGTGCTGGCCATGCTTATCACTGGCCACTGACAGCTACTTGCAGAGCTGGGTCCCAAGAAAGGGTCTGTTTCCAGGATAACAGAAGTTTTAACTCTGATAGTCCCAGTATAATTGGAGTACCCTCTGAGACACAAACTAGCCCTGTTGAAAGGTACCCTGGGAGACCAGTGAAAGCGAAGCTAGACTGTAATCGGACCAGAGACTCTTGTGACTTCTCTTATTGCAGTGAACCCTCTGAACTGGATGAAGCTGTTGAAGAATATGAAGATGAAAACACCCTGTTTGACATGGTTTGTGAGTCTTCTGTTACAGACGAGGATAGTGATTTTGAACCCCAAACCCAAAGGCATCAAAGCATTGCTCGAAAAAGGCCTGGAATAGTCCCATCTTCTCTCCATTCCAGCTCCCAAGCTCAAATGGTTGATGAATGCAGCAATGATGTCATCATTAAGAAAATCAAACAAGAGATTCCTGAAGATTATTACATTGTGGCGAATGCAGAGCTGACTGGAGGGGTAGATGGACCAGCCCTGTCTTTGACACAGATGGCAAAACCCAAACCTCAGACTCATGCTGGTCCCTCCTGCATAGGGTCTGCTAAGCTGATTCCCCATGTGACATCTGCCATTGGCACAGAGCTAGATCCACATGGTGTGTCTGCATCCCCCTCTGTCATGTCCAGACCAATCGTCCAGAAGACTGCCAGGGTATCTCTGGCTTCACCAAACAGAGGACCCCCTGGTGCCCATGGCACCAGCCAGCAGGTGGCCATGCAGATGCCTGTGAGCACATCCCATCCTAACAAACAGATCAGCATCCCTTTGTCTGCCCTGCAACTGCCTGGACAGGATGACCAAGTTGCTTCTGAAGAGTTCCTGCCCCATCTGCCCAGCCAGGTTTCCTCCTGTGAGGTAGCTCTCTCTCCCTCAGTTAATACAGAGCCAGAAGTGAGCTCCAGTCAGCAGCAGCCCCCAGTCGCTCCGACCATAACCACTGAGGCCACAGCACAGTGCATACCAGGTATGGCACATGAGGTGACAGAGTCCCTCATCCACGCACGTCAGAGAATTCTGCGCCGTCAGCACTTACAAAACCATTGGCTCAGTTTGCTAGAACTCAAGCCCTTATTATTCTCAGAAAGATAGAAATAATGAAATATATTCTATCCAGATGATATGAAGGAAATTCATCTGAGGTAAGGTCATCCATCCAGTCAGTGTACCTCAGGGCTGAGAGGACAGCTGTAGGATTGTGCTGTTGATATTGCACAATTTATTGTGGCTATATTTAAGGTTTGTATCGGATCTTAAGCTGAATAATTTTAATTTTTATTATTTTTTAAAGATTTATTTAAAGTAGGGGTAAGGAGAGAGGGAGAGGGAGAGACTCTCAAGCAGACCCTGTGTTAATTACAGAACCTGACGAAGGGCTTGATCTCACAACCCTGAGATCGTGACGTGAGTTGAAAGCAAGAGTTGGACACTTAACTCACTGAGCCACCCAGGCGCCGCAAGCTGAATAATTTTTGTGTATTAATGTTATATTTGTAATAATTTTTTATGCTTTCCTATTAGTGTCAAGGTATTTTATGCTCTTCTATCAGTATCAAGGTATTTGGTTGGTGTTGGAAGCCAAAATAATAAGATGTTGGGTTAGATGTATAATGATAATAGAACTGGTCCATTATTATTTATTTATCTGAACCAACTTGGCCTTTCTGTTCATTTTAGTTGATGTGGCAGTTTAGAACAAGTATTTTAAAAGCAACAAATAATTCTAAAAGTATTTTATCTTTTATCTCAAAATTTTAAAAAGTCTGATAACTTGCACTCCTGGAATACATGGGCCTAACTGGAATGGACTGAGAGGAGAGGGAAATAATTGTCTGAGGCCTCTATCTAATTTTGGCGTTCTAATGTTCTCTAATTCTAACATGCGGTCTTTATTTAATCTGGGCTATTACTGTTTACAGAGGGTTTGAGTGTCATGCATTTGGCTTCATTATCCAAATCTAACAAGCCAGAAGTAGACATGGACAAAGATGAATAGACATACAGAACAGAGTATATAGAAAGCAGAAATTTGTGGCACCTTTTGGTTTGTTTCATTTTAATCCTTCTCAAGGAAGTCATGTATTTTGGGAAAAGTTTTCTAGAAGCCTGCAATACCTGTGCCTTTACTCAATTTATGGTTTTACTAACACAGTCATGGTATTATTATAAGATATACAATGAAAATATTCATATCCTGATTCAAAATAATGCTTTTCAGTTTATTTTTCTTTCTTTTTAAAATAATAGCTTCATTGAGATATAATTCACATACCATAAGATACACTCTTTTGAAGTATACAGTTCAGTGTTTTTTGGTATATTTACAACCATCACCACTATCTAATTCAAACCACTGTTATCACCCCAGAAAGAAACCCATACCCATCAGCAGTCCCTCTTTTTTTCCTTCCAACCCATCACCGCTAATCTACTTTATGTTTCTAGGGATTTGCCTATCCTGCACATTTCATAATAGTGGAATCATAGCATGGGACTACCTTCTTGCACTTAGCATTTTTTTTTTTTTTTTTACATTGTAGCATGTATCAGGATTTCTTTTTATTTCCAAATATTTCACTATATGGATATACCATAGTTTGTTTTTCGTTTCATAAGTTGATGGACATTGAGGTTGTTTCTATTTTTTGGCTGTCATGAGTAATGCTGCTAATAACACTCATACACAAGTTTTTGAATAGACGTATAACTTCATTTTACTTGGGCAACTACCTAGAAGTGGAATTGCTGGGTGTATGATAACTCTATGTTTAACTTTTTGAGGAGCTGCCAAATTGTTTTCCAAAGTAGCTCCACTATTTTACAATCACCACCAATGTAAAAAAGTTTCCTGTTTCTTAACATGCTGACCAATATTTGTTGTTTTCTATTTATTTTATTTTATTATTTTTTAAAATATTTTATTTATTTATTTGACAGAGGGAGAGAGATCACAAGCAGGCAGAGAGGCAGTCAGAGAGAGAAGGGGAAGCAGGTTCCCAGCTGAGCAGAGAGCCTGATGCGGGGCTCGATCCTAGGACCCTGAGATCATGACCTGAGCCGAAGGCAGAGGCTTTAACCCACTGAGCCACCCAGGTGTCCCTGTTGTTTTCTATTTTAAAAAATGATATTTATCTTGGGTGCATGAAGTAGTATCTCATTGTGGTTTTGATTTCCACTACCTTAGTGATTAATAGTGTTGAGCTTTTTAACAGTATGGTCTTTGGCTAATCCTGGCATGATTTAGACACATTTTTATTAGGCTCATGGAGGTCTTTTTACTAGGTAGGAAATCTGACTCTTAATACATACAGGATATAAGTAAGTAGTGGTACCTTTTCACCTAATAGATAGTTATATCTGGTTTGTGCATTCCTCCCCCATTTTTTTTTTTTTAAATAAAATGGAAGACTTAGCCTGACAGTTTTCTACATTCTTACTTATTTTGTATTTGAGGGTAGAACTCAGAATTGTATTTTGCAAAGTGGTCCAGTATACCAAAACAGCTTAGTAAGACTGTTGTATCACACATCCTTCCATGAACTTACCCCATCATCCTTCTAACTTACACAGCTTAGTAATACTGTTGTATTACCCCTCCCACTAACTTACCCCAGATTTCCTTGCATCTGCCTGCTGGATGGTGAATGAAACATCGAGGCTCTTTACTAAACAACATATGAATATCTTATTATATAATTGTTTTGGAAAAGAAATTCCGCCTATTTGAAAAGAAATATTTTAGACTATTTTTATATAGATTCCATTCTCTTAGGTTTTTTCTTCTCTTAGTGAAATTACACTTTTTTTTTGAAATTGCACTTTTTATAATAGCTATAAAAAGCAGGTCAAGTATGGCATATAATGAATACAATCATAAACTGATTTATCTGTACTCTTGCAAAGAGTATTGATCTGGCTTGGAATTGAACCTTTAAGGAAAAACAGTATGAAGAACTGGTAATGAGAAATTCCTAAGGAATCATCCTGATGTTTTGATCATTGTTCTTTGGATGGATATTTATTATATTGCTAAAATATTTTTAGCTTTAAAGAAATACTGTTTTACTAGAAACATCACTGGAATAAATAAAACTCTGATTGGCATTTTTCTTTCATGGGAGTTAGATAAAGTTAACTTACAATTTACCTTTGTTCTATAGATCCCAAATTGGACTCTGTGCTCTTAACAGTTTTGTTTTGCATATTTACTATTGTAGATAGTCTTCATTCTAAACATAGATTTTTTTTAAAATTTAGAATTACAGCACATCCAAATGTATATGAATAAATATGTACAGATGGATCTTACTCAGTTAATATATAAAATAGACTTGGGACTAAGCAAAGAAGAAAGCTTTTGAAAGAACTAGCTGAAAGCAAAATCAGATGCTCTTTTTTTTTTCCTCAGTTTTTTTTTTTTTACTTTTTTTTATTAATTTATTTTTTTATTAACATATAATGTATTATTTGCCCCAGGGTACATGTCTGTGAATCATCAGGCTTAACCATTTCACAGCACTTAACCATAGCACATACCCTCCCCAATGTCCACAACCCAGCCACCCTTAATTCGTTTTGTGAGTTTAGGAGTCTCTTATGGTTTGTTTCCTTCCCCATCCCATCTTGTTTCATTTCTCTCCCCCACCCCCCCACAACCCCCGCCCTGCCTCTCAAATTCTTCGTATCAGAGTCAGATGCTCTTCTTAAAACGGATGTTATATAAGCTAGAGTCCTTATCAAATCATTGTAGAAATACTGCATATCTTTGAATAATATTTTTAAAATAAATTTTCTGACAAATGACTATTGAGTCAACTAGAAACAAAGAGAAATTGTTTCATTTTGTTTAGTTTTACTGATGCCATTTAAATTCCATTCTCCTAGTGGAAAGTCATCCTTATTTATGTTCAAAGCTAAACTCACAAAGTGATAAAATGTTAATCAAGGTATAGATAAAATTATTAATTTTCATGTCAGCCCTGTTATGCTGCTCAACCCAAATCTTAGCTAACAGTAATGAGTAAAGAGGACATATTATTAGAAGAATTATTGACTATTTCCCCAGTGACTTAGATTCCATTACGTTTTGAGGTTTTTAAATGTAAATTTGGGGCATTTGTCATAAGTTTAAATCTCTGTTGTATTCTGAGTTGGTTTTTATGTGTATATTTTTTGTAATCTACACACATACACTTGACTTCCTTTATGATTTTGTGCAAGGACCCCTTATATTAATCAGCTTTTCCCCAAAAATTTGATAGTAGCAAGCTGTCAACTTTTGCTATCAGATTTGAAATATATATATGTTTTTTCTTTTGAAAATACACATCTTTAAAAGATAAAAAATATACATCTTTAGTTATTTCTAATAAATTATATGTATTCCTTATATATTAGAAATATTAACTCCTAGTATATTTTGTAAATTGGAAATACATTTTCCTCTTTATCCTTAAAGTAATTTTGGTATAATTAATTTTGTTGATGGTATTTTTTTTGAGATGAATTTTCTTAATTTTTATGAAGGTTATTCCTTTCAGCCTCTATTTAGCTGTCATCTTTTCAACATTTGGTTATTTTGCTAAGGAAGTCCTTTCCCTCCCTTGAATCTGATAACTATTTACCTATATTTTCCTCTGGTTCTTTTTTGGTTTTCCATCTGCTGAGCTGCCCCCACCCTTCGGGTCTCCTTTCTTTTCTTACATTTAACTCTGAAATCAGAATAGATTTTGGATTGGAACCTCACTTCATTATTTTTGCAGGTAGTCAAATGTTCCAGCATCATTTATTGAATAATTCCTAGTCACTACTGAATTGATTTATGCATAACATTTTTGTTTATAATTGGGTCCATTTATAGATTTTCAATTCTGTTGTTATTGATCTCCTTTTCTTCTAATTTTTTATTTGATTATGTCTTTTTAAAAAGATTTTACTTTATTTTTTTAAGTAATCTCTACACCTAATGTTGAGCACAAACTCGATCACCCGGTGATCAAGAGTGGCATGTTCCACCAACTGAGCCAGCCTGGCACCTCACTATTTGATTGTATCTTTTTTTTTTTAAGATTTTATTTATTTATTCGACAGAGAGGAGAGAGATCACAAGTAGGCAGAGAGGCAGGCAGAGAGAGAGGGGGAAGCAGGCTCCCTGCTGAGCAGAGAGCGAGATGAGATGCGAGGCTTGATCCCAGGACCCTGAGAGAATGACCTGAGTCGAAGGCAGAGGCTTTAACCCAGTGAGCCACTCAGGCGCCCCTTGATATATCTTATACAAAACAAAATACATTTATAGAAAAAGAAGGGTATAATTTATTTAATAGAGTACTTTTGAAACCTCATGTAAAATTGAGTTCAATAAGCTTTTAAAAATGATTAAGTCATGGGGCGCCTGGGTGGCTCAGTCGTTAAGCGTCTGCCTTCGGCCCAGGTCAGATCCCAGGGTCCTGGGATTGAGCCCCGCATTGGGCTCTCTGCGCGGCAGGGAGCCTGCTTCTCCCGCTACCATTCCCTCTGCTTGTGTTCCCTCTCTCGCTGTG
>CM053615.1:60170290-60192034 GCA_028646535.1 Procyon lotor
AAAAAAAAAAAAAAAAGAATCTGTTTTGCAAATTGCAAATCTTGCAGTTTCTAGAGGTAGCAAGAACAGCATCCCTGCAGTAGTTCTAACTATAGAGGCTGTTGCTGGACTTTGGTGGCTTTGTTGCCTCTACCAGAGCAAGTCTGTATTGGGTCAGGGCATTATTTGTGGACACCTCCAAACCTTATTTACTGGTGTTCTAGGAATTCCTTTGGCCTTTATTAAATGCTTTTCTGTGTAAGCTGGCTAGATTGGGCTTTTTGTTTTAAATAAAGAATCTGGAGGAATATAACCTCTAAACCTAGGAAAGGTGTTAGACTCTCCTAGATATTGCATGAAAAATAAAATAATTTTTTTTGTCACTTTGTATTTTCAGCTAAAATTAATGACATCCCTCTGGTAATTAACCACTGATACCAGGATGCCCTATATTGTGTGATATCTTGCTGTACATACTGCACAACCAATCCATAGGATATGGATTCTCCTTACACTAAATCTTCCCTCCCTTCCCAGTGGGAGTTTTTGCTAAGATGTGTCCCTCAGGAGGAGTGGTTGGAAGCATAGGTTAACATACTGCCTGAACCTAGAATAGGGGAAGAAGGTACTTAGGACCTTTGCTTTCAGCTATGCACTTTAAAGGGCAGTTCTAGGAAATGAGAGAAATCCCAGTTGGAACTTCTTGTGAATATGCTAAACATTTGTTAAAAGTGAATTTTGAATTATTAGTTTTCCTTTAGGCTTACCTTTTTCCACATGAACTCATGTGGTACTATTTCCTGAAATGATCTGTTTTATTTCTTTACCGTTTCTTAAGTTGATACCTCTGACAGAGGGATTGAACAGCAAAATCACCTGGAGATAGCCCAAATAAGGAGGATTCAGGAAATCTGGACACTGACATTATTTTTCTTTCTTCATTTCTTTTCTTTCTTCTTACCCTCCATTTCTTTCTCTCCTTGTATAATTTGGCCCTTGAGTTGCCATGAGTAGTGGTGGTAATGTCAAGAATTCCGTAAGATCTGTTGAAGGGGATTGAGCTTTATTTCATTTGGTCTCTTAGAAGAAACTTAATGATCTAGATAATTATGTAATTTATTGTGTTCCCCTTATTTCTCTCTCTCTCTTTTTTTTAAAGATTTTATATATTTATTTGACAGAGATCACAGGTAGGCAGAGAGGCAGGCAGAGAGAGGGGGAAGCAGGCTCCCACCCAAGCAGAGCCTGACCTGGGATCATGCCTGATCCAAAGGCAGAGGCTTAACCTACTGAGCCACCCAGGCGCCCCCCCTTCTCTTTTAATGCTGAAGGAGGCTTTAATGGTACTATGCAGCACCCTTTTTATCAATTCCAGTGCCTTGCACATGGTATAACTGTGATAATTGTGTTGGTAATTTCTTTTTAAAAAATTATTTTATTTTATTTGTTTGAGAGGGATACAGATAGTGAGAGGGAACCAGGAGCAGGGAAGAGAGAGAGATAGAGGGCTGGATCCCAGGACTCTCAGATCATGACCAGAACCAAAGGCAGACGCTTAACGACTGAGCCACCCAGGCGCCCATTGGTACTTTCTTGACCATGAAAATATGTCTTAGGGAAAAATTATGTACCTGGGATCACGAGTTTCTGGGACTCACTACTTGCTGTTAGCAATATCATCTAAAATAGGATGGACTGGTCAATGAATGGTACTGGACATTTGGTCATGGAGCAAAATAAAATTAGATCCTTATCTCACATCAGACATGAAAATAAGTCTCATTTAAAGATCTAAATGTGGAATTATAAAGCTTAAAACTATCTGAAGGAAATCTTGCAAAATAGCCTTGATGTCAGGAGGAGTTTTTAAAACATGGCACAAACCATAAAGGAAAAGATTGGAAATGCTGACAACCTTATAGTAAAAGTCTGTAAGTAAAAGTCTTAGCTGGGACAAGGGATATCATAAAGTTAAACAATCATCTGTGAGATGATTTTTTTTTTTAAAGATTTTATTTATTTGACAGAGAGAAACATAGTGAGAAAGGGAACACAAGAGGGAATGGTAGCAGGAGAAGCAGGCTTCCACTGAGCAGGGAGCCCGATACGGGGCTCGATCCCAGGACTCTGGGATCATGACCTGAGCCGAAGGCAGATGCTTAACGACTGAGCCACCCAGGCGCCCCTTTGAGATGATTTTAATTCATATAACCAAAAATATTCATACACAGAATATATATTAAAAACTGCTACAGATCAATAGGAAAAAGATCAGATAATCCACTAAGGAAATGAGAAAGGAAATGAAGAAGCACTGCTAATAAGAGGAAACCCATGTAGTTAGTAAACATGAAAAATGTTCAACCTAGGAGCACCTGGGTGTGGCTTAGTCAGTTAAGTGTTGGACTCTTGATCTCAGTTCATAGGTTGTGGAATCGAGCCCTGCACTCAATGTGGAGTCGGCCTCAGATTCTTTTTTCCTTTCCCTCTGCCCCTCCTCATTCTCTCTCTCTCTCTCTCTCTCTCTCTCTCTCTCTCTCTCAAATAAATAAATAAATAAATAAATAAATAAATAAATAAATAAATAAATGAAAGACAAATGCTCAACCTCACTGGTAATCAAAGGAACACAAGACAATGATGAGATACCTTCAGAAAGGCAAAAAGTATTAATTTTAACTATCTCAAGTGTTTTTCAAAGTATAGGGAAAAAGGGATATAAATTAGTACAACCATTTTGGAGAGCAATTTACAATATTTAATAAAATTAAAGATATGCATATCATTCAACCTAGGAATTCAGTTTCTAGGCATTTGCCCTAGAGAAACATCCATAAATATATACATGGAGAGAGAGAGAGGGAGGGATGTATAGGAGTGTACATTGCAACTTTGTGATAACAAGTTAAAAAAAACCATTGACAGGACACCTGGGTGGCTCAGTCAGTTAAAGGGCTGCCTTTGACTCAGGTCATGATCCCAGCATCCTTGGATCAAATCTCACATCAGGCTCTTTGATTAGTGGAGAGACTGCTTCTCCCTCTGCCTGCTGTTCCCCGTTTGTGCTCTCTCTCTGACAAATAAATTAAATCTTTAAAAAAAAAAAAAGTGGACAATCTCAGTATCTATCAATAGAGAAATAAATTGATATATTTTTCAGTGGAATATATGCATCAGGCAGACCTGCATTTATTAATGTAGATAAATCTTGGAAACACAGTTGCAGAATAAGAGTCCCATGTCTTTAAAAAACCCCAAATATTAATAGTGTATTGTTGTTATGCATGCATGTGCACATGCACACACACACACACCCTGTATAATTAATTATGAAACATGGAAGGACATACCACAAATGATAGTGGTTGCCTTTGGGGAGGAAGGGGGATGGGAATGGGTGCACAGGAAACTTGAACTGTATCTGTAACATTTTCTTCCAAAAAGATGTAAAAAATATGACAAAATAATAGCATGTATTAAAAAAAATAATAACGTATTAAATCTGAATGACAGGAATATGAATTGTGTTATATAAGATACAACATAAGTGCACTGCTTAATTATGGAAATCCAGATACACAACTGCCTGGATTCATATCCCAGCTCTACCAGTGATTTTTTGGGTGACTTTGGCAAGTTACTTAACTTCTCTATGGCTTCACTTTTTCATCTGTAAAATGAAGAAAATAATGTATTTATTCTATAGGATTGATTATAAGAATTACTTTAATCTGTACTAACCCCTCTGATTCATGGTAAACATACTTTAGTATTATTCTGTATACTTTTCTGTATATTTAAAACATAATTACTTTTTAAGTGTATATTATGAGGGTGCCTGGGTGGCTCAGTCAGTTAAGCATCTGACTTCTGCTCAGGTCATGATCCCAGAGTCCTGGCATCAAGCCCTGCATCGGGCTCCCCACACACTTCTTGTCACACTTGTCACCCCTCACCTCTGCTTGTGTTTGTGTGTGTTCTCCCTCTCTCTTTCTCTCTCTCTCTCTCTCTCAAATAAATAAATAAAACCCTTAAAAAATAAATATAAATTATGAAACAAAAATTGTGGAGTATTTATGAGATGAGGATATTATGACTTTATTGTTACTACTGAACATATAGAAGAGGTTTTTGTAAGAAAGCAAACTTGGCTAACGTCTTCTAGAGTACTTGTTTATGGATAAAGAATTTGGGGATTATTCTTACAAATTTCAATACTATGGCTTTCCTCCTCATGATTATAATGGGATGCTGACATGCAGAATTTTTTCAAGTTCTGCTAGAGTAAATAAAAAAGCAACCAACCAAAAAAGCAAAAAACTCCTCCAAATGTTTTCTGTTACCTGTTAGCACTTTTTATTTCCAAAATAACAGTACCTGAGATTCATGAAGAAAAAGGTTATTTCTATAATTTTACTGATGGGAAACGAGGCACAAAGAAACTAGGTAACTGCTTATTTAAAATTCCTGCTTATTAACTCAGAGGCATTGAGTCACTGCTATGTACTTACCTTTGCTTGTCTTGGGATAGAAATTGCCTAAACCTCAAATTGCTTCCTCTTCCCCTTTTTTCTTTTTCAGGTTGTTTCTATCACTTTCCCAAATTTTAGGCTCCTAGATTACATCTTAAAGAGATAATTTTTTTTTCTCTGAGAATCATTTTTAAAAGGACCGAGAGGGGTGCCTGGGTAGCTCAGATGGTTGAGCATCGTCAGGCTCCCTGCTCAGTGGGAAACCTGCTTTCCCTCTCCCACTCCCCCTGCTTGTGTTCCTGCTCTTGCTGTCTCTCTCTCTCTCTCTCTCCCCAAACAAGCAAACAAACAAACAAACAAATAAATAAAATCTGAATGAATGAACAAATGAACAAACCCAGGGTTTAATAGAAGGGTTCACCGTACTAGGAGTAAGTCTTAGTCTTGGTCTTTTTTTCTGCTAAGCATCTGGCCAAGTCACTTGCACTTGAATTTGTAAGACATTTTTTCAGGATCAACTATATGAAAAAGGTAATGAAAATACAAAGATGAATGTCAAATTCCCTGCCCCCATAATAGCATTATTTATGGAAGGAGGCCAGTAAACCAAAAGCTTCAGTTCCAAGTGTATAGAAAGAGGTATATGAAATGCATTGGAACACTCATGAGGAGCAGTAGACTTAACCTTATGGTATGCAGGGAAGAGTATCTCAGGTAAACAGAACAACATGAGCAAAGACATTCAGGCATGAACATTTGCAGATGATTTAGGGAAGCATGGATTTGAATGTGGCTTGAGAGTAAATTTCCAGTGCGTCAAGAGAGTTGTTGCTGGAAAGGTAGGCTGGAGCCTCCCATGAAGGACTGTATATGTGATATAACAAACATCCTGCATGGGAAACAGAGGACACAATTCATTATCTTAGAAGATTACACTGACAGCAGTGGGGAAATAGAGACAGGGACACGAGTTGTTTTATAGGGTAGTATAGTGATTCCTGTGGGAGTTGGCAGTGAGTGCTCACAACACAACAATGAAGGCACTGGAGAGGAGAAGACCGATTGATGTTTCAGGAGTTAAAAAGTATGGACCTTGATTACTCTGAGTGTTTGGCCTCTTGAGATCTCTTTTGCTACCCTCATATTCTTTGTCCAAAGGCATAGCACTACTTTAGTAATACCAGAAGTTTTCAGAACACAGGTACCTGCAGTGAAGTCTTAATTCTCTGCATGTAGGATAACACAGTGTTTGGAGTTCTGAAACATGCCGCGACCATTCATTCATTCATCCATTTAGCCATTGGAAGGCTCTGAATTGCCAAGTTCCAGTTGGGTACCACTAGTACCCCAGCATTCAGGGCAAACAAATGGTTCTTGTAATACTGCCTGCAGTCTAATGGGAGAGAGATATTCTAATGCTAACTCTCTCAAAACATCCTCATTTAGAAAAAAATATTTTCTGGACCAAGATGCTGTTCTACTTTAAATGACTTTGTAAGACTAAATTGGTTGCCTTTAGATAATACATTTATGAAGGTGTTTCTAGGATGATATATGGTTAATCGTGGTTAAGTTAATAATTAAGCCACTGTAGTAAATGAAAGGTGAGTCTTAGCTGGAAATTAAGAGTGCAGAGAATACAGACAACCTATTCCGCATCATTTATTTGAAATGCTTTATACTCAGCTAAGCATAACATGAGTCTAGTTACGTAAAAATTGTAATATTGCTTATTTTTGCGTACAACCGGTCTTTAACAATTAAAAGTATAACTGTTTGGGGCGCCTGGTGGCTCAGTGGGTTGAGGCCTCTGCCTTTGGCTCGGGTCGTGATCTCAGGGTCCTGGGATCGAGCCCCGCATCGGGCTCTCTGCTCAGCAGGGAGCCTGCTTCCCCCTCTCTCTCTGTCTGCCTCTCTGCCTACTTGTGATCTGTCTCTCTCTCTCTCTCTCTGTCAAATAAATAAATAAATCTTAAAAAAAAAAAAAAGTATAACTGTTTAAGTTTTCCAAAAGGCAAAATAAAAAAAAATCAACCTAATTGCTCTCCTGTACATATGCATAATGTTCTGGGAAACTCACTTGTATCAGCTTTTCTCTAGTGCTTGCGCATACTTTTTAAGTATCATTTGTCTTAGTATTTCATAAGAAATCCTCCCGATTGACTTTTTATTTCTCTAAAATAAAGCATTTTTATTATACCAACGAAATAAGAGCTCTGTTATTTGTTTAATGTTCACCCAAATTTAATTGAGACTTCCAAATATGCAAAATGTACCCAAATACAGCAGACCAGCAAATAGCTATAAATCTCAGCGTATAATTTTCTTTCAGTGAATTTGGATTTGAGTAAGGCTGCTAGGAAGTTCAGAATTGAAGAGGCATTGATAGTCTTGGCATCCATTCCATGTAGTCTGAAGAGATGAAATAATGTACAACTTCTGAGCAGAAAAGTCAGTGCCAGAACACTGAAGTCTTTGCTTCAGTGTCCCAGGATTAAAACGTCGTCCCTGTTTGCTTTCCTCAGAGAAGCAGCAGCCTCTGACCTCTCCTTACACATTTTGCTGTCTGACCATCTTGGGTCTCAACAGGGATGGGCAGAGTGCAGATGATTGATCCCCTGCATCTAGGCCCAGCAATAACTTCTCTTTCAATCTAGATCCCATGTATGTCACTAATGGCTTGTGTTCCCAAGTGTGTATTAGAATCAAAAGAAGTACTACATAATGTAGTAAAAATGATAAATTATGCTTCTATGGCTTCAAGGTGATTTTAAGTTTTATTTTAGTTGAGAAGAGTGATCAAATTTATAATCAAGTAAATCTGATTAAATGATTGATGCACCTTAGTTAGCTTATTGTCTTCAGTTATGATACACCTAGTGATTCTTTAATATTGCCTTAATATCTATAAGATTGCTTTTTTAGGCAAAACACTTCTTATTGCCTTTTTCTATTTTCTGTATTTTTATCAAGGTAATATATGCATGTGACATCAATAAGATAATATTGCTGAACAGTAGCAGTCTCTCACCTCAGCTCTCATCACCTCATAATCCCACTCTTCAAGAGAAACTTCATTTGAGCCTATTTTTAATTCTTCCCAAAATTCTGAACACATTTTTTATACTTCTACTTCTTGATTTATCAACTTGAGAAAATATCTACGGACTCCTTGTTGTGAATGATGACAATTTAGTTCATTTTCATTAACCTTACAATATTTTAGTTTTAGGCTATTAAAATACACAAGTAACTAATAGAGAATAAAAATAATGAAAAAGGAAATAAATATGCTTTCTCAACTAAAGATGGAAGATATTAGTGTCCCTATTCTTCCTTCTACTTTTCTCACCTCCCTTCTAACCATCTTCTTAACCTGACAAAGTTGTTGGTATTTTTTTATTGTCTTTGGTGGCCATCATTGAGTCCTTCCCTGCATTTTTTTTTTTAAGATATATTTATTTATTTTGAGCGAGAGAGGGAGAGAGCATGTGTGCGAGGTGGTGGAGGGGCAGAGGGAGAGAGAGAATCTCCAGCAGGCTTCCCACTGAACCGGGAACCCAACTAGGGGCTGTATCCCAAGAGCCGAGATATCGTGACCTAAGCTGATACCAGGAGCCAGACACTAAACCCATTGAGCCACCTGGGCGCCCGAGTCTTTCCTGCTTTATTCTTAGGTTGACTCTAAGCATTCAAAACACATAACACCATTTATGTTATGTGTCAATATTGTTTGTATCTATTAGTGTTCTAAAATTGAATCTCTTTTCATTCTGATGAATTTCACCGCCTCTGGGACACTGAAAAGAGGACGTTCTTAAGGATTGTTGTATGGATGAATGACTTAATCCATGTAAAGGGCTTAGAACAATTCCTGGAACAGCGAGTAAGTCCTCAATGAGTATGTCCCTGCGTTATTACTGTATTTGTTGCCTGTGAAATGTCATGGATTATAAAATGTACCATTATTTTATGTTCCACAAAGAAAGAAAAAACATGAAAATGCAAGAAAAAGCAATTAAGCTATAATTCCCAGGAATTGTGAGACAAATTTCAAAGATGTTAAAATGTATAAATGCATCTTAAAATCAGTGAAACATAGTAGTATTCTGGTTTTTGGGTTTTTGTGTGTGTGTTTCCTTAAAATTTTTGGTACCATTTCTTGGCAGAAGAGCACTGTGACATCATCATAACTCTGTGGTCCTCCCAAGATTTCCATTTTAGGCTTCAGTCTTCTGCTACAATTCAGATTAATCGATTTAACATAACCCTGAGAGAACCTTTCCATCCTGAGGTTTCTCTAGGTTGTCTCATCTGTTTCTTAGATTTCACGTGTCCCTCTTTTTTCTCATTTTGCTGGAGTCCATCAGATAATTTCCCAAGAATGGATAGGTGAGAAGTAAACTCTTTAAATCACTAAAAAATTTGTTTCCTCTAAGATGAATTTTTAAAGTTTTCCTTTAGTACTTGTTCCTTTTGTAAGGATTATAGTTAAAATAATCTCTCTAATCTCTCATAATTTTGATTACAGGTTTTAAAAAATTATCTTCTGTCCTTGTATTATCTTTTCTATTAGTTTTTTCTGTTCTTTTTTCTCCACCTTTCTCTTTATTGCTGCCAGTTTTCTTCTGATGCCTACTCAAATTATTCACATTTAAGAACACAGGACAGGAATCTGGTGTTGGTTTCTTCTGCAGTTGTGTAAATAGGTTTGCTTACTTTGGGCCTTTTCCTGAATGAAAAGTATGTGGGACATATTGATTGGCAGGACTCTGGTTACAGAGAGGGGGCAGAGAGCTGGTGCTTGGTCAGCAGGGCCTCCAAAGACAAGTCTCAGGCACCAGCACCCACAGTAGAGGCTGTGGCTTTCCCACATCAATTGGGTGATTGGGTTCAATTTCCTTAGCAAGGTGTTATCTTTTTTTTTAAGGGTTGAGGGTGGAGCAGTGGGAAGGTTAGGGAGACTGGTTTTTCAGCTCCACTTCTCACTGTCACACTCCCTTGCCAGTTGTCCCTAAGTCCAGAGCCTGTCTGGGGTTCCAGCAGAGTGATCAGCCTCTACTAGACTTGGGTGCTCAAAGCTCTCCTGACTCCATGTGTGGTCAGCTGGCAGCTATTAAAAATAGGTTTTCTCTTGCCACTTTAAAAATTCTCTTTGTCTTGGGTCTGCCTGGGTGGCTTAGTCAGTTAAGCGCCCTACTCTTGATTTCAGCTCAGGTCATGATCTCACAATCATGGACTCAAGCCCCAAGTAGAGCTCCACACTCAGTGTGGAGTCTGCTTAGGATTCTCTCTCTCTCCCTTCCCCCCCCCCTGCCTCCTGCATGGGTGCATGCTCTATCTCAATATAATAAACACAATCTTTAAAAAAAAAATTAAAATTATCCTTGTCTTTAAAAAAAATTCTCTTTGACTTTTTTAAAAATTAAAAAAAAATTTTTTTAGGTGAGGAGAGGGGCAGAGGAAGAGGGAGAGAGAATCTTTTTTTTTTTTTTTTTTTAAGATTTTTATTTATTTGATAGAGAGAAACACAGCGAGAGAGGGAACACAAGCAGAGGGAATGGTAGCGGGAGAAGCAGGCTCCCCGCCAGGCAGAGAGCCCGATGCGGGACTCGATCCCAGGACCCTGGGATCTGACCTGGGCCGAAGGCGGATGCTTAACGACTAAGCCAACCAGGCGCCCCAGGGAGAGAGAATCTTAAGCAGGCTCCACACCTAGCACGAAGCAGGACTCCATCTTTTGACCCTCAGATCACGACCTGAGCTGAAATCAAGAGTCAGACACTTAACCAACTGAGCCAGTCAGGAGCCCCATCCTTGTCTTTGACTTTTACCATTTTGATTATAATAGGTCATGGAATACTTTTCAGGTTAATCTTACTTGGAGTCCTTTGAACTTTCTATACCTGGATGTCCGTATCTCTCCCAGGATTTGGGAAATTTTCAGCTATTTCTTTAAGAAGCTTTCTACCCCTTTCTCTCTTCTCCTTCTAGAACTCCCAAGAGGCACTTGATGGTATCCCATACTTCACATAGCTTTATTTTTTTTATTGTTTTCTTTTTGTTCTCCTAACTGGCTAATATCAAATTATCTGTCAAGGTCACTGGTTATTCTGCATGATCAAGTGTGTTTGAAGCTCTCTATTGAGCTTTTCACTTTTGTTACTACATTCTTCAGCTCCTGGATTTTGATTGGTTCTTTTTCATGGTTTCTGTTTCTTTATTAAACTTCATTTTGTTCATGCTTTGTTTCCCTGGTTTTGTTTAGTTGTTTGTGTTCTCTTGCATTCTGTTGAGTTTAAGATGATTATTTTGCATTTTTTGTCATGCAAATTATAGGTCTCCTTTTTTTTTTTTTTTTTTTTTTTTTTTTTAAGATCACTTGAAGAGCTTTATTAGTTTCCTTTGGTTCCTTTATTCATCTCTCTGTCTTATTTGCCTGATTCTTCCTGATCCTGTAGCTTTGCATTGCCTGTACATTTGAAGGAACAAACACCTCTTCCAGTTTTTACAGACCGATTTCAGCAGGTAAAGATCTTTTCCTGTTCCCTGGGCTGGTTACCTCTGGAATCACAGTCATGCTGGGCTGGGCAGTTATGATGCTGTTGCTGGGTTATAGTTGGGGTACAGTTGGCACTCTTGTTACCAGTGGCTCGGGTGGTGTGGATCTTTTCTGTTCCCTAAGCACGTGGGACTGTCTTGAGTACCTAGTTTGGTAGGGTAGTGATGGGACAAAGGTCCACTTTAGGATCCACAGTTCAGGCAGTGGCCCTATTAACTGGGTGTGCAGACAGTTGTAGCTCCCACTGGGTCCCTGGAAAGGCTCCTGCCTGGTCACTAGATAAGTCCTTGGGTTGGCAGGACTGGCCCTGGACCACGGTCTAGAAGGCTGTAACTGATCCCCAGCACTGGTTCTGGTTCCACAGCCATGGTTGAGGTCTGCAGACCTGGCTCTGGAGGCATGAATGGATGTGTCTCCTGCCAGGTCCCTGGGTAGGCTACACTGCTCCCTGTCTGTGGCAAAAGGAGCTAGAGCTGAGTTATAGGGTTGTTTCAGGATCTCTTGGGGGTGCAGACAGAAGTGTCTACTCCAGATTCCCTGGAGTGCTCATGGAGTGTGGCTAAGAGGCTGGAGCTGAGTATCAGGCCCTTTCTGAATCTCTGGGTTTGCAGATGGGTCCTTGGACCTGCAGGGCTCCTGACAAACTGCAGCTGTAAGAGGACTGGAGCCAAGTATAAGAAGACCCTTTTGGAATTTCTGGAGGCACAGATGAGAGTGTCTCCTGCCAGGTTCCTGTGTTAGCCAGGCTGTTCTCAGGCTATGGCTAGAACCAGCTGGAGCTGAGTTACAGGGCCTTTTGGAATCTATAGTCTGACAAAATTTGGCAGGGTTACCTCCAGAGGCTCCTACCCACAGCCATGAAGAGGCTGGATGTGCTTTACAGGCCACTTGAGGGTCCACATCCTGAACCAGGGTCTATATGCCTATTACCTAGTGCATGTGGGCATGACTCCTCCTGTGAATCCCTTGGCATATGGTGCTGGTGACAGAACTAAAGCCAGATGGAGCTGTAGCTGAGTCCTCAGGGGTTTGGAGCTGTTTGAGGACCTGTACTCAGGACTGTAGTTGGTGAGACAGCCACCTGAGTGTGGACTTGCCTTCTCAAAATGGCTATCCTTGGTCTTAGATTCTACTTGGATTTCACAATCTCCTACCCAGTCCAAAGCTCCCACAAAAGTGCTTTTTGTCCATGCATGCTTACCAAATTATTGTTGATGGGGTGATATTCAGATATCTTGCCAATATCACTCCCTCCCACCCCCAGAAACTTTTTAAAAAAATAACTTCTGTATTACTTAATTTTCCACCTGTTAACTTCATTCAGTAGAAAAACGAAAGCATCCTTACAATCCAAGAATATGCTGTTGATACTAATATGACTTTAGGGTTTGGTACATATTATCCTTATAAATAATGCCTGAAATTATATTTTACATAATTTTTTAAGTCTCTAGAGTATATTAAGATTTATGTTAGGGATCACTAACTTTTTAACATCTTTATATGTTATAATTACTGCTGTTAAATTATTATTCTATGAAATGAAAAGCCATCTCACCATTAAGAAAAAAGCTTTATTTTTCTGTTTTGCCTATACTTATAAGTGGGTAATAGAAAGCTGATCCATGTAGAAAAATAATATAATTTTTATTTTATAATGAAGTTTTAAAAAATATGTTTTATTTTTACCCACTGACCTAAGCAGAGAAATTAGCATTCTCCTATCCATTAAGTTATTACTACTTGGATAGAATTTAATGAATGTTAGTAGACTAACTCAGAAAAAAGGAGGTAATTTATTAGAGTTTTCTGCATTTCTGTTTTTATGTGTTATCTGTTTTCCTTTGCATTATGTGCCATTGATCTTTTGTTTCAAATTGATTAATAATTCCTTTGTTTTTTACTTTTTCATTTTCAGTAAAAGATGCCTTCACATTTTGAGTCTTACTAATTAAGGTATACGGTCCTATAAATTGAATGTAAATTTAAAGGAAGACCTGGTTTCTTTTTTTCTTTTTTTTTTTTGGAAGACCTGGTTTCTAATTAAAAATTTTTTTCTAATAACAATTTTTTATAACTATTTCTGTTGTGGTATAGCATTTCATTTCTTAAATTCATCAGATGTTACCTAATATAGTGTACTTGTTTGTTTTCAGTCACTGAAGCCATAGCATTTTAGCAAACTCATGAAAAGTGCTTTTCAAATACTCAGTTCCAACTGACATACTGATGAGCTATTAACAAATGGTGATGATTATTTTTCTTCACAGGCAGGGTCATGTGCTGTTAGCTCTCTTTGATTACTACGTGCGGAATAGCAATAAAAAGAGCCAATACTTACAGGGTGCTTATTATCTCACTAACTGCTTATGATAACTCAGTTCTCACAGCTCTATGAAGTCAGGACTATAATTAACTCCATTTTACAGATGAAGAAGCTAAGTCAAGAAAGGTTGAACTTGCTGGAGATCACACAGTAAGAGGGTGGGAGAGCTGGGATTCTGACCCAGTCGGTCTGGTCCCCCGGTTCATGCTGTTAACCACCAGGGTCACTGGCCGTGCTGATCTTCTCTTGCACATTTTGGCATCCTCCCTCTTAGCACTGAGAAGTCCTTTGAGGACCTGCACCAACTTTCCCTGTTTTCTTTATTTCTCCAAAAACTTCATTGCCAAAAGTTCTCCTTTTTTACTCTTCCTTTTCTAGTCCCACTCTCCATCTGCTTTTATTGTCTAATTATCTCCACAAAGAAGGGGTGAAAATCAAAGTGTTTAAACAGTTGAGACATATACAGACATGCCCAAGCCTGCCATGTTGAGGTACAAATGTGTTTTTGTGGAGTGTCAAAGTAAATATGCAAATGCTAAACTTTCTAGAAAGAAAGATGACTTTCATTTCTTCTACTTTCGGGAAAACTCAAGCTGCTATGTGGAGAACAATTTGGAGAGGGGCAAGAATAGACATAGGGAATTTTCAATACTTAAAGAAATTTGTGTGTCATTAATGGATAATAAATCCAATGCCAAATTCTCATTTAGGTCTTAAAATCTGTAATTTTGGATGATCAACAAAATATGTCAGAAAATAGTAACTTAACCAGGCATTACTGTGTTAACAGTTTTCCTCTTGAACATAAGACAAAGCAGTATTTCCAGAGAAAAGTAAAAATTTATCACAAAAGAAAACTGAAGTATATAGTTAAGATGTAACAGACTAGACCCTTGGTAATTAAAGAGTCATGCTTTTAATTAAAATTTTAAATCAGAAGAATATATATCAAAATACATGCAGTGGCCACCTTTGGATGATGGATTTATGGACAGTTTTTGTTTCTTTATACCTTTATTTTCTGGGGAAAAATTTATATTAAACATGTACTACTTTCATGCTAAAACTAATAAACTCATTTTTATTAGGGGAAATATACATAAAATAACCTTTCCTCATGTGAATGCTCTTTAAACCATGTGTTTTTAAAACTTCAGATATTTCTAAATTTATGCAAAGCATATTTAAGGATGTGTGAATTCACTGAAGTAAAATGCAGTCATGGCTAAATTCCTGAACTGTGTAAGGAGTGATTTTTACTTTTGAAAATGATTTAATGTCCAGTAAAATTTTACTTAAGACTCAGGTGTTGAAAGCAATGAAAGAACATATATAGGCTGATGAAATGATGCCTGTTTAACAGAATTCTGTGCTGTGTACGAATGGAGTCACCATAGAATAAACTGAAAAGGAAAGCCACATGTGTAAAGCTGTGACTTCATGATCGAAACTAGAAAATGTAAATGTCACATCAGTAGTGAATACCTGTATCTTCTACAACTGCCTTAAAAGTGAGAACTAAAAAAGAAGGTTCTTTTGGGAAATTGTATGTGATGTTTTATATATGAAAATCTGATGGCAGCGGCTCACTCTCTATTTTATGTATTACACCAGCTGAAGATATTTCAGACCTATCAGAAGGTCCTCTTGATTCAGTGTTGATGGCAGTAAAATAATAAGAAAAAAAAGTGGAGGAGAAATCTCTGCAGTCTCTAATAAGCAGTATATCATTGGGTACTGTCAGATTCTGTAGAGAATTCCACAGCATGATTTATTACATTAATTACAGTCATGTGGGTTTCATGCTGCTAAGCCTGAAAATGTAGCCACGTTCTACAGTTGATTTAAGAATATATTTTGGCCAAGACAAAAGAGCTCCTTATTGTGATTAATATAGTACAATATTTATTCTCTTGTTCTACTCTTCTTTCGCCTTTGGAATGCTTAATTTCTTTTCTGTGACTTGAAATTAAGTTTGAGATTTGAGAAGTTTCATCTAGTTTTTATTAACTTCTGTCATCTGGTCTCCTTTTTGTCTTTTTGTGCCATCTTAGTTGTCACTGAATGTTGCATGTCCTCTCTATGTGAAGCATGTTTAACTCCCTTTTGAGCAAATGTGGCTAGCCTAACAGCTGTCCCTAGCTAGCAGTGCTGACCCCAGGGCTTCTTAGGTCACATCTGTGATGCTACAGCTCTTTTTGAAGGGAAGGAGCAATTGAGGAGAAATCCTCATTTTCTTATTGCAAAGAAGCAGAATTCTTAGAGAATTCCATGATCATACCCTTGTTTAATACTGTACTGAATTCATAATCACCTAATGTCTCTTCCTTAGTGACACAGTTAGCTTGTCACGTCACAGGATTCTAGGTGGTGTCGAATGGAAGGTCTCCTAAGAGCTGTTTTAGATACAGAAATTAATTCTGGTTGCTTACATATGTCAGTGACAGGATATGTTCAGTAATGCACAAATGCCTAACACTGGTGGCCTTTATAGATTAACTTGGATGAATTAGCAAATACTTGCTACAAATTAAAGAAAGCCTCAGTAGAGAAGAAACTCAAGTGAAGTAAGATTTAGGGGGTTGGAACACATTTCTAAGAAATGATGTTTTTAAAGAGTTGAACTAGATGATTTATGTGCCCAATACTGAGCTAGGTAGTTTGTTTTTCTTTCTTACTCAATTTTTATACAACTCTTAAGAGATAGGTATAATTATTACACCCGTTTTACAGTTGAAAAATAATTTAAAAAACTTAACGCATATTCACATAGCTAGTTAAGCAGTAGAGCTGGATATTTGAACCCAGCCTACTTGCCTGTCTGTCTTTCTCCCTCCCTTCCTCCCTCTCTCCCCTCCTCTCTCCCTCCCTCCCTTCCTTTCCTTTTTTTCCTTCCTTTCCTTCCCTTCTTTTCCTCCCTCTCTCCCTCCCTTCCTCCCTCCCTCTCTCTCTCTCTCCCTCCCTCTCTCTCTCTCTCTCTCTCTCTCAGAGAGACACAGAGAGAGAGCATGCAAGAAGGGGGAGGGAGAGAGGGAGAGAGAGAGAGAATCTCAAGCAAACTCCCCACTGAGCATGGAGCCCAGTATGGGGCTCAGTATCACAACCCTGAGATCATGACCTGAGCTGAAATAAAGAGTCAGACACTCAACCAAATGAGCCACTCAGGCACTCTATTTTTCTAAGTTTTTATTTTTTATTTTTTTTTAAAGATTTTATTTATTTGATAGAGAAAAATACAGAGAGAGAGGGAACACAAGCAGAGGGGATGGTAGTGGGAGAAGCAGGCTTCCTGCCGAGCAAGGAGCCCGATGCGGGGCTCGATCCCAGGACCCTGGGACCACGACCCGAGCCAAAGGCAGACGCTTAACAACTGAGCCACCCAGGCGCCCCTTCTAAGTTTTTATTAAGGAGAAAAATGTTTAGAGACTCTAGAGTTGCATAACATATAACTGAGGGAAATGAACAGATGTCTAATGTTTATTTAAGTGATTTCTGCTTCAGTGAAAAATAGTATCAAAAATCATAATGTATTGGGGCATCTGGCTGGCTTAGTTGGTAGAGCATGTGACTCTTGATCGAGGTTGTTCAAGCTCCATGTTGAATGTAGAGATTACTTAAATAAGTCTTTAAGAAAAATATCATACTGGACTGTGACTGGTACTGTTCTAAATTTTCATGCTTCTGCATATGTATATAAGAAATGTGTTTTACTCTCACTATTGGAAAAGATAAACTGAGCATTAAAATAATTTGCTGGTCAGATAGCTATAATAACATACAAATCTGGCTTCAATTAGTCATGTTAACAATCCTACATAATAAGGGGGCACTTGGGTGGCTCAGTCATTAAGGGTCTGCCTTCAGCTCAGGTCATGATCCCAGGGTCCTGGGATCAAGCTCCTTGTTGGGCTCCCTGCTCAGTGGGGAGCCTGCTTCTCCCTCTCCCACTCCCTCTGCTTGTGTTTCCTCTCTCACTGTGTCTGTCTATGTCAAATAAATAATCTTTGGGGAAAAAAATCCTACAAAATACCCTGTTTTAAAGTTCTAGGAGAAAGCATATAAATGTGCAAGGACAGGCGCCTGGGTGGCTCGGTGAGTTGAACATTGACTCTTGATTTTGGCTCAGGTCATGTTCTTGGGATCCTGGGATTGATCCCTGTGTTAGGCTCTGCACTTATTATGCAGTCTGCTTGTCCCTCTTTCTCTGCTCTTCCCCCTGCTCGTGCTTTCTCTTTCAACTAGGTGGATAAATAAAATCCTTTTTTAAAATATGCAAGGAATTTGATGTTTAAAGAGAAAGAAGACACTGATTTTTAATACATTTTATGGTAGTTACAAGGTTATCTCAATTTATTTTCCACTTTTTTTTTAAAAAAGATTTTATTATTTGACACAGAGAGAGAGATCATAGGTAGGCAGAGAGACAGGCAGAGAGAGGGGGAAGCAGGCTCCCTGCTGAGCAGAGAGCCTGATGCAGGGCTCGATCCCAGGACCCTGAGATCACGACCTGAGCCAAAGGCAGAGGCTTTAACCCACTGAGCCACCCAGGCGCCCCTATTTTCCACTTTTTAAAGAGATTTTATTTTTAAGTAATCTCTGCACCCAGGGTGGGGCTCTAACACACAACCCCAAGATGAAGAGTTGCATGCTGCACCTACTGAGCCAGCCAGGTGCCCCTATTTTCCACTTTTATTTGTTTATTTAAAGATGTATTTAAATTTTTATTTATTTGAGAGAGCAAGTGTGCATGAGTGGGGGGAGGGGCAGAGAGAGAGAGAGAGAATCTTCAAGCAGAGGCCATGACCTATGAGATCATGACCTGAGCCAAAACCAAGTCTGAGGCTCAACTGACTGAGCCAGGCAGATGCCCCTAGTTTCTACTTTTAAAGTAAATACAGCTCACTTTTTTTCTCAATAAATTGTAGGAGTTAGGAGCTATTGCTGTTTTCAAAAATGAGACATGAATGTTGGCAAAATGAGTTTTATAACCCTTGACAAATAAAATTGGTCTATTTCCTAAGATTACCAACCGGGACATTTTTTTTCAAAAGGCCAAGATTATTTTCCTTGAACATATGAAATAGTCCTAAGAAAATTTAATTTCTTTCAAAGAAAAAGAAAAAAAATTTTCTTTCAAAGAAAAAAAATTTCTTTCTTTACATTTATGGAAGAATTAAGTACCTAATAGAAAACATCATCATGTCAGTATAATCTTTTTAAATTTTTTTTATTTCTTGTTTTTAAAAAAGATTTTATTTATTTATTTGACAGAGAGAGAGATCACAAGTAGGCAGAGAGGCAGGCAGAGAGAGAGGGGGAAGCAGGCTCCCCGCTGAGCAGAGAGCTTGATGCGGGGCTGGATCCCAGGACCCTGAGATCATAACCTGAGCCGAAGGCAGAGGCTTTAACCCACTGAGCCACCCAGGTGCCCCTGTATAATCTTTTTTTAAAGTGAAGGTCAGGCCTGGGGAGAGGGGAGGGGAGGGGGAACTAGTCCTTGATTTTATGGACATACTAATTCTAATATGGACTTTTGTTTAAGTTTTGTTTGTTTTTTCCCTTATCCTGACAATAAAATAAAGATATTGTCTTGTAGCAATTTGTGTGATAGGTCTTTTTTGTTTTGTTTTTTAGTAAGCTCTATGCCCAGTGTGGGGCTTGAACTCACAACCCTGAGACTCAGAGATCAAGAGTCACATGCCCTACCAAATGAGCCGGCCAGCCCCCACCACCCCTTGTGTGATACATCCTTTTATCCTAAGGAATTAGCCCTGGAAAAACTTCCAGTGGCCTTATAAGTCATTTCATAAAGTTATTACAGATGTCCATATCACCTGCCCCAACCACAACAGACTCTCTGAAGAGGCTAAATGAAGGAGAGGTGACTATGAGATTCTGATTGTGACTCCCAAAATTTAATTTTATGCCATCGACTTTTGTTTTTAAAATACAGTCAGTATGGTTGGTCTAAAGTGATTGATTATGTAATAACACACACTGTTATTTCAGTAACTTTCCTTTTAGCTTTGGTATTAATTCAGTCAACAAATGTTTATTGAATGCTACTACTTTTCAAGTGCTTTTCCAGACCCTGTGAGTAGAGTAGCAAAGTCCTGGCTCTTACAGAGCGCACAGCTCTCAGGAGAGAGACAGATGCTAAGCAAGGTATCAAATAAATATTTGGTATGTCAGACGGTGACAGGTGTACAGAAGAAAATAACAGCATAAGAGGAATAAAGAATGTCAGAAGTAGAGAAATGCGTTGTTGATTTATTTTTAAAAAGCTGTTTCTGCGAATGTTTGGCATTTGGAGGTTCTTTGCACTTAACATATTCAGTTTCCTCTCCTGGTGTATATATTTATAATTACTATATAAAATGCTCCATGTGGCTCTCCTGCTGTTCTAGCTTTATTCCCCACTCCAACCCCTTCTCCCACCTCCAGACCAAGATCAGTGTTTTAAAGTCCTCATGATCAGAAGCCAGACTCCCTCCCATCTCATTCCCTTTGCACATGCAATTTCTTCCTGGAATGCTTTACCTTCCTGCTTTTCTTTACAAAACGGTACCCATTCCCCCATGGAACAGAGCTCCAACTCAGCTTAAGCTCTACCTGATTCCTCTCTCTTTTGTTTCTGAATTCCTATAGGACCTAAAGGTCATGCCACAAACACAGTGCCTAAGTGCATAGTGCCATGTATGGTCATTTTAATTAACTTTATGTGTGTTAGTCATCTCTTGTAGCTATGATGTAATCTACATAACCATCAGGAACTTGCCTTTGACTACACCCTACAGGACTTCTTGAAATGCTAGAGGGCAGGGTGGGTACTCACAAATGTAGATTAAATATTAATCTCAACTACAGTCTCATAAATAGAAATCTACTCATCGGATTTATTTTTTCTTTTTCATTTTTTTTTTTAAAGATTTTATTTATTTGACAGAAAAAGAGGGAGAGAACACAAGCAGGGGGAGCAGCAGGCAGAGGGAGAGGGAGAAGCACTCTTCTTGCTGAGCAAGAAGCCTGATGCAGGACTTGATCCCAGGACCCCCCAGATCATGACTTGAGCTAAAGGTGGATGCTTAACCAACTGAGCTACCCAGGCACCCTTCTTTTTTACTTTTCAAACTTAAAAATACATTCTTATTTAATAAACTTGTGGACTTAATATTCATTGAAAGAATTTGAACATCATTACTCTGTCAAATGAAAAGACAGAATATTCAAGTAAAAATAACAAGTTAAATATCAAGAAATGTTTCTTATTGCTTCAGATGTATTGTTTTAATAGAATCACAAAAGGAATGTGATAGCTAAGCTTATTTTTTGTTAAATCGAGTGCTACAGCAATAGAAGGAAATGGATCTGAAATTAAACCAAACATAAATCTCTTCAAGTTAAATGAGAACACAAGATACTGCACTAATTATGTGTTTTTCCATGTCATCTCCTAACAAGGGAGGAAATAATTGGATTAATGGGGCATGAAGACTATGTAAATAAGTACAGAAAAGCTGTGTGTATAAAAACTTTACTCAGGCTCTTGATAAAGAGTTCCTTTGCCAATGCTGAGGCTCTCCTTTTGGCCCTGTTCCAGGTCAGAGATCTCTTGGAAAACAGTAACCTAAAATTTTTCCATCTTTTGGCTACCTTTGTAGAAGACCCATTTCACTGTTTAGGTTTTATGGTATGGCTTCTCCTTTTGAGAGTAAATTTAACTGATCCCTGTGTTTGGTATAGGCAAGACATAAGTAACCATTCATTCAAAGAACCAAGGTCACTCATACCTTCTACCTGAAGAGTTTATTCCCCCTCCCAACTTAAAACCAAAACCATATTAGTGATGCATACTAGGGACAGCAAGGACCCCCTAAAATAGTAGTCCAGTAGCATACAGAATGGGTAGAAGGGAGCTAATATAAATTAAAAGTCTGGAGGAAAGGCAGACATTTTAAAAATGCATTTTTGAAAGCCACACATGTCTAGAAGTTCTCCCTTTCTTATCATCTTCAGGTCAAATCTTGAGATGTTTAGTCTTAGAAATATATGTGTAGGATTTGTAGATTTAAAATTCTTTTGGGGGCCCCTGGCTGGCTCAGTCAGTGGAGTGTGCGACTCTTAATATCAGGGTTGTGAGTTCAAACCCCATGTTGGGTGTGGAGATTACTTAAAAATAAAATCTTTAAATAAATAAAATTCTTTTAACAGTCCATATATTTATTCATTCAGTCTCCATACTTTGGGTAGTTCTAGAGCATTGGAACATATGCTGGGTACTCTGGATTCATAGATGATGAATACATGAAAAATAATGTAATTGGTGGGGCATAGAGACTATATAAGTAAGTATAGACAAGTTGTTGCTTAAAAATTTTACTAAAACTGGCTCAGTCAGTGGAGCA
>CM053615.1:60192534-60207843 GCA_028646535.1 Procyon lotor
CATGACCTGAGCTGAAGGCAGAGGCTTTAACCCACTGAGCCACCCAGGCGCCCCCTAAGTGGTTTTCTTAGGATAAGATACAAAGTCATTAATAAGGCCTGCAAGGCCTGGTGTGATCTGAGCCCAGTGGGCTTTCAGACCTCTCCTTGTGCCTGTCTCCCTTTTGATTGCTCCAGGCACACCGATACTCTTTCAGTTTCTCAAACTTAGTTTCTATTGTAGGAACTTCTCACATGCAGTTTCCTCTGCTCTTCCTGATTCTAGAGTGTACATGACTGGCTTCTCATTTTTAGGTCTCAACTAAAAGGTCTTCTTAGAGAGTCCTTCCTAGAACTATCCATTCTTAAGTAGGTCCCTTATTCTTTCTCACTGTACTCTGTTAGTTGTCTTCATAGTATTTGTGTCAGTTTGTCCCAGATTCCTGTAGTTGTGTCACCTTCACTCTGTGGTAAGTTCCGCAAAAGCAAGGACTTTCCATTATGGTCAGACTATTTCATGACACTGTCAAATCAGCCTACTTAATCCCTAATATGTGTTAGTCACTCATTAAGTGTGCTTGAACGAGTGAGGTGGCTCGGCAGGGATTGAAGGATTAGCTGCCGTGTCGAAGGTGGTGCTCAGGTGTCACGCTCCGGCTGGTGGGTAGGTGGTAGAGGCCCCCGACGAGGTGGAAGAGCAGGTTTGTGGGAATAGAGCCAAAGTTACTGGGCATATATAATGATTAGGCTGTTAGGTGTGTTAGGTTTGTGGGAGCCATAGGGACACGTTTTTGATGGCTACTCATTCACCATAAGCGAAACTGTACTTCTCTATTGTTAAATACCTGATCTGTTAGAAAGCAGTAATTTGTACTTCTATATTTTTATATAGAAGCTGCTACCTTGTCTTCTCCATTCAGTTTTCTAGGCCTTGGGATTTTATCCATATTCAATTTTTAAAAGTTGTTACTTAATCACAACTACATATATATATAATATGACCGTTTTGTTCATCTCAACGCATGTGGGGTTTTTTTCATCAATAACAGTGACTCATTTGGTTTGCTGAATGACATACATACTTCTCTTAAGAAAGTCAAAAGTGATCTCTGTAGAATATCTTTTGTTTGTATTGAAAACAATTTTGTTTATCATCAGCATTAGATAAACAATAGAACTACTTAGAATCTGAGTTCTGTTTCTTACCACGTACATTCAAACAAAAATTTAATGAAAGTTGGTACTGAATTTTTGATGAATGACAAAATCTTGAGGACTGTAACTCTTCTTCATAGTGTAGACTTCATGTGATGAAAAAGCCCTCAATGAACATTTATGGGGATCCCTGTTTGAGTGCAAGGCACCAGGTTAGGGACTAAAAGTTGTAGCAATCTCATTCATATGCAAAGAACTGGATCTGAATTCTGGCTTCTCTTTAAAATCACTTCAAAATAAGAAAGAGAAACAGAAACAAATATTCTCTTAAATTAAACTAGAAGTCTTCTGCTGCAACCACAGTATATAAAGAAAGTCTGCTGGATAGTTGGGGATTTGGATATGACACCAAGAGACACATGACTATAGATCTCAGATAGAGGTGTGAGATTTCAGTTTTCCACCGAGGATGGTACATGCTGAAGAGTAAAGTTAACAGTCACTTTTGAAGAACTGAAGGGGTTGGGTTGGTCTTGAGAGCTTCCCTGGGCCCGGTTTGAAACCAGAGACCAGTGGAGAGGCAGGCCTGAGGCAAGAAACATACCTGGTCCGCCAGTGTGATAAACCAATGAAGATATACTTGAATTTATGGCATGAAAGGGCACACTTTGTACCAGAAAAAAGATGGGTACACAATGATCAACACTGAGTTAAGGCCTAGGAACCTTACTGCCCTTCACAGATAAATAAATAATCACTTAGATATGCAGGCCCCTGCCCTAAGAACAATTAAGAGATCTCTAAGGGATAAAGACTATGCTGACCATTGACTTGCCTACACCAGCATTGAATTCTAGAAAATACTTGAGCAATGCCACTGTTGTCCAAACTATTGTCCAGGGTGTGTGGGAGGGGCAGGGAATGGGAAGTGTATGAGTGGAGAGTCTTGTATCTAGTCAAACTGTTGTTCATTTATAAAGACAATAAAAAACTTAAAGACATACTCAGAAATTCAAGACCTCAGGAAAACATAGTTTTCATAAATACTTTCTGAATAAGCTATTGGAGGACAAACTTTAGCTGAGAGGAGACTGGCAACACACTGGTGGTAAGCATTGATTTTATCTATTTTATTGTAAGACTGAGACCAAAATGTGGAAATTACAATTAAAAACAGAATATTATAAATTATTTTATAAATATTTATAATGAATATCACAAGCCACAACAATGTGGAAATGCATAACTTTTAAGATTTCTTAAAAAATTTTTTTATCTGAGAGACAGAGAGAGCACAAGCAAGGGGAGGGCCAGAGGGAGACTGCATTTCCGACGGAAATGCAGTCTCCCTGCTGAGCAGGGGCTAATCCCCTGCTGATTGTGGGGCTAATCCCAAGACCCTGAGATCATGACTTGAGCTGAAAGCAGATGCTTAACTGACTGAGGCACGCAGGCACCCTGGAAATATATAATTTTTAAAAGTTGGAGGGAACAGGAGAGAATATGGGAAACTGTATAAACCAAGATTCAAAACATATCACTTAAGTGCTCGCTTCGGCAGCACATATACAAAACATATCACTTAAAGCTAACAAGTTGAGTAATAGGATATTCAGATACTTGAAGGTATTCAGATAATATTAGAAGAACTAAACCAACAATAAAATAAAAGCTAATAAGTATAAGGACTAAGAAAAAAATAAAATTAAAAATGATTAGTTGGAGAAATGTAAGTATGATATGTTAATTTTGGCGTTGCTTGTAGTGAGGTATCAATATATGTTATATAAAAATAGATAACCAAAGTTATCAAATTAATGATAACCACTAGAAAAATTAGCAAGAGAACATTAACTAAAAGAGGTCTCTATACTCATAAAGGTAGGTTACTGGAATAGATGGTCCCTTTTCAGCCTCCGGCTGTTATCCTGCTTGTGGTTGAAGCCAACACAAGAAAGAGGGTTCAGCCAAGACAAAGAGGTGCTGAGCAAGAGCCCTGATACAACAGTAAAAACAAAGAGTCTGACATATATTATTATCACAAGAACTAAGATTAAATGAAACAAATAGAAATGAGAAAGTTGTTAAGTATATCCTAAAAGTTCTCACCATGAGGAGAAATTTTTTTTCTTTTCTTTTTATTGTATCTATATGAGATGATGGATTTTAACTAAACCTATTGTGGTAATCATTTCACAGTACATGTTATTCAAACCATTATGCTGTAATGTATAAACTTACACAGTGATATATATGTCAATTATTTCTCAATAAAACCAGGAAAAAGTCTATACATTAATGTGTAGTGTGCAAAGTAACACAACTAATATTAATACTAATTAATATTAAAACAAAGAAATGAGATAAACTCAGTGTTGACTCTAAAAATGGATCACAGTCTCTGAAACCAAGTGATATCTTGTTTGGTGTTACTTTCATCAAAGAATGCATGCATTTCTGCAAACCATTTTGTAAATGCCACACTAAAAAATGACAGAGCTTTTGGGGCAGACAACTCAAAGCCTGTGTAACTTCATGATCAGATCACTAACCAACCAACCTAATTCTAATAAGAATGACTATATAGAAAAATATCAAATTGGTGCCTACCTTTTTACACCAAAATAAATTAGATATTTAATTTAAATATTAAAAAGTAAAAATGAAATTTTAATGAAATAAAATGAAAGTGGAAAATGACAAAAATGTTTTAGAAGTAAACATCAGAGAATTGTTTTATGGTTTCATAATGGGGAAGACATCTATAAGTATACAACAAAATATAAAAAAAATTTAACAGAGAGATAAACTCAATCCCATAAATGTATAACAGTCACAAAAACAAAAGATAAACTAAAAAGAATTATATACTTAAATGCAGACATCATTAAATATATCATAAAGAGCTAAATATAATAATGATAAGACTAAATAGTGTGAACATAATATTAAGACTAAATATAAATGAAAAATTCCTAAATGTAACTGTAGCTCCTAAGTCAATATAAAGAAAGAAAATGGACAGAGGCCAAAGAATTCACAGAAAGAAAATGAGAAAATATAGGGAGCTAGTAAGTATTTGAAAAAAATATTAAATCTCATTTATCATAAATGCAAAATAGAACCACAACAATATATTTTACCAATTAAATAAGCAAAGATTAAGAAGATGGATAATACACTATATCTAGGAAGGTATGATTAAACCATCACTCAAACTTTGATACAACATATGTACATACAGGGCAACAGCAACAGAGCAGTTCCACTTTGGAAATTACCTTTGTATATATACATGCCCATATATGGGAAATATCGTGTGTACAGGGATATTCATTGCAGCATTGTTTGTAATAGCAAAAGGATGGAAATAATGCAAATGTCTTTCAGTAAAGAATTAGGGGTTAGATAATGTGTTATGGTATATCCATTGTAAGTACAGCTATTAGATTAGGGCAACTATGTATATGATGATATGGAACTACATTGTAATACACTGTAATGGTAAAAAGCGGAGTGTGGAATAGAATGTATAGTATATTCCAAAGCCCTTTTTCAAAGGCAGAAAGTAAGTGCATGTGCATAGAAAAATAAAAAATTATACCCCATAAATTGGCAGTATTGGTTGTCATGCAGAGGAAAATGTGGCAACAAGGAGATGGGATGGGAGGGTGACTTACTTTCACCCTATGCCCATTTGTAACTTACAGATACTGTGCTTTATGCTCTATTGCCTATTGAAAGTTTATTAATTTATTAAAATCAAATAGATCATGGGCCATAATGAAAAAAATTAATCATAATTTTTATCTCAGTAAATACAGATAGATGTTTTAGTGGATGGCAGATTGAAATGTGAAAAGGAAAACTATAAAGCTCTTGGAAGAAATAAGTCTTCCATTACCTTGGGATAAGCAAGATTTTTTTTTTTTAAGATTTTATTTACTTATTTGACAGAGAGAGAGATCACAAGTAGGCAGAGAAGCAGGCAGAGAGAGAGAGGAGGTTGCAGGCTCCCCGCCAAGCAGAGAGCCTGATGCGGGGCTCATTCCCAGGACTCTGAGATCATGACCTGAGCCGAAGGCAGAGGCTTTAACCCACTGAACCACCCAAGTGTCCCATAAGCAAGATTTCTTAAGCAAGATGCAAAAAGCATGAACCAGTAAAGGAAAGAAATTGATAATTGGGTGATATTAGGATTAAGAATTCTTATTTATTAAAAACACTATTAGGAAAGTGAAAAGGCAAGCCACAGATTGGAAGAAGATATTTGCAATATGTATTTCTGATAAAGACTCAAACAAAATGTTAAGACCTTCTACACACAGTAAGAAAAGGGCAGACAATCCAACAGAAAAATGACTTGAACAGGTACTTCACAGAATATTCAAATGGCCAATAAACAGATAGAGGTGTTCGACTTTTTTAGTCACCAGGGAAATGAAAATTAAAACTACAGCTCAGTACCACCCCACACCCAGCAGAATGGCTGAAAGAAAGAAAGAAAGAAAGAAAGAAAGAAAGAAAGAAAGAAAGAAAGAAAGAAAGAAAGAAAGAAAGAAAGAAAGAAAAAGACTACTTAGTGTCGCTGAAGATATGGAGCAAACTGAACTCTCACTACTCCAGTTTCTGAAAGTAAATTGGTACAAGCACTTTGGAAAATTGTTTGTCAGTATCTGTTAAAGCTACTAAAACCTATGATTTCCTCTGGCCTAATAATTCCACTTCTAAGTAAACACCCAACATGACCATTTCATAGAATGTTCATAACAATTTCATTGGAAATAGCTCCAAACTGAAAGCTACCCAAATGCCTGAAAGAATGGATACATAAATTGTGATGTAGTCACACTGTGGAATGTTACAAAATAATGAGGGTAAACGATCTACCGCTACACAACAAAATGGATGAAACTCACAAGCATAATGTTTAAATGAAGAAGCCAGGCACAAGAGTCCATCCTCTTAGATTCCATTGATAGTAGTTATAATGATAGACCTGACAATTGTATTATGTTTCATCAGGATAGCTGTTATTCTTGACGGGAGGGAATAACGGGAAGAAGGGGACATGAGAAAGACTCTGGGCATGCTAGTCATGTTCTTTTTCTTGATCTGGTTACTGGATTCAATTGTGAAAATTAATTACATGCACTTAATGACTGGTCTACTTTATTGTATGTTTGTTATACCTAATAAAAAGTTTTAAAAGGAAGTGGATCAGAAGTTTTTCTAAAACTAGGGATAAAAGCAGGGTAAATGTCACAGTTTTATATTTTATTATCGATCTTCCCTAGCCTTATTTGATTGTGTAATTAACTGAAAAACTATTACTTGACCTTAAAGCCATTTACTGCCACCTATTCATGCAGAATGAATGAAGGTTTCTCTACTCTTCTACCTCCTTTTGTGGCATATTCTGGGCTCTTAGGAGAAGAATTTTTTAGTTTTATTTTTCTGTAGATATAAGGGCTCTTAACTAAGATTGAGGCCGAGTAGAAAGAGGACTAAGGCTTGCAGTAAAACTGGGCTGAGGATGTTGAAGCAGTGCTAAGGTGTTGGTTAGCTAGCAGACTCTCCAAATGGGATAGAGGGGACGCAGATGGGAAAGAACTGGCTGTCTCACCCAGGAAATTTGCAGATGAGTAACTCCAGACCCTTCCATAGCCTTCTTCACCAATTCCTCTTACAGTATACAGCCTAAGGCTGCGTAATGAAGTCCAATGGACTTAAACTCTTTTATTCACATACCCCTCGAAAGAACTGTAAAAAAAATGATAACCACTCACTGATATTTAAATGGACACCCAAAGGTTTTCAGTAGTTTATTTTTGTAAAAAGGAGGTAGAAAATACTGAATATTTTATAAAGTGAAGATGAGGATTGACTGTAAGTAGAATTAATATTTCATGTATTTGATGATAGTTATTAAGCATCTTATGAACAAAAGCATGCTGAATCTGAAAGAACTGAATGGTTTTAAGCCTCTATCTTGAACATCCTGATAGTCCTGCAGAATATTCTATTTCTAGTGAAAAGAACCAACTTCACTAACCTATAACTCCCTCAAAAGTCCTAAATTCACCCCAATTCAGGCCCAAATACCCTCCTTCTGATGGCAGATTTCACCTATATCAGAATATGTATAAGAACGAAGAAGGACAAGACACGCTATGGATTTAATCACTGATTTATAATTTTTTTTTGCCTCCTTAAAGTCTTTTACACCCCAGAGTACGTACTGTAGTAGATTTGGGACGGCAGCACGTGCAAACTCAGTCTTCATCTCAGACAAATAAGTTTTATAAAAGATTCTATGTGAAACTTGAGAAACTAGAAGTTTTTTTTCCCCTAAAGTTGTCTATGAATGTTTATTTCTTAGAAAGTCTTTGAAGTTTGAAGTGGTGGATACTTAAAACAATTGTGGTGGATATTTAAACAATGAGCCCAAATGAACTGATGTGCGGGCCCCATTGGCTTTACATGTAAATAGCCGAGGAAGCCAGCCTGGTAAAAGCTTACATGGACAGTGTGCATTCCACCTTCTTGATGGAAAGATACACATCTTTATTGTTGATATGTAATTTTAACAGAAGGAAAATGGTGTAATCGAATGAGGCATAAAATACACTTTTGTATATTGATTTTTAGATATATGATCTTTCAAAAATATGCCTATAAAAATACCTAATTAGCTAGTTTAGTGAATTTTAGTTCATTTCATTTTATAAAGTTATGAGGGTTTTGGCAATTATACATTAGAGCTGTCATTTAAAAATAACATTCTCATTCATAAATGTGTGTAGTAATACAAAAACTAGTAGTGAATAAAATTCAGCTTATTAGAAATTTTATTATTCTATGAGGTTGTTGAAAAGACTTCCACTGAGCAACTTTACAAATTAAAATTTTCTTAAAAGAAGATAATCAGGATAAAAATATTTTACCTTATACTGTAGAATCAGAAATTACATTTTTATATGTTGTTTTAAATTAAGCTTGATACTTGCCTCTCAATAATCGGAGAGCCCAGTTTTTGTTGGTATACTTCCATTTTTAGAATTTCTCTTTATGAGTTACACTTGTCTGACATAACAGTGTGGTGAATTTTGACAAAACGTTTTTATTGTTAATGTTAAAGAGTCCAAATTTAAATTATGTATTACCAAAAGGGAAACCATTTAAATGATATCATCGAACTTAAAAAAAAAAATGAGTAAAAATAAAGAGTAGGGTTTCCTTCATAAAAGGCATAAGCACTGGAACTTCATTTCTCAAAGAAGTTTCTCTCAAACCTCATCCTGAGCGTGCATTTCTGCCACAGAGGAATCTGATATTGATCAAGCATCCTGAGTAATTCACGAGTACACTGAAGTGTGAGAATTGCTGGTCTAGAGCAACATTACTTAATTGTGTGTAATCCATGATGGAAAGAGGGAACCCTAGTCCTTGTGGAAGAGTGTAAATAATAAATTAATAAAATAAAATTATTTGTCCAAGAGATATACCCCTTTCCTTACATCTGAATTATAGTAGCCTGATTGAAGTTTCACTGTTCTATCTTTATACTATGAAGTTTTATCCTCATTGCTTTACAAAATACCAAATACTTTTATTGCTTATTACAAACTGCCTACAATCACATACAGAATATTTATAAGCTGTATTTACCTAAATTGCCATAGAGTGTTGAATGAACTACTATAAATAATCTATTTAGTAACTTTTAGATCACTAGTGATGTGCTGAATAACAAATTTGAATATTTTAGTTCAATAAAATGGAACCAGTAAAACCTCTGGTTTCACAAATGAAGTGATTCAAAATGAGTGTGTCAGCTTTAATGGGGCCCAAGCACAGTGCACTAGGGTTTGAATAGCACATTTCTGTCTCACATTCCTCCTAAAGCAAAGGTCGGCTCTGATCTCACTTTTCCCACAAACCTTCATGCACAAAACTTGTGTGTCAGTGACACAAGAAGTTCATTTTGATTGTAATGGGCCATACTCTTGTCTAGTATATCATTTGTGAAACTGAAAGTTGGCTATTACAATGCAGCAGGTTTGTAAATAACATTGATGAGTGATCTCTATGAAATGGATTCCTTCTTTCCCTTTTCATTATAAGAGGAAACTTTATTTCAGAGTAGAAAGTGCATTGTCTGAACTCATCAACACCCTCTCTATCCCTCCCCTCCCCAATTTGTTGCAGACCAGGATGAAAGAGCAGCTGAGCTCAGCAGGGAGCAGAATGAGAAAACCATCCGGAGCACGCAGACCGCGCTCCGCAATTTCCGAGAGTTCCTCATCTCCAAGTATCCTTCTGAAACAAGAGAGATTTATGTCATCCCTTGCAAGGAGTTGGATGCCTACCTGGCCTCTTTCTTTGTGGATGCCAGGCAGAAAGATGGGTCTGAATATGAACCCAACAGCTTGGCCAATTACCAGTGTGGACTTGAACGGTACCTCAAAGAACATAGGTATGGCTACAGTATCACCAGGGATAAGGAATTCAAGCGTTCCCAAGAGGCCCTGAAACAGAAGCAGATTGAACTCCGCTGCAAAGGAAAAGGAAACAAGCCACACAAGTCTATGAAGCTCACCTTTGCTGATGAGCTCATTCTACGGAAAAGGGGACTACTAAGCCGCTACAATCCTGAGGGTCTTCTCAACCTTGTCTGGCTCAACAACACAAAAGCTTTTGGGCACTGCACAGGCTTCCATGGATCTACCTTGAAGTGGGGTGATATCCGGCTCCGGGTAACAGAAACAGGGCTGGAGTACTTAGAGTGGATGGGTCAAGACACTGGTGATCTGAATGCCAAAACCAAGAGAGGGGGGACAGACTCTCGTGTGTATGCCACCCAGCATGCCCCACAGACCTGCCCCGTACAGGACTATAAGGAGTATGCCCAGCGGCGGCCTCCTGCCATGCGCTACGAGGATGCTCCTTTCTACCTGTCCATCAAGCCAGTCGTGAACTTGGCGGCTCTGCACTGGTACAACTGCCAAGCCCTCGGCAAGAACAAGCTGGCCAAGATGGTGAAGACCATGTGTGAGAAGGGTAACATCCCCGGCAGGAAAACCAACTTCAGTGTGTATCAGAGCTGCAGCACCTTGTCCGAGGCCCAGAGCAACCAGCTGGTGCTTATCTGTAACAATCTGAGCCAGCAGGCTGCCCAGTCAGTGGCTGGGCACTCCAACAGTGGCAATTTCATCGTCTCTGCCTCCTATGACTCTTCCTCAGACACTGCCTGACCAGGTGGCTTGAGCAAGACCCCAGTTTGGTTACTGGGTCCAGAGAAACTGTGATTATACACTGCTTCTCATTCCCTTTCCTCTGCCCTCAGTATTAACTTTATAAAAATATAAATATATAATATATTTTTCTTTTTACAAATAAGCCAATGGAGATAGTTTAGTAATTGCTAACATAGTATTTATAGGCTTAACACAAATGTACTTGTGGGTGATTAAATGTAATTACTGTTACAGACTACAAAACCATAGTGGTTCTCAGGCAACACAAAGTAGAGAAGGAATATTCCGTTTTTAATGAACTGTCAGAAAAGTAACTGAAAGGTATCCTAGACACTTGTGTCCTCAACTCCTGCTTTCCTTCCCACCCCACCTCTCATTTTAGTATAGTTAACAAATGACTTTATTTTTTTAATTTTTAAAATTTTATATTAATCAGGAGGAGACAATATTAACTCTACTGCTTACACAGAACTGTGTTCAGTCACATCCAGAATATGAAAGTGTTGATATAAGCTCAACAAATTATCTACATACTTTTTTTAGCTGAATTAGAATTTTAGCTCCTGTGCCTCATTTTTTGTAATGTCTGAAAATCTAGATGTTAGTTCTTTTGGGGGCAATAAAGGTGCCATTCTTTTTGGAAGATATATAGTTTTTAAATAATATGCAAAGTCCAATATTGTGGCGAAAAAGACTGTTAATAGCTCATTTTTACTGTTGTGCTTGAACTTGGATAGAATATTTTGTGTTCCCTAAGAAATTAGTTAAAATGAAGTGTGATTTTCAGATTTACAAAACTACCAAAGCTTTGAAAATGTTCCCGAGCGTTAGATTGTATATCAAACCTAAAGAGAAGGTAGAGAATGGGAGAGTCTTATTAAAAATCCAGAAGCACTAGTCAAGACAACAAAAGAGCCCTACTCTTCAAAGCCCGGATCCCTTGAATTATTTATTTATAAGCATTAAACTTCAGTCTCTTTTCCCTAGGAGATTACTTGACTCTGTAGTTGAGATCAAAAGAATATTGACACTCATTTTGGGTAACAACATTTTGTTACCAGATTTAGATGAATTGAAAGCATTCTTGAAAACGCGCAGTTTCTTCTACAGTAAATATAATTTATCTGTGATACCCTGCAATTATAATAATAATAATTTTGGTTAAACAACTCTTTGTGGTGGTTTTTCCAGGGTCTTTCTTTTCAAGTCTTGAAGCCTGTGGTGTGTTTTTAGTTAAGATCTTTTGATAACAACGTACATTTAGATACTAGGACGACAATAAAGTTGAGCTAGGTTCCTATCCTGTATAATCATTAACATAAAAAAATCCAAATCTTAATAGCTTTATTAAATTCTATTGGGAAGTATTTGTTCTTCAAGGCAACCTCATAATTCACATTAGCTAGGAGCGTAGGTGGTATTTTATGTATTAATTTATTGTTGACTAGGACAAACTTCATTTTTTGGATTTGCTCTGCTAAATTATCACATTAGCTGAGCTTTCCCATGTCTCGGCAGCTTTTTCCAACACTAAGTCATAAACACATGAAGACCCATTCCTCTAAGCTGTGACCTTTCCTTTGGCTCCAGAGTAGAAAGTCTGCTGTGGACTTTGTGTGGTGGAATCCACTTTACTTGTGACTTTTCCTCCATAGGGAGGCATCCAGAAACAAGAAGAAAGGGTAGGAGATATTTTGCTTTATTGTTTTGTACTGACAATGATGATACCCACCATTTTTTGAGCTAGTGTGTATGCCAGCACTGTGCGAAGTGACTTATTACATGCATTATTTATATAATAGTTACTAACTGTATGAAAATTAGAAAATTCAGATAAGCATAAAGAAAACAAAATATATAGTCCTGAATCTGCTGGCCAAAATAACCACTGTTAATATTTTGGTAAATATTTCTTTAGACTGTTAATATTTTGGTAAATATTTCTTTAGACATTTCGAGGTATACACACACACTATCTTTAATCCTTTCAATCCTTAAAAGGGTTAGTTATCTCTATTTTATGTTGAGATCAAGACATATCAGTTTGGTTATAGTTGAGGAAATGGTACTGTCTGTCATCTAACTGCAGAGTTTTTTCGTTTATCTTCCTAATTTCCAACTCCTAGTCAGTTTCCAGCGATTTGAGCCAGAAATGGGGACACAATATCTTCCCATCTCTCAAGGCTATCTGATTAAAAGGAATGCTTGAATGATCTTTCATGATGGCACACTGTGCTCCCTAATACCCCCTCTTCTGTTCATTTTGAACCACAGGGCCTCTTTCTCCAAGTTCTCTTTACAAAACTTTCCTTATTCTATGTCTGGTTTGTAAGTGCACAGGACAGCCTACTGTAAAAGAATTTTTTAAAAATAACGTTGTTTTTAATGGATTCTCTCATGTTAAAAAAATTTTTTTTCTGTGAAACATTTAAAATGTGATTGCGCATTTTATTTTTTCATTAACATACTTTAAAAATTCTTAATATGTTTTTGACAGCAAAATAAGTCTGTGATAAGGAAGAAGGGCAGTCAGTATGTACTGAGAAACCAGAACTAGGAGACTTTGCATCCCTCTGCGTGTTTACTGAGGTACTACTAAAATGAAAGTCTCTCCTATTTCATCTTACCGCATTTTCATTCAGAAGAACACAATCGAATTGAGAATGTGAATTACTTTTTATTTATTATATTTTGCTTTGATAACTCAAACCAAATAGGAACATTGTGATCTAGATTTATAAAACTTTTCTGAGGAATGGCTTGGTAGAAGTTTAGCTGAACTGTAGTATCTCTTTGAGTTAATGAAATTACAAAAAATTATCTGCAACTACCTCTAAATTTTGTGTTTTTATATAAACAATACTGAAAACATGCTACTGCCAGATGCCATTTTTATTATTTGTTATTTTAGCTTAAAAAAAGTTATGTTCATACTGTGGCAGTGGTACCTGCCAATATTGTATTTGTGCTTTAGCGAAAATTCAGCAGTCCGGTAGGTATTTACTAGAACTGAATGTGCTGCCTTCCCAGGCAATCCTGTGGTTCATACAAAAACAGTAAAACCATATTTGCAAAGTTTACACTTTTAGGTCAGTGTAAGGTCATGTAAGAAAGAGACAGTTTCCCTCACATGACTCTGGAAGTTTTGCACTGTCTACAACAAAAATGTCACACCCATCTGTCAGCGTTTGGGGGACATACCTGCAAAATTCAATCTTTCTTCTATGTGAGTGACTGTTGAAAACCATGAATGGTAGCAATTTTTCTCTAAAAACCCATAATGTCTGAAAAAATTAGAGCTAGGATATTTATCCAACAAAGCTTATTCTCAAAATTCCATTTCTTATCATGGGTAGTAGGGGTGGTCTGAATGTGATTTGTAATAACCCTCTACTTAAAATATTTGTTATTTTATAGATATTTTTTCCTGTGTTAAATTTTCCCTATGTTAATTCACTTTTCCCTATGTTAAATTACTTCCTGATGCACAAAAGAATAGCCTGAAATTTTTCTAGGGTAGATTAAGTCTCTTTGGTTTTTCAGTTGGGTCATTGTTAGCTGAAACTTCCATCACATTAATTTGTCAGGTCATATGGCTTAGCTTTTAGATGTCATGAAATCAAATGACTTCACTGGAATGAGAATTTATAGTCCTATCAAGAAGTACTTGAACACCTATTGTCTAGACACTGGGAAGGGTACAAAGATGTATAAAATAGTCCCTGCCCTCAAAGAATTTATAAAAGATACTGTAATGAAAGTTTCTTTTTTTGATAGCTCACCAAAAAAGTCTGCCAATACTATTTTGCCTCATTTTCTAAACTTTGTACTCATGCAGTTTGTTTATTATTCAACCATTAAAAATGTTGCTTTGCTGTGGAATATGTAATACTGCTTTGAGTATTTTGAGGAGAATCTTCCTTAGAGCCTGTTTTTAAATCAATATGAAGGCAAAGCCATTCCTACACCATCCATTGTGTTCACATAGGTGCACACATGGAGAAGGTGTAGATTGTCCTCAATGACTATCATTTACTGAGTCCTTACAATGTGCCAGAGTACTAAGTGCTTCTGTAAGTTGTTTCACATAACTCTCACAGTTATCCTGAGGGTATGATTATTTCTCCTTTATAGAGGAAATCCAGAGGAGTCAGGTGGGGTTGCCCATATCACAGCTAATACATAAGAGCATCAGGATCTGAAACCCAATCCAGGTACTATGAAGTACAGTCCTTTTCTGCCATAGCTGCTTGTTCAGGAAATGATTTCTTTGGCTTCTGTAGATTCTCTGAAGTGATCAATTATAAATGAAATCCCTGGTGTAATAAAATCATCAATATTCATCGTCTCCAGATGACTGCAAGTGGTGCTATCACCTGGCATGTTTGTTAGTACGACATTGTTTAGGCTTTATTATTTTAGTTTCTCTGAAATGGAACATTCGGCACTTTGTTTCCCCCCTGGCCGTGTGTAGAGAGCATAAGTTTGTGTCATTTTTTAAAGGACACTTAACTTTGTCATGGAAGTGAGTGTGTGCACAAGTAATTATATTTTAAAAAGTGATTGTCATTTGTTTTTATAAATCAGACAGGGAAAGGGGAAGTTCTAGGCAGAGGGAATATCTCTCTTAAGCCCAAAAGCCAATACTGCTATCTTAGACAGTATTGATTGCCAGTTTGCAGTCCATAGGAAGATCAAAGGGCATTTGATCTTGTCTACAGATTTGGTGCCAGCAAATTAACAATATTCAATAGAGGAATTTGTTGTTAATATTTTGTTTTTTTATCTATTGAGATTGTTTTGGGGGCACCTGCCTGGCTCAGATGGGTAGAGCATGTGACTCGATCTCAGGGTCATGAGTTCAAGCCCTACATTGGGCATGGAGCCTACTAAATAGATGAATGAATGGATGGATG
>CM053615.1:60215201-60235052 GCA_028646535.1 Procyon lotor
TTTTTTTTTTTAATTATAAATTTCCTATTGCATTGATTTCTGTTATGTGTATTGTTTCCTTTTCTCTACTCTTTTGAGTATGTATGCTGTTCTTTTTATCATTTCCTGGGTCAACTGATATTCAACATTTCTTTCTGATCTCTGCCTGCAATGCTATAATTTTCTCTATAGATGCTACAATAAGGGCCTCCCACAACTTTGACATATATATTATTATTGTCATTTGGTTTGATATATTTTCTTTTTTTTTTTTTTTAAGATTCTATTTCTTTATTTGAGAGAGAGATTATGAGCAGGGAGAAAGGGTAAAGGGAGAGGGAGAAGCAGACTCCCTGTTGAGCAGAGAGCCTGATGCGGGTCTTGATCCCAGGATCCAGGATCATGATCTGACCCAAAGGCAGACGCTTAAACGCTGAGCCACCCAGGCACCCCTGAAATATTTTCTAATTTCCATTGGTTTTTTTCCCCTTCATCAGGGGTTTATTTAGAAGCATATTATTGCTTAGTGGTTAAAAGTTATATTCATGTAATTGATTTATATTTTAATTCTGCTGATGTTCTGAATGATTTAATCCTTTAGAATGTTGAAGTTTTCTTTATGTCCTAGCATTTCTATTTTGGTAAAATGGCCATGTATCTTTGAAAAGAATGTGTCTTCTGCAGTTGTTAATATGTTGTTCTTTGTGAATCAATTAAATATAGTTTGATATTTGCATTTTTTCAGTCTTCAATTTCTATACTATCTTCTGTGTGTACTTGTAAATGTTCTGTCAGTTATTAGAAAAGGACATATTAAAATCTTAGTTGTAGATTTGCCTGTTTCTTTTTAAAATTCTTACAACATTTGCTCTTTATATTTTGAGGCTATGTGATTAGATAGAAATTTGGATTATTATATCTTTCTGTTGAATTATATAGTAATACATCTTGCCTTAAAGTCAATTTTGTCTGATACATAGCTATACCAGCATTCTTTTCTTTACTATTTACATAGGGTACCTTCTTTTCATCCTTTTGCTCTCAATTTTTCTACCCTGTTTATTCCTGTGTGTAAGGAGCACATAGGTGAGTTTTATTTCTTATCTAGACTGACATCACTTACCTTTTTTTTTTTTTTAAGATTTATTTATTTAAGAGAAAGCATGAGTGGGAGAGGGGCAGAGAAAAATATCATGGAGCCCAAAGTGGGTCTCAGTCTCGTGATCCTGAGATCATGACCTGAGCTGAAACCAAGAGTCGGATGCTTAACCAACTGAGCCACCCAGGCACCCTGACATCACTTATCTTTTAATTGGACTATTGATCCTCTAATAATTGATACATTAGGGTTTAAGTCTATAATCCTACATTTTTTGCTTTGTCCCATCTATTCTTTGTGCCTTGTTTTTGATTAAACAAGTCTTTTTATTCCATTTTCCTCCTCTATGAACTTATACATTCTTTCAATATTCTTGTAGTGGTTACCATGGAGATTAAAATATGCATCCTTACACTGTTAAAGTCTACTTTAAATTAGTGTTTTCATCATATTCTGGATAATGCAAAGACCTTTCAAAACTAGCTCCAGTTCACTCTTTTGTGCTATAGTAATGAATATTAATTCTACATGTATTTAAAGCCCCACAAGACACCATTAGTATTGTTTCAAACAGCTGTGTTCATTTAAATTCACCTACATATTCAATTTTTCCAGTATTCTTTATTTTTTGCTGTATCAATGTGTTTCCATCCTGGATCATTTTTTGCCTGAAAAATTCCCTTTATTATCACTTAATACTTGACTGCTGATAACAAATATATTCATTATTTTGTATGACCTCCCCTGTCATTTTTTTTTTTTTTTTTTTTTAAGGATGCTTTGCTTCGTTGGAATTCCACACTGTCATCAGGCCACTCCCATGCAGGGAAGCCCTATTCGCTCCAGTACGACTCTGACTTTTCACATCTGGCTTCTTCCCATATCTCCCACTACTGTGGGAGGTGTCCTCCTTACCCTGCTCAGGCAGTCACACCACATACCTGGCTGCCTCTGCATGGGATGTTTGTTTTTCTCTCTGAGTTCAGGCTCTGTTGCCTCCCACTGAAACACATTTCTTGCCCCAGTCAGTTTCCTGTACCCCTCACTGGGCAGGCTTCATGCCTCACTCTAAGCCCCCACAGCCCTTTCAACACACACATACTCCAGGAAAACAGATAACTACTTTGCCCGGCCCCACCAACAGCTTTGAAATTCAAAAGTTCAGGAAGAAAATGGAAAAAGAAGAGGAAAGGAAGAGGAAGAAGAGGAAAAAGGGAGAGAATTCTGTAATTTCCATTTTGTTAAGAGATTCTGATGCTCTGGTAAAATTCTCTATCTTCTTCTTATTTCCTTGAACATATTAAAATTATTTTAAAGTCCACGTCCATGTCTGATAAGTTCAATAAGCTGGATAATCATGTTGGCTGATTTTTCTCTTGTTTTTCATTCATTTGGTCTTATTTTATAGCATGCCTGTTAACTTGTTATTGAATTCTGACCGTTGTGTATGAAAACTTGTTGAAGATGTTATCCTTCCTCCAGAGAGGATTTAAATTTCTGCTAGCTAGCAGATAAGGTAGGCAGATCACCTTAATCCATTTGAGACTGTTCTACAGATTTTTCTTATAGTGGGGTTATATCTTGATAAACCCATCATAAGTTAAAATGTTTTAGGTAGAAAATGCATTTACTAGGCCTAACCTACCGAACATCTCAGCCTAGCCTACCTTACATGTGCTCAGAATACTGATGTTAGCCAATAGTTGGGCAAAATCATCTAAAACAAAGCCTATTTTATAAAAAAAAAAAAGTGTCGAATATCTCACATAATTTACTGAAAGTGAAACCAGAATGGTCATGTGGGTACTGAATGATTGTGAGTCTCTGGTTGTTTGCCCTTGTGATCCTGAATTTGACTGGGAGTTGTGGCTGTCGGTCTCTGCTCAGCTTCACAAAAGAGAATCCTGCTGCATATCACCCAGCCCAGGAAAAGATCAAAATTCAAATTTTGAATTATGATTTCTACTTAACGTCTATCACTTTCACATCATCGTACGGTTGAAAAATCATAAGTCAGGAACCATCGGTATTTCCAGTGTTTCTTATTCTTACAGTTAAGCCCTTCCTGGGTCTCAAATGAAAGCCTGTATCGTTACCAAGTCTTCACCTCCTTAGAAGGCCTTGTTACTATTCTTGACTCCTCAGTGAGGTGGAGTTTCCCTCTCTTAGTGATTCCTCCTTTCTACTTGATTTCCCTGCATCTTGCCTGCACATGTTTAGCTTAGGAATCAGCAATTCCTGGAAGGAAAATTGCATGCAAAATGTTGGCTCACTTTTCCATGGTTCCCTTCCTCCAGGATGTCCAGCTCTCAAGTACTTGCTGCTTCTTAGGTCTGTACTTGAATATTTGTATACTTGTTTCCCTGAGATTATTAATGTAGACTTCAGGCTGCTTGTTTCTGTTTGGGCTCTATGACCTGCCCTGCAACTCTTCAAATGATTGAAGAGGAAAATGCAGGACTCACTTCTGTGCATTTCCCATTTCTCCAGGATTTTTGCTCCTTGAGTTCCAGTTGCTTTTGTTTTCCGGTACATTTTATCTAGCCTTATTCTCAGCAGAGAAGATAGTATAATACCAGCTACTTCATTTTAGCCCTAAGTGGAAGTCCTCCTGCCATCATTTTTAAGTTTTCATTTCTTTTATTAACTTGTTCTTGGATGTTGTGTCTTTCATGATTGAAATATCTTTATTTTGCCCTAGCACTTGAATGATACCTTAAGTAGGTAATAGAAGTCTTCATTTTATAGTCTTTTTCCCTTATGACTCTGAGAAGACGAGAGTCATTATTTTTTAGCATGTTGTGTCACAGATGAGAAATCTGATTCTTGTTACTATGTTAAAGACTTTTCCCCTCTTACCAGATAAAGATTATCAAATTTTCTTTTTGTTCATAGACTTTGGAAATTTCACCAAGATATGTGTATATGTATATTCTATAAGAAGATATGTCTTTAGTATGTATATTTGATAGTTCATGAGACTTAACACCCTAAAGATTAAAATCTCTTTGATTATTGGAAATTTTCTTATATTATTTCTTTCACTATTTTCTTCTATCCTCTCATAATTTTTCTTTTGAATTCTTATAAGCTAGATTTTGAATTTCCTTCCTCAGTCTTCTATGCCTCTTAATTTCACCCTCATAATTTAGAAACTGTTATAACTTTGCTTGGCCTTCCAGGAAAATTCCTTCCATATCACTAATTTGCCTTTTAGCCATGTTCATTCTAATACTCAGCTTTTCAAGTATTTGAAGTATTTTTATACTTGTATTAAGTATACAATCAAGTATTTTTAAATTATGTTTTGTCAATTCTTTTAAATTCCCAGGGTCTTGTTCTCCTATTTTTCCTTTTTCGATGAAAGCTGTTATTGTTTTAAGGATGAATTATGCTCTCAAATCTATGTAATGATTTATTTGTGATCGTTTGAATTTTTTCCCATTGAATTAATTATATGAGAGAGTGGGAATATGGAATTAGTGGCTTTACTCGTGTAACTTGGTAACTTTCATACTGTTGGTTTTCCCCAGGTCCAAGTGATGCTTGTTTGTGTGCTCACATTTTTTTTTTTTAAGATTATTTATTTGAGAGAGAGAGAGAGAGAGAGAGCAGGGGGAGGGGCAGAAAGAAAGGGAGAGAGAATCTCAAGCAGACTCCCCACTGAGTGTGGAGCCCAAAATGGGGCTTGGTCTCACGGGGCTTGGTCTCACAACCCCGAGATCATGACCTGAGCCAAAATCAAGAGTCCGTCACTTAATTGAGCCACCCAGGTGCCCCGGTGAGCTCACATTTTAAAATGGAAGTCTAGATTTATCATTACTGCTAGCTTACAGGGATTTCCTTAGACATTATTAAAGGCTCTTGTTTGATATATCTGGACACAGCTCACTCTTGAAGGTAATAGTTGAGCACGGGGTTTTGCAGGTGGACTTCAGCCAGCTGTAATGAGTGGACAAAGAAGTCCCCACAAATAGGCTTTTTCTTCAGGGTGTATAAGTGGAAAACAAGCTGGGAACTCTCAAATGTAGACAAAGGGGAGGTGTTACCTGACAGAGGCATGCATTCAGCCATTTTTTGCTTTTTGCAGCTGCTTTTTGTTTTTCCTTCCCTGCGTCAGGTGGGGCTGCCTAGAGTTTCCTGAGGCAATGCCCTTTCTCTCTCTGACTTTGAGGGTGGCTTTGCACAGCGATTTCCCTTACTTTCCATGCTGTGCTTGCCAACATTTATGCTATAAATGATGTAGGTGGTAATCCTGCATAGAGAACTGGGTAGTTGTTCAGGTCTGGCCATCCTTAGGGTAAATACACGACCCCATGGTCCAGCCCTGCTCCCATGGCCAACTCTTCCAAACTTTGAGCTTGAAGTTTGCCTGTTCTCTAGTGGAAGAAAAATGCAAGTCTTTTTTTAGTAGTTCCCCTCTTTCTCCTGTATTCAGTATTAAGTCCTCACTTTTGTTTGTTTCTCCATCAATAGAGCCTCCTAAAAATTTCCTTGGCACGTAGCTTTACAACTTCTCCAGAATTTTTAAAAAGCGATGTATTAAATAAATTTATTCACTCTTTAAATATAATTATGATAGAACCATATGTGTTGGGGTTCCTGGGTGGCTTTCATTAAGCGTCTGCCTTCAGCTCGGGTCATGATCTCAGGGTCCTGGGATTGAGCCCCGCATCAGGCTCCCTGCTTAGTGGGAAGCCTGCTTCTCCCTCTCCCACTCCCCCTGCTTGTGTTCCCTCCCTCGCTGTCTCTCTCTCTGTCAAATAAATAAACAAAATCTTTAAAAACAAACAAACAAAAAACAAAACAAAACAGAAGAACCATATGTGTCATTTAATCATTTTCACACAATTTCTTTCCCATTATGTAAGCATACAAGCAATCCTTACCTATTTCTCTGTGTACTAGGATTCTGTTTTCCATTTTCAGTGTACAGTCCCTGTCCTCTGTTAAAAATGAAATTACTTAAGGCCATATAGTTGTTTCATGTAATGATTAAACTTAAACATCCTATATTACAGTGTGACTTTTTTCTACTCCCATGCTATACTGAAATGATGGGGACTGGGCTGTGTTGCAAATAAATCTTTTGTTGTGGTTGTTTAAAAACAAACAAACAAACATAGTGGAATTGTAGTGGTTGTGTCAATAAATCAGACTTAGTTCTCCTCGCTGTAGGTTAATACAAGTAAATATTGGGGACCAGAATATACTTTTCATAAGTGGCTAATATCTAAATTGGATTCCATACTGAAACTTTATCCATGTAGTACCTGATTCCTTTGTTGTGATGGTCAGAGCATAAAGTCAGTGGGACCCAAGTCCAAACCCTAGCTCTAGCACTTGCTGACTCCATGACTTGGGACAGCCCAGTGCCTGGCACAGAGAGGGCACCTTGGTAAATATTGGATGATTGATGTATGAAGTTACTAAATGTTTGAGGCTCAGTTTCCTTATCTGCAAAATAAGTATAACAACGCAGTTGCTTAGTGATTACAAATAACTGTTGGCATATAATAAGCATTCAATTAACACTAGATGTAATAGTAAATTTTATACTAGAATCATTTCATTAATATCAAGCAAGTCCTAGAAACAATTTGAGTTATCTCAGTTTATGAGGGTGGTGAGAGGAATATACTCACGTGACACAGTGCCTTCAGATAGCCTTTCTAACATTGTTTATTTCTCTTTTGCTCTAAGCATTTATTAAAGTGGATTGTGTGTTTAACAGTTCAACAGCAAACTTCAAGGGTAAAGACACAGTCTTAAGGAGTAATACAAATCACCTGGAGATCTGGACACGATTCCGTCACAGTTCTAAGCAATAATAAAGCAAATGTGAGACACGTACTGGAGGGAATAAGCTCTCCCTATAAGAGAATAAGGGAGAATAAGGGAAGTTCCCCACTTCATGTGGGGAAGTTGGGCAGACGTGAGTTTGGAATTGGAAATGGGGAAAAAGACACTATTTGGTACAAAGACCGTGGGGAGATTTCTCAGGCTACAGGTGGGGAAAGTTGGTGTGGTGTCTTGGGCACAAGTGGATACGGGGGACGACAGGAGCTGGTGCTTGGGAGTTCCTCAGTGGGGCCAGTGGAAGGTGAGGTGAGTTAGGCACCTTGAGAATTGCACCAACTTTCTGTTTTGCTATTTCTCAGTCTCTTAGTACCTTGTTTGAACATAGAAACATTCCAGAGAGGATCAGAACCATTAGATAAACTAGAGGTGGGCTTTGTTTTCATTTTGAGGTAGTCCACTTTGTTGTCGTTGTTGTTTTCTATTCAAAGACAGCAATTTAAACAGTTTAAGTTTGGTTTTAGTAGATCACAGAGTATAAAGAAAGGCCTAATGCTTATGGACTCGATTGTGTGTTCGGTATTCAACAATTAAAGTGGACTCCTTGAGGGAAGACCAGTTTTCATCTGACTGACTTTGGCAATTGCAACTTAAAATCTGTTCCTTCTCTTCTGAGATGATGTGAGCCCCTCTGGCATGTTCTCCCTTCTTTCCTGTAAAATTATTCTTACTTTACCTTCCATTCTGATTCTAAGCCAGCTGGTGGCTTGGGTAGTCAGGGTTTAAATATCTCTTTGTTCATTTGTGAAAAGAATTAAAGGAATATGCCAACACCATTTAATACAAGGCTGTCCAGGATGGTACAGAAAACACTATGGTACAGAGAATAACAGCTCTGTATACACTGAGGGTAAAGAGAAAGGATGTGTAACTTGTCTTATTCCTTCTATTTTTGTTATCGTTATTGTTCATATAAATGCCTTTTATTTCCAGTGAAAATTTTAGACAGACATTCTTTGTTTTCCTGCATTTATTTTTTTCCTTCTGTTGTTGGAATGCCTGCATTAGTGCATCAGTTGCTGTATATAGCAAAAATACTAGGGTCAAATGCAAGATCACCGCATTCATTCCATGCTAGAAATATTGTTCCCTACTTTATTCTAGTATATGTACACTTGATAGACATTTCATTTTTTAAAGTGTTATCTCTTAGGAGATTTCTGTTAGTTAACACGATCCCAAGATGTAATGCTCTAAGGAAGGGAATGGCACATTATTTTAATGCCTTTTATTGTTTTTGTTTCTAGCCTATTCTACTAAGCTCAACAAATTTCCTATATTTAATATTAATGATGACTTGAATGATCTGTGTACCAGTGCAGTAAGCCCAAACACTACCAAAGCCACGCGGTATGCCCTGAATGTGTGGCGATACTGGTGCGTGACCAACGGGCTCAAAGATCACACGGACATCACCAAGGTAAGAAACTCTTGAGTTTACTTCTTCTCTCAGCCACCCTCCGAGCTTCTAAGTGCTGGGCATTCTGTTAAGCATTGTGGGGGAACGTAGAACAGTTGCTTTTTGCTTGAGAAAACCTTGAAAGAACATGAAAGCAAAAGAAAAAATATACACAGTACAAAGCAGAATTTAATAAGTGTTTTATGAATGTACAGATCAGATATGCCAAAAAATTTAGATGGATAAATTAATTTCAGTCTGGTGAAACTAGTGAAGGAATTGATATTTAAACGATTTTTGAAGCAGAGAGTGGGAGTTTTAGTAGAACTGTGGCACCTGGGTGGCTCAGTTGGTTAAGCAACTGTCTTCGGCTCAGGTCAATCCTGGAGTCCCAGGATCCATCCTTTATCAGGCTCCCCGCTCAGCAGGGAGTCTGCTTCTCTTTCTGACCCTCTCCCTTCTCATGCTGACTCTCTCTCTCATTCTCTCCCTTTCACATAAATAAATAAAATCTTAAAAGAAAAAAAAAGAATTTCAGTAGAACTGGTTGAAGATGGGAGTCTTCTAGGCTGAGTGACATGAGGAAGAATAAGATTTGGAGGGACAGACTTACTTGCCTGCATCAGAGATTTTAGATATGGGAATAGTGAACTATAAAACCAGATTTTGATAAATTCTTAAATACCAAACTAAAATCTTGTGAATATTGGGAAGCCATTGAAGTTTTGTTTTTGTTTGTAAGGAGAGACTTTCTCTGAAGGATTATTGCAGTGGGAACAGGGAAGGGACTGTCAAAAGAGGGAGAATGCTCTGACTATAAAATCTAAAGGGTTAGGCAAAAGGGAAACCACTGAAGTTTCTTTAACAGGGAGGAATATGGTGAAAGAGATATTTGGAATAATTAATGGGAAGTGATAAGCAAAAATTTATTTAGTATCCTTGGTCCTCAATTTCTCCAGTTGTAAAATGAGCTCTTAAAATCTCTTCCAATTTGAAATGTTTGAGATTGGTGAATGGAAGGAAATATTTTTGGACACGTACAGACAGAACAGAAAGGCATATTTTGATTTGGATATACTGAGTCTAAAGCAGACAGATGTCCAGATGGACATGTCCAATAAACAGGTGGGAATGTGGGATTCAAAACATGGGAGGAAAAGGGGCATCCTGGCTCAGTCGGTAGAATATGTGACTCTTGATCTCAGGTTCATGAGTTCAAGCCCCACATCGGGCCTAGAGCTGACTGAAAAAAAAAAAAAATACAAACAAATAAACATGGGAGAAATGTTAAAGCTGGAAGCATAAAGTTAAAGGTCTTGCACATAGAGGTCATAACTGAAGCCCAAGGCAGGTGACGGTGTTTAGGGCACTAACAATAGATGAAATAAGAAACCCAGGTTTCTACTTCTGACAGCATGGGGCTCTAGATACTGTGAGGGGCCTTCTTCTTCTACCTGCAGAAAGGAAGGGAAACATCCACAGGGCACACACACACACAGGACAGTTGGAACTGGAGTGGTGAGCAGTAGCACATATGAAAGGCGAGATTCTCCCTGAAGGCATATATTAATAACATTATTAAGGAATGCACAGAAGAATCGTTGCTTTAGGAAAGGACCCTAAAGCGTGCCTGGGTGGCTCGGTTGGTTAAGTGACTTGGAGTCCCAGGATCGAGCCCCACATCAGGCTCCCTGCTTCTCCCTCTCTTCTCCACTGATGCTCTCTCTCTCTCTCTCTCTCTTGCCCTCTCTCTCAAATAAATAAAATCTTAAGAAAAAAAAGGAGAGGACCCTGAAAGGAGACAAAAGAGGTTCTGGGTTCTAGGTTCTGGCTCTTCACAAAGTCATATGCTAATAATCTTTGAAGAGAAACACCCAAAATGTAGGGCTTAGGTTTTTTTGAAAATTAAAATCAGCTAAATATGTACTTACTTAAAAAAGCAAAACAAGGGGCGCCTGGGTGGCTCAGTGGGTTAAAGCCTCTGCCTTCGGCTCAGGTCATGATCTCAGGGTCCTGGGATCAAGCCCCACATCTGTCTCTCTGCTCAGCGGGGAGCTTGCTTCCCCCTCTCTCTCTCTGCCTGCCTCTCTACCTACTTGTGACCTCTCTCTCTCTATGTCAAATAAATAAATAAAATCTTTAAAAAAAAATAAAAAAGATATAACAGGTGTTAGTAAGGAATGTGGAGAAAAGGGAACCTGGTGCACTGTTGGTGGGAATATAAATTAGTGCAGCCACTGTGGGAAACAGAATAGAGATTCCTCAAAAAACTAAAAAGATCTTACATATGATCCAGCAATTCCACTTCTGGGTGTTTGTCTGAAGGAAATAAAAACACTAACTTGAAAAGATTTATGCACCCCCATGTTCATTGCACCCTTATTTACAATAGCCAAGACGTGGAAGCAACCTAAGTGTCCACTGATGGATGAATGGATAAAGAAAATGTGGTGCATATATATACACAATGGACTATTACCCAGCCGTAAAAAGAAGGAAACCTGGCCATTTGGAACAACATGAATGGGTCTTGAGGGCATGATGGTAAGGGAAATAAGTCAGAGAAAAGCAAATACCATATGATCTAACTTATTTGTGGAATATAAAAACCAAACGAAACAACAGCAACAACAAAAAACTAAACCAAACTCATAGAAAAAGAGAAAAGATTAGTGCTTGCTTGAGGTGTGTAGAAAAGACACTTGAGGAGGGGAAAAGAAAGTAAAATGGGTGAAGGTGGTCAAAAGGTTCAAACTTCCAGTTATAAAATAATAAGACCTGGTAATGTGATGTATAGCTTGATGACTATAGTTAATAATACTGCATTGCATATTTGAAAGTTGCTAAGAGAGTAGATCTTAAAAATTCTCATCACGAGAAAAAAAATTTGTGTAATGATGGATATTAGCTAGACTATGATAATAATTATTTTGCAGTACATAAAATATTGAATCATTGTGTTGTACACCTCAAACTAATGTGGTGTTATGTGTCATTACATCTCAATTCTTTTAAGTAAAAAAAAAAAAAGAAAGAAAAGCAAGACCCAGAAGGATTGAATGATTTTTCAAGTAACCTGACTGTGTCCCAGAACAAAGCTTGAAAATATTTATAGAAACATAAAAATACCCAGAACCAAAGAAATAAGATTCACAATGTCTGGCAAGTAAACAAAAATTATCAGACATGCAAAGAAGCAAGAATATATCCGTTAAAGAATGAATCAATCAGAACCAGCCCAGATCTAACAAAGATTTTAGAATTAGCAGATAAGATATTAAACAATTATAAAGAAGATAAGCAAATGGCCAATAAGCACATGAAAAGACGCTCAACTTTGTTAGACCTCAGGGAAATGCAAATCAAAACTACATGAGGGGGCGCCTGGGTGGCTCAGTGGGTTAAAGTCTCTGCCTTCAGCTCAGGTCATGATCTCAGGGTCCTGGGATCGAGCCCTGCATCGGGCTTTCTGCTCAGCAGGGAGCCTGCTTCCCCCTCTCTCTCTGCCTGCCTCTCTGCCTACTTGTGATCTCTCTCTCTCTCTGTCAAATAAATAAATAAAATCTTAAAAAAAAAAAAACAACTACATGAGATTCCACTTCACATCCAACAGGAAGACTATAATAAAAATAATTTTTTAAAAAGATAGTAAGTGTTGATGAGAATGTAGATTAACTGGAGCTTGAACACTTCTGGTGAGAATCTAAAACGATGGAGCTGCTTTGGAAACAGTCTTGCATTTCCCCACAAGTTAAACATAGAGTTACTCTTGCCCAGCAATTCCACTCCCATGTGTAGACCCAGAATATTAAAAACACGTATCTGTACAAAAAGTCATATCTAAATATATGTTGTGGCTTTATTCACAATAGCCAAAACAACCCAAATGCCCATGAGCAGATGAATAGATAAAATCTGGCATATCCATACATTGGAATATTATTTGGCAATGAAGAGAAACGAAGTACTAATCGATGTTTACAACATAAATAAACCTAGAAAACATTCTAAGTGAAATAAGTCAGAAACAAAAGAAAAATATATATTATTCCATTTATGTAAGCAATCTAGAGTAGGTAGGGTCATAAAGACAGAAGGTATGAGAGAGGTTACCAGAGGCTCAGAGGAGGAGGAAATGTGGAGGAAATGTTGTCGAATGAGTAGAGTTTCGATTTGGAATGATGCAAAAGTTCTGGAAATGATTAGCGGCGGGGATTGGTCGATGTTTTAAATGTACATAAAGCCATGCGATTGTATACTAACAGATGGCTAAGATGGTAAATGTTATATATGTTTTACTACAATTAAAAAAAACCAAATCAGTAGAAATGTAACTATTTCACTTTTATTAATAATAATTTAAAATTCACCTGTTTTCACAGACCCCTATCAGTGTTTCTTCATCCCCACTAACCTTAACCTTTTTTCTAGGCCCAGGGATCTTGTGTTTCAGACTTTGCAGTTGTCTGTTACTGGGAGCATATACGTTCCCATGCAGGAATCCCCGAAAAGAGCCTAATTTCTCCACACTCTCCAAGATTTAGATAAGTTCTGCATCCCAGGGGGAGAAAATTTCCCATCTGTCCTGTAGAGTGTGCTTTATCATTGAATGAGTATTTCTTAGTTTCCCCTTTGTTAGCTAGAGGAGTCATGGATGAGAAAGAAGATGGATTTCAGTCTTCTGTCATCTATTCACATGGGCCGCTCAAATTAAACATTTTTAATAATAAATTCTTAAGAAAGAGGCCAGTATCTTGGAGAATTGGCCAATATTTAGGAAAAAGAATTGTGGTGTCACAGCCCATGTTCTTTAATCTCATTTTCTTGGTCTCGATGCAAGATATTTTTAATCTAGATGTGTCTTCAAAGATAGATAAAGGGGCACCTGGCTGTCTCAATTGGTAGAGCATGTGACTCTTGATCTCGTTAGTTCAAGTCCCACGCTGAGTGTGGAGCTGACTTAAAAAAATGAAGTTAGCTATAGCTGGCAGCAGACAAGGTAGGTAACAGCTCTTGATCACGGTTTGGTAACTGGTGAGCCTCCAATTTAGTTGTGTGTTCAAGGGAGAAAGGAAGGAGTCAAATCAGACTTCAGAAGGTCATCTAAATAAGCAGGTGCACGCTGCCAGCCTCACGCTGTAACTAGCGTGTGAGTTCCACATAGTATTTTTCCTGCTGGTTCTTTTCACAAGTGTAATCTGATCCTCACTGACCCATCTCCCTCAAGGTTGCTGCCTCACTGACTTAGACTCACTTTTGGAAAAGAGTGTCTTGAAGTGCCACACCTATCTTTCTGAATAAAGTAAAATAAGATTAATGGCAAAAATGAAGTCGGTTTTGGTGTCAGCAAAGGTGACTTCCAAGACTCATTTCATTCATTTTATTCTCTTGGAAGAATGCTTCTGCTATGTGTTGAAGACCCACCCAGTCACATATAAGATGTAGTTCTTGCCTTCAGGGAGCTCTCAGTCCATGCTGAGAGACGGACATACGTAAATAGATAAGAGGCTGTGCAATATGAAGAGGGCCGTAATAAAAATTTAAATTAGGTATTGTGGGATCCTCTGTGAGAGAGGACCTTTGCTTAGGGAAGCTGGAAAAGCCTTTATTGTAGGCAGCAGAATTTGAGCTAGATCTGAAATAACGAACAGAGATTTTCCAAATAGAGGTTTAGAGGAAAAAGCATTCTGGTCATCGGAAATAGCGTGCATAAAGGCCTAGAAACCTAAGAGGGCCTGGTGATTCCTGTGAACAGCACAGAGTTCATTGAGGCTGGAAAATAAAGTACAAAGAGAACAGCAGATCAGGCTAAAGAGAGAGCGTGTGCACCAGTTAACTATTGCTGCAGAACAAACTGCCCAAACACTGAGTGGCTTAAGGCAACATTCGTGTTATTTGCTCACGATTCTGTGGGTTGTCCTCAGCTGGGTGGTTCTGCTACTGGCCTCACTTGGGGTATCCTTCATGTGGGTGCAGCTTGCCTCACCCATGTGGGTGGCTCCACGGGTTCCGTGCTCTATCTAGGCTTCCTCACGCGGCAACATCATGTACTAAGATGAGGAAAGCAGAACCTGTAGAACCTATAAGACCGAAGCAGGTAAAAGCAGCGTCTCTGAAGCCCTGGGTTGGAATTCACACCTGATCACTTCTGCCACCTTCTTTGGTCAAGATAAGTCAGGGCCAGCCCAGATTCCAAGGGTGGGAAAATAGATCCCACCTTTTGAAGGGAGGCCCAGCAAAATCACATTGCAGAGGGGTCTGGGGAAGGGAAGGGTGAAGCTACTGTGGTTCTCTTTGCAAACAATGCACCAGAGAGTGAAAGCAAATCATAAAGTCTTGCTTCCAAGGTGAACAGTTTGAAATTTATCCTAAGGGCAACAGGAAGCTGTCAGAGGTTATTGTTGTTGTCTTAAAGATTTATTTATTTTAGGGAGAGAGAGTGACAGGGTGGGGAGAGGTAGGGAGAGGGAGAGAGAATCCTCCAGCAGACTTTCCACTGAGTGAATAGCCCGACTTGGAGGTTGATCCCAGAACCCTGAGATCATGACCTGAGCTGAAATCAAGGCCACTTAACTGACCTCTGAGGCACCCAGGTGCCCCTAAGAGGCTGGTTTTGTTGTTGTTGTGTTTTTTGTTTTGTTTTGAAGTACCATGGTAGTAGGATTTTCTGCCCAACATCCCTTATTAAGGAACCCTTCCTCTCCTACAATCCCCATTGTTACTGAAGAAGCCGTCATGTTAGTACAGTGGCCTACTTTTTTTTTTTTTTTTTTTTTTTGGTGCAAAAAGATGATTTTATTAAAGCACGGGGACAGGACCCTTGAGCAGAAAGATCTGTTGCCGGCCTACCTTTTGATCAGTTGTTTGGATCAGGAATGGGCCAACCAGAATCTTTTGATTTTTTTCTACTGTAGGTGAGAATTGAACATCACCAATACTTGAGGCTGTAAGATGCAAATCTTACACACACCTAGGGAGTGCTAGGGAGTTATGTTTTCAGCTATATAGAGAAAGCCACTCTGCACAGAGAGGCAGAGGTGAGAGACAGAGCCCGGAGGGTCTTGGAGTCCACTCAGTCTGACATTCCTCTTCGCCTAGGCTTATTCAAACATGGCTTAGCTCTTGGGACCAAACGAATCCCAACTAATACAAAGAAAAGTTAATTACCTGCAAGTAGGGAGCTGTACGTGACAACATAAAAATCAGAAATAAATTGAGACTAAAGCTCTCAGGGCGCCTGGGTGGCTCAGTCATGATGACCTCTGCCTTCAGCTCAGGTCATCATCCCAGAGTCCTGGGATGTAGCGCCAGTCGGACTTCCTGCTCAGCGGGGACTCTGCTTCTCCCTCTGCCCCTCTCCCTTCCCCTACCCCACCGTGCGAGCACACCTACTCTCTCTCTCAAATAAAATAAATAAAATCTTTTTTTAAGAAAGTAAAAAGAGAAAAAGAAAAGCTCTCTTAATGCCCAGGCTTCCTTCTCCCAACATATCCAAGTGAGGAGCTCTCTCTCATTGTTAGTGCAGTCATTGAGCTTTTCATCTTTTTTGAAAAAGTATTGATATTGCAACCCTGTGGGTCATTAGGCCAGTGATATTTCAGGGCCTGTTCAGATACATTCAAGTGAAGAATTAAGGTCATGAACTTGCTCTACAACCCGGACATACCTGTCATCTTTCGCCAACAGCACTGTGTTTAGTGCCCGCAGGACCCAATAGTAAGGCAGATTTTGAGGAAATTAATGCTGGGAGAATTCAGAGTTTGTAAATTTGGTTCACAAACTCTTTAGAGAGAATGGTTAGATTTTACTGAAGGAGAGAAAAGGAAACAATTTGCTAGAAAGGAAAAGAAAGGCTTTCTGGAGAGGAATAGAATTGTGAAAGTTACAAAGGCCAATAATCATAATTAGTATATACATGTATATTTATGTATGCATATGTGTGTGTTCCCCACTATTTACAAACCCTTTCATGTCCCCCTCCTTTAGTTAAGCATTACAAGAATCCTTTGAGAAGGTCTTGATTATTATGTCCCATTTTGCTGCTTGAAACACTGTGGTTCCAAGTATGGAACCGAGATCTTCCATTTGAAGTTCTTTCACTGTATCAGGCTAGGAATCAACCCGCGAGAGGCCAGAAAACGTCCTGTCCACAATATGGCCCGTGGGAAGACGAGGAGAAGGAAGGGGTCTGGCTCTTTGGGTGTCCTCAAATGTGTAACCTCCGTGTTTGTCTCATTTGAGATCCCTGCGGCGAAGCTGAATGAGCTGCTCGAGAATTTCTATGTCACCGTTAAGAAGAGTGACGGCTCCGACTTCCTGGCCACCTCACTGCACGCCATTCGCCGCGGCCTGGACCGCATCCTGAAGAACGCAGGCGTGGGCTTCTCCATCACCAGCAGCACCTTCAGTTCTTCCACCAAGAAACTCAAGGAGAAGCTGTGGGTGCTGAGTAAGGCAGGGATGTCAGGGGCTCGTTCTCGCAATATCGTCTACTTCTCTCTTTCCGATGAGGAGGAGATGTGGCAGGCTGGGTGTCTAGGGGACGATAGCCCTATCACTCTGCTGTCCACGGTGGTCAAGTACAACAGCCAGTACCTGAACATGCGGACACTGCAGGAGCATGCAGACCTGATGTACGGTGACATCGAGCTGCTCAAAGACCCGCAAAACCAGCCCTATTTTGCCCGGACAGACAGTGTCAAGCGAGAGAGCCGGAGTGGTTCCACTAGAGTGTGCCACGGGAAAATCTACCACGAGCACTCCAGGGGCCACAAGCAGTGCCCTTACTGCCTCCTCTACAAGTACATGTACATCCACCGGCCGCCCACGCAAATGGAGGCCAAGTCCCCCTTCTACCTTACGGCCAGGAAGGAGGCCACAGACACGGGCAGCGTGTGGTACGAGGAGCAGAGGATGGGCCTGCGGTCTCTTCGGGGGATCGTCCCCAACTTAGCCAAGAAGGTCAAGCTGGAAAACTGTGAGAACTTCACCTTTGTCTCGTTTACTCAGGTCTCCAGGAGGCTTGGCTCCCACAGTTGCTGTCAGTGAGTCCCCCTGGGCCCAGGCCACGGCCCTGCTCACCCTGAGGGGCAAGCTCTGCAGGCAACCGCGCCCGAGCTCTGAGGTGGCAGCCAGTGACAGCGACCTCACTCGGCCTGGTCTCTGGCAGGGTGACCTGCTATTTCTTTGACTTCGGGTGTGTTTTTCTAACTGAAAGTAGAGGAGTCTGAATAATTAGGGTATTTTATCCAAATGTGTGTCACCTTTGTTAAAGTATAGAATCTAACACCATGTATAATTGTTCCATAAACAAGAGTGAGGAAGTTCATTTTATCTAGTGCCTTTTTAGCACAGATTTTCTTAAAAAAAAAAAAAAGAAAAAGAAATAGAAAAAAGGGGACTGTTTAAGTAGTCATTAAAAAATACTCCCAGTAGCCTAGTAGCTCTAGAATGTTATGAAGACTATATATACTTTGTTGAATTACACTCACAATAAGGAACTGGAAGGAGAGAGGCAGACACGTTAACTATTTCCAGGAGAAAAATTGCACTTGACAGTCCTCTCTCTGTTTTGTTAATGGATAGCTTGGTTCTGCAGAGCAAGCAGCTTTGCCTGCTAGAAGCTGATGGGGCTGCACTCGGTAGTGCTGATGGGGAGGTGGGGGCCGCCCCCACTGCTCTCAGCACGGGGAGCCACTTGATCCCCATGTCGCCGGGGACAATTTTCGTTTTATGAGAAAAGATGAACGCGCCAGATATTTGGGATATTTGGGAGAGCGAGGTTTCCAGTGAACCGGGTGGTTTGTACCCTGAGGGAATTTCCAGAAGTGGCTTGGAAAAATCGATCTGTGATCAAAATACGAAAACCTCCTGAAGCAGAAGTGCCTACGTGTTCTTCCTCAGCACCACGTGAAAGCTATTTTCATTTGAACCTTTTTTTTTGGAATTTGTAAAATCTGTCCTTTGTGTCATACAGTTGTGCCGTCAGCATCCAGCCCCAGGTTTGTTAAATGACCACAGGTTATTTTCAGGCTTCACCAGGAAAATCCAACAAAGAAAACAAATGCCCAAACGTGTTTATGAAAGTACTTTGGAATATGTTTATCTGAGGTTGGCTTTTTTCCTACCACGACAGATGTCATCATTCCAGGCTGGCACCTATGCGTGGGCCATGATGACGAGGCAGCTTGCCAGGTAAGCGGACTCAGCACTAAGAACACGCGTGTAAAACTCGGAGTGCATCATTGAGGCACTCAGGTAAACTGCAGCCTGACCACATGTTGTTGAAACATGAGCAGAATTTTCTGGTAACTACTCTGACAAGAGAAGAAGGAGCCCAAAGAGTGCTAATCAATAATAACAATAATTTCCAGGAAATCAGATTCCAGGAATCTTTATGTTGTATCTGAGGAAAGACTGCTACAAGAGTATGTTCCCACATGTGCTTTTCTAATCCAAAATTGAAATTCCAGTATAACTTCATGTTGCAAGAGTCTTGAAATCAGTCCTAGTTCTTTTTCAAAACATTACTGTAGTATTTATTTTAAATAATTGTTCTTAAAAATCATTCACCAGTCGTTGATATTTGTAATACTTCCTTTACCGGAAAAGACTCAGCCAATGCTGCCTTAAGGTTTAATGTTGTTCCCTTTTTAGTTAAACTGCACATTTATGATTTTGTTTACTAGTTGATCTTTCCTGAGTATGGGTTAATTTTGGTATGTCTCTGTGTATATAAATAACAGGTCATATTTAATAATCAGTGTTATGACTTGATATGACTACATATTATTCTGTTGTGATTTCCTATAGTGGTTTTAGGGTTTTGCTTAAAAAAGAGACACAAAACATTAGGTATAGTTTTCCTTAGTTTGCTAAACACCAAAAGGATATTTTGTTTGTGGAAAGCAGGTGGTGATCTTTCCTGTCAGTTCTGTACTTAAACATAAATACGACCCTGTAAACTATTGGGCAGACAGAGCCCGCAGCCTAATTAAAGAAAACCTCCATTTTTTATTTTAAATAGATTCAAGAGGAAATCGCCATTAGGAATCCCTGGGATCTTTTCAGATTTCAACATTCCCACAAGTAGCAATAACTGACCCAGAGGTTGTCATCCTTCTGTTGGTTAGGGGCTTTTCATCAGCTGAAAAACCACCCCTGCCTCACATTTGTTGCTTCACACTGTTTGATGTGCTCTAAATCCCCAGAGTTCCGAAGTGAATGATTTAATAAAAAAATCAGGAGGAAAAAAAAAAAAAAAAATCAGGAGGTGGCATCTTCAGTGATAGCTGACGGAATGAAAGAACTGTATCTCAGCATCCACATGCCACGCATTTCGTGCCTCCCTCGGGGCGTGGGAGTTAGATTTAGCAGGTGATACTCTGTGCCACCCGTTGAACGAGGTACTTTGTTACATGTTTGCGTTTGGGGGGGGGTGTGCGCGCGTGCGCGCACACGCACACGCACACAGCACACTTTAAATGCGTCTGCGGTGACTCCTGGTAAACCTGCT
>CM053615.1:60235152-60288436 GCA_028646535.1 Procyon lotor
GGCAGACGTGACGCGGGGGGGGGCAGCTTGGAAGGGTATGATCCCGCTAAACGTGAAAGGTTAACACAGCACTAGGTGCACAGTAAGCATGCAGTGTATGTTAGCCAGTTCGGCTACAACTTTTGGTAATAGTAATAATTAATGTCATTCAACTAATCTGCATTGCATCAATTATTTCTTCCATTGTGGAGATTCTCCCTCCTTTAAACTGTTAAACTCGAAGAGGAAACCAAACCTGATAATCTGGTCACATGTATGCCCATAAATTCTACCTCCAGCACAGCCAAGCCCTGTTACCTCAGCTGTAAGCAAAAACACGTGAAGAATGGAGATGCCTTAAGAGGCTTTATGAGAAAGCTTTTGCATTGTTTCGTGTGTTTGCAAAGGAGAGTATTATGGAAGAACCTAACCAAAGTTGTGAAAGAAATGGTCTCCTTGGTTGTGTGGCATTTTCCAGCTCTCCTTGGATTATGTGCTGTATTAATCCTGCCCTGACTGATAAAGGGTGTTTGGAGAAATGTGAAGTTCTTTTACTTTGATTTTTATTTCAATTCGACCTTATTAAAAGGATCAAGCACTAGATCCCAGCACGTTCACAGACAGTCATTGGGAGAATCTGGACTAGATAACATTCACGTGGAACCTGAAGCCTCTCGCAGTAGTAGAGAACTTGACTGGGGAGCTCCTTCCCTACTCAGCAGTACTGGTCTTACTTCCAGCGACGATAAAGTGGGATCATTGGAATGGGTCACCTCCGGTGTGAACAGTGCTACATTTCCCGAAGCCCATAGAGTTAGGAAGTGGCAGAACTTAGAAGCAAAATTCCTAATTCCTCAAGGTCGTCTAGTGAATCTCCTAAATTTTAAGAGCTTTTCACTCTACTGGAACACTTTCTTTTGATAAAATAGTTTTCTTGAATTTTCAGGTTTCACAGATTTTAAAATTATTTTTTCCTATCTCTAGGCAGCAACATGTTGATTACTTTCCTCGGTTTAGGCTAGTGCTGACGGCAGTTTAATTACTTAAATAAAGTAAACTGGATGTTTAAACATTGTGCTTATCAACATGCATCTCTTTGTTGTTACTGAAATCCGGATTGCTCAACTTTTTTGACCTAGTAACCAGTTTACCTTTAGGCATCCATAAATGCAAAACAACAGAGACCTCAAAGTTACCTCATTTTCTCTAAACGAGATCCATTTTTGTCTAAATTAGGGCTCGTGCACGTTTAGAAACCGTTAACAGTCCTGAGCAGGAGAATATATTAAAAGTTTCAAATTCACATATATCTTTAAATATTTTTGCTTTGGGGTTGAATTTTTAATGCTTTGTATTAAAAGAAAAACATCAAGTGGTTTAGTCAGTGTTCTTAAAAATCTTTGTTTTTTTCCCCATGTGAATTAATCACCTTAGCAGAAACATGAGTAGAGGGAGAGTTTGGTGGTGACTAAGGACACGCTCCCTTCCTGAGAGAAGTAAAGGTCTTGGGGGTAATTAATTTATTTCTGGGAATTCCTATGTAATCTGTGTCCATGGGTTCTGACATCACAGGATTTCCCAAACTCCTTTGAGGGAGGCTGCCTATCCTTCTGGCAAAATTTGCCTATTATGATGATGATTTTATGTACTACTAGTTCTTCACAGTCCAAGATATCCAGAGATGTTTCTCATGTTTAGTTGGTTGACCAGAATCAGATTTCTATGCTCAATTAAAGTGCTTTATTAATCAAATGCAGCTGATATGGAAGTTAATTTCAGGAAATATTTATTAAAACCAAAAAAGAGATCACTGGGTTATATTGGATGCATAATGCTTCCATTACTGTTAAAAGCATTTAGATAGATCCCTCCCCCACAATGAGAGGAGAATGAGCTCCCAAATATTTTATGGCCAAGATAACTGACTTGACTAATTTGCATTTAACTGTAGTTATTGTTACCATTCAAAAAAGTTTCTAGGGGTGCCTGGGTGGCTCAGTCGTTAAGCGTCTGCCTTCGGCTCAGGTCATGATCCCAGGATCCTGGGATCGAGCCCCACATCGGGCTCCTTGCTCAGCAGGAGGCCTGCTTCTCCCACTACCATTTCCTCTGCTTGTGTTCCCTCTCTTGCTGTGTTTCTCTCTGTCAAATAAATAAAATCTTTAAAAAAAAAAAAGTTTCTAGAAGGTTCACGTTTGACTAACACTGTAGTAAGTACTTTCTTACAGCTGCCTCACATTCTCATCTAATCTCACAACAGCTCTGCAAGGTAGGTTTAAGTATTCTCATGTTACTTATTGAGAAATGCAAGGCTCAGAGAAGTTAAGTCAATTTCTCAAAGTCTCACTGAGCTTATAAATGGGAGAACTTAAGACTTAACTCAGGTCTTCTGACTGGGTTAAATCCAGTGCTCAATCTGTGAGACAAAACTGCCTTCTTTGGGGCTACAGAGGGTCCATTTATCACAGAACTTTTCAAAAAGTAAACACAATTTCTGTTTAGGAAATACTTCATTTCTCAAGTCATACAGTGGCACACCTCTTATGTACTCTTTTACTAACTGATTGGTCACTCGGTATGTGTTTCAGTAGTTCCTGGAAAGCCTAATGGTTTTCTGTGAACGTTCTGTGTATTGAAAACTTTCTGTCTTTATCCAATAAATAACTTGTATTACCTATTATCTACCCTAAAGGGCAGTTATGCCAATTTATTCTAATAAAAGTCAAGTAGTTTACTAACTGCACCTATTTTGACACTGGTATCATTACTTAAAATGTAAAGGGCTCCCTAACCTATGTCACAATTATATACTCATGTTTTTTACTTTTTTTTTTTTTAATTTTGGTGTCAAAGGATATTTATAATCTTTAGCCTAAAGCACCCTCATAGCAAAATATACTTACTTAGTCGTTTGTTTTCTGTTCTTTTTTCCTTTATCTGGGCATGTTTATTTTCTGCTTTGAGACTTAAAAAACAATAGGTTATAAGTAACTCTGAGATCATGTAGTCAAATTCCCTCATTTTACCAATAAGGAAGTCGAAGCCCAGAGATATCTGAGGGGCTATCCAAGGTCAGCAGGACGTTAAACAGATTTAGGACTAGAACATTAATCCAGAACTCTTTCCTCCATATCATCTCTGGGAAGATTTGGATTTTTAAAAACAAATTATTGAATTGTATCTCACAGAATGACACATAGTTAGCAGAAGCCCCCAATGAACTCCTAACATCCCAAAGAAACACTCATAAAAACCCCCCAAAGAAGGCCAAATCTCTGTTCTAGACTCTAGAAAGAATGGGTCCAAGTTATGAAGCATATGGTGATAGACTGAGGCAAAATTTTCCAGGTGGTAGTTTGGGATTTTCTCCCACTTCATGTCATAAAATCAACTTGCTGAGAAATAAGAAATTTGAAAGATATTTAGTAACTAGTTTTCTTCACCAACTGTGTCTGCCTGCTTACTTAGGATCAGATCTCCCAAGCCAGAGAAATAACTGACTGATCTTGTCTCTTAACCAGATGGCAGACCATGAAGATTCTCTATCCCATCCCCTCTGCCTTCTTCCTGCCTCTTCCTCTTCATTCAGCCCAAGACTCCAAACCTTAGGGCTAAAACGTGAGTAGAAAGATCTCTTAGAGGCATGGTGCATTCTATGAAAAATGTCCTTTAGGTGAAAAAAAAAAAAAGGGAGGTATTTTAAAAAATGACTCAACCAAGGAAAATAAACAATTTCCAAGAGCGTTTGGAAATGAAAGCGGTCTACTGTGAGAAACAAGAAAATGATAGGATTCTTCTTGTAACTGAAAGAACAGAAGAATTGCTTCCGTGCAGCAACAGTTATCTCAGACTGGGAGTGGGTTTAAAGAAAAAGGCGCTAGAATAAAATGAAAAAGAAGAGAGATTAGAATGAAGGGTTGCAAGGAACCTAAAAAAGCACAGATTACAATCCACGCTGGAAGTGGAAAAGAACAGGACTGGGTTTATTTTATTTTATTTTATTTTTGGGGGGGACTGGGTTTAGAAACACCCAAATCAATAATGTGAAGGACAGACTTGAGATTTTCTTCCTCGTGTTCTTTCGAAAGAAAGAAGATGGAAACAATGGAGAAAGAGAATGGATTTGGAAGACTAGGAACATTAGCTAATATTCCTGAGTTTTGCTTTCCTGATGGAAAAACTGTTGAGGAAAACATATATCATCAGACTACAAAAATGAAATCTTTCCTGAATCTGTGTATGTAGAGTGTACGAAAATCTGTGTGTGTAGGGTGAAAGGATTCGCTGCATTCCAGCCCCCCACCTCCCCAAAAAGGGGGAAAAGAGACCTGTACCCAAGCACCTCCTGGCAAAAATTTCAACTACAGAGGGTAGAGAATGAAAAATCCTGTCAGAAAGTAACAAGTTGCCTATCAGGAAACAAAAGAGCTTTCTGGCTTCAACCTTCTGCTCTATAGTACCAAATGCCAGGAAACAATGGGAAATTCTGGGAGGAAAACATGGAATTCTGGAATTTGATCCACGTTAAATAGAAAAGGATTTTTAGCTATGACAAGCATTCAGGCAAGCAATAAACCATCTATGGGTTATTCTAATAAGCCGTACTGTAACCTACAAAATTTGGTTTAAAAAGAGCAATTTTTGCTTAATATAATTTCAAGGGACTCTGGGGTATTAAAACATCAGATCATTTACCCATAAGAAGAAGGCTATGTTTGCTCTTAAATAGGTAATATGACTGGAAGCCCTGTATCTAAAAGTGCCCAAAGTCCTCACCTGAATGGGCTTCCCTAACTCAAGAAAATGTACCTGAAAATAATTGTCTTATCACAGCATTGTGTTCCTTCATTTTTATTACTGAAATGATGCGTTGTTATGATCGTATAAATTCAGATACATTCCTTACAAATAAAATTTAAATGGCCCTCAGTTTCCTCTGCTCCCGCCTAAAATGCTATTCTGAGAGATTTCTTGCTTCCAAGTGAGAAAAGGCAAGGGGTCTGAGAGCCTGGATGAGAACTTGCCGAGGCTATCCCACATGCTGGTCCCTTCTCCTCAAATCCAGAACTAACAACAGGTGCCAAGTTAGAAAATCGCAGAATCTATATTTGTGTTTTAAAAAGAGAACCAGGGGGAAAAAAAAGAGAGAACCAGGGAAAACAAACCTTGTTTTAGAATATAAGGAAAATTTCGTTTCAACAGCAGGAAGCTGGCCTGGGGCAGTGACCGTGCTTTCCCTAGCTGGACTCAAAGTTTTAAATTCAGATATTAAGGGAATAGGAGCAGCTAACCACCAACCCCCTCCCCACCCCCGCCAAACTAATTAATTACTTCTGGAGTCTCATGTCAGCGTTAGAACTGAAGCTGGGTTGTTTTGTTTGGTTTTTCATTTGCTTGCACTGGAAGGACTTGAAAAGACCCAGGAATGTTGAGTATCATTGGCCTTAATGCTCAGTTCCTTTCTGGCAGTCTAAAGGTTTATCTGTGCCCCCAAATTTCCTTGCGATTTAAACTCTAAATTAAATTTTCATCACAACCGGCATGTTTGCTTTAAATTTAGCAACAGAATGGTTAATGGGTTGCTTTGCGTTTGCTTCCTTTTTCATTCCGAAGCACAGCAAACCTCTTCCAGATGGAGAGAATCTCTTCTGGAGAGTTTCCAAGTGTAACCTTTTCCAGGGTCCCCTATTGGTTGGCTGTGACTGACAAAAGTCTGTTCACTGTAACAACTTAGATGAGAAACGCAATGCTTTTCTTTAAAATTTTAAATATTTTCTATGTGGCTGTATGTTCCAAATGATGGCAACAAAGCTGTGTCCTAATGTTTTCACTGTTCTGGGTATGTTGGGTTTTGTTTTGTTTTGTTTTGTTTTTTAGTGTAGAGGAGGATATCCATCATTTCTTAACACTGGAAACACCATTCTGAATAATATAAGAAATGGACAGTCACTCGAACGGTTTTAATGTACCATTTTCAGCTTTTTCTTTCTTCCCCGACTGATGTCTGCACGTGGGAGCACACGTGTGGAAAAGCCCGGGTGGCATCTGTCTTCTGTCACAAAGCGTCAGAGGCGGAAGGGACTTTCTTGTTCATCTAGTCAGGCTCTCTAGTTGATAGTCTTTTAGAGTCTGTTAACAATTTGCAAGGTTCTGGGTATTTGTTTTTGTTTTTAAGTTGTTGTTGTTTGGTTTATGTATGTGCCGCTTGACTGTTTAACCCAGATTTTTGAAAATAAAAAAATTAATGTCTATTTTATGCCTGTTTTATTAAAATAACTTAGACAATCAGCAGTATGTATGGTTTCTGAATGTTTTTTATTTTCATATCACATTCCTGGAAATAATGTTTTTCCTTTATAGTTGGCAATGTAAGGACATTTTGAAGTTTTTTGCCCAGAGGCTATGCTCCTGAGCTAATGCCCAGAGTGAAATTGTTTTGGTTGACCCTCCCTCTGGTTCTCGGACTCGGATTTCTTCACTGGATGTCTAGGAGCTCATTTGGAAAGCCCTTGCAGGTGACTGTGTATTGTCCATGATATAGGTACCTCTAATTAATGTTTTTCTGCTCTCTAAATTATTATTTTTGGTTTTGAGAGAGTATATTTAATCCCGAAAACCTTTAAAAGAGACATTTACAGTTCTAAATCATTCCTAAAAAACAAGTTTCTGAAAAATCTTTCCGAACAGATAAGATGCCGATGATGTTAAAACAATGTTTCATTGAGAATTATTGACCCTCAGGCAGACTGACTCTCTTCTCATTGTCCCACTTAGAGCAATGATTTCTTAAATTTTAGACTTCTGGACCAGTTTAAAAATTTAATGGAAGCTATAGACCATTTTCTCGGGAAAATGCATATGTACATGCAGCATTTTACACACATAAACCCAGGCTTAAATACTCCTGCATTCAATTTTTTTTTTTTTTAAAGAGCTGCCTTTTTGAGATGTAGTCTAAAAGATTTAAGGATTTTCTTCAACATAATCCACAGAGTCGGTGGAAACGTAGAAGATACGTAAATAGGCTTAGAGTAAAATCGATGTCAAAGCAAATCACGGGGTACGTGAGAATTTGTTATAGTCTCCTCTGCTCTTTTGTATATGCTTGAAATTTTCTATAAGGAAGAGTTCAAACCAACAACAAGTGCCCGAGATTCTGCAACCCTCCTCATGGATCTCATATAATCAGAGAATCTTCCGGTTGAGAGGAAGAACTCAAGGAGAGATGAGAGTAAGGATTCCGACACAGCCAGGTAAGACCCCCCCACACACACAATTCCAGAGGGCGATTTTCAGGCCGGAATGCTGGGTTGGAGCAGGACTGGCAAGAACCAATAACATTTGAATTGTGACTAGTAATGTGACCTACCAGATGGGACACATTTTGTTCCCTCCGTTTAATGCAGAAAAGTAGCTCTGTGGAAATCTTGGGGGGCTGGTAAGAGAGCCATAGTCACAATGTGCAGATAGAGACGGGATCGATCGTGCTAAAGGTGCCGTGGAGGTTGTACACCGAGCCTGGAGGTCCAAGGGCCTGGGACAGCATGTGGCTTTCTAGGCCTCTGGGACAAACACTCCCGGGGTTGCCATGGAAACCGTGTGCTACCAAGACCTTGAAAGGACCAGATAATGTGCAGGGGAGCACCAGCAAGGGGTGTGGCATGTAGGTACGTGCACCATTGGCCTGGTGTCCCCTCACTCTCTCCTAGGTGTCACGACATCATCTTCCAGGGCCTGGAGGAGGGTCTTGTGACCAGTACGTTTAGCTTATTCGATCTGTTCCATCTCCATTTTCTTGCACTCTCCTCGATGAGGACCTGGAGCCCCAGGAGGTGTACGTCCCATCTTCCTTCCCTGGTACATCTCCTTCTCCTTTTCTTCCTGTTTCCCTGTATCAGTTCTCCCTCTGCTTAGGAGCATTTTCACTCCCGTTTTTGCTGGTACGGCATCAGGGACAGACATGAAAGATACTAAACAAGATATATTTCAGCAATAAACAAGATTCTTGTATTTCTCGTGGGATCCCAAAGAAATAATGATGAGAAATAAAAATTCCTGCCGGAGTATTTACAATGTACTCAGCTGTTGAAATGCTCAAAATGCAATCAAGGAAGTAATTTAGCACGTTTCTAATACACTTAACCATGGTCATAATGTTGAAGAGTTTGGCCGAATTTTAAAAACCCTGTGAATCTTGTAAGACATTATTAAGGAATCTAACCGTCACAAGAACAGGGGCCGTTTGTGGTAGTTAATAGTTAATACCATATTTGTGGTTTGTTGTTACCGTCTGTTCCTAGGATCATGGCCCAGAATTGAAAGGATGCAGTTTGACCTCCCCCCAGGCAGGGAACAGTATGATCCAGAGGTTTCCTTCTGTGCTGTGGTCTCAGGACATGCGTCGACTATGTTTGGTTCACTGTCACGTATTTCTCTCGCTTGCTTGTGTCACTCGTGATTTTCCAGTGTAAGTCTCCAGCTGGGGCACGGTTCCTCAAGCGTCCGTCATTCTTCTACGTCATCCACAACTGTTGTGGGAGCTGAGTCCTCTTAGTCTATTATTTATTTGATGCTATTTTAAATTAATTCATTTTTTACTGGAATCCATTCTAAAGCAAATAATAATAATAACTTTCTTTTAAGTGGAGTTTCTCAAATCAGACCACTCAGGTTCAAATACCAGCTCTGCTTCTTACTAGTTTTGTGAACTTGGGCAAGTTATTTGACCTCTCTGGGCTTCAATTTCTTCATTCTTAAAAGGGGGACAACAATACCTATCTTATAAGGTTGCGGTGAAATGAAGTAAGAATATTAATACATATGAAGCACTCAGAACACTGCCTGCTACAAAGTAATGGTCAAAAAAAGTAACATATATTTATTATTTATAACATCAGTGCTGTATTATCTGAAATACACACATAACTATTGCAGTTTAAGATACTTGCCCATGTAAATTCCAAGAATCATCCCTATCATCACCAGTGACACAATAACCACACTTTAGGAAAGAGCTTGACCACCCCCCACTATCCATTTTGAGATTATCTTTCGTTGGCTTCCGTGAGAATTTAAGGTGTCACGGTCTCCTGGTTTTTCCAGTGTGTCTTTAGACTGTCTCTCAGGCTCCTCGTCCCTTGACTCTCTCATTTATACTAATTTAGTCATGTATACTTTCTCAGGGTAATTTCATCCAATCCCATGGGCTTAACATAAGGAGACATATATTATCTAAACCTTTCTCAACGGGGGTCCTTCGTCTGAATCACAGAATGCAGAAAACGACTCAGGTACCTAACTTGTATTCTGTACTAGTACTCAAGTACTAGTACTCAATAACTAGTACTCTGCTCTTTATATACAACAGCTAAAATCGTTCCTAAGAAACTAGTTCTGGGTGCAGAGGAGTGACGTGAATTCCAGACAATGTGGGCTTTAGATCATTAGGGTTTCCTTCTCCAGTGGAACTCCAGTTGAGAAGGGCTCCTCAACCCTATGTCCCCACCCTATATTTCTTCCTAAGGAAATGGCACCCATATCCACCTTGTTGCCCAAGCCAGAAACTGGACAGTTATTCTAGAATCTCTCTCTGCCCTCTCCTCAATCTTCTGTCATCCTCATAATCATTTTCTGTTAGTGGGTAATTCTATGTACCTTAGTATCCCTTGAATCTCTTCCCTTCCCGTTCTCCACACTGCCATCAGCTTGGTCAGTTCATACCATTTTGCCCCAGGATTATTTAAAAGCAACCTGTGGTCTCCATCCTCCCTCCAGTCTACCTTCCACAGCTCCCTGGGGAAATTTCACTAAATGTAAATCTAATTCTATCTTTACTCCTTTAATAGCTCTCCAAAGCCTTTCTGATAAGCTCCAAACCCTCCACATGGATTGCTGGCTCGTGCTATCACACCATTCCCTCCCTCTGTCTGCCACTGTGCCTACTCCCTGCTCACCTCCTGCTTGGGGGGCCCTCTGGCTTTTGCCCACTCCTCTGCCATCACCCCGTTCTTCTGAGAAATTCCTACTTACCAGTTTTCATCTGGGATGCCGTACGTGTGAGCTCCTCCTGGAGGGGCAGTCAGTGCTCTCGGCCTCTGCTGTCTCAGAAGTTGGCAACGTTGGACAGAACCTACAAGCCCATCAGTGTCACCCTGCACCATCTCCTGTTCCCAAGGAGCCAAGCGGACTCCAAGGAAGCAGCTCTGCTTCTGTGAGCATTTGACTCACAGAGTGCCAAGCTGGGAGAAGATCAGTGTTCAAATAAAGGGCTCTGTGCCTCCGGAGATGGAGGGCAGTGCCTGGGTCTGTGGCTGCTCAGAGCCTGCACTTCTACTGTTGGATGTTTTCCTAAGATAACTGGAATTAATAGCTCAGTTATGAAAAATGACCGGCTGGCACGGCTGGCACCCACTCTTGTTTTCTTAGCAGAACTGCAGCTGCCAGCTTTGCTGTATTTGCTACAACATTGCAAGGCTCAGAGTCCCCTGAGAGACTCCCAGGGGTAATCACATCTGTGGCATTGGTGTTTCCAAAAGGCTGCGCTGGAGAGGCATCCAAAGATGGATAGCAGCTAAATTATTATTTTTTTTTAAAGATTCTGTTTATTTAGAGAGAGAGAGTAAACGAGTGGGGGGGGAGGGGCAGGGAGTCTCTAGCAGACTCCATGCTCAGTGTGGAGCCCAACGCGGGCCCCATCTCGTGGCCCCAAGATCACGACCCAGAGATCACAACCAGAGCAGAAACCAAGAGTCGGAGGCCTAACTGACTATGCCACCCAGGTGTCCCAGCTAAATTACTTTTGATCAGTGGGTTTTAACCTGGCACTCATGGCTGGGCTTCAAGGACTCTGGGAGCGCACCCCCCCTCAAATCATAGGTGCTGTTTTTTTGTGTATGTTCATGTGTACACTTCACTTGCAGGAAGGGTCCACTGCTGAGGACCAAGATGCCATTGCTTCCTTTGGATGATCAGACTTACTTATTCATTAAAATATTTGAACACTTGGAGTCTCTGAGTGGCTCAGTCGGCTGAGCTCCTGACTCTTGGTTTTGGCTCAGGTTGTGATCTCAGGGTCGTGAGATCCAGACCCGTGCTGGGCTCTGCACTCAGCCTGGAGTCTGCTTGAGATTTTCTCTGTCTTCCTCTGCCCCTCCTGGCTCTCTCTTCCTCAAATAAACAAATATTTAAAATAAAATATTTGAACACTTGCCTAATGTATCATGCACTGTCCTAAGCACTAGGGATAGTGGGGGAAAAAACACGTAAAATCATCTGCCCTCATGCCCTTATATTCTAGAGGACAAGGCAGACAAACAAAATAAGGAAGTAAATTACATTCTATTTTAAAGGTGCTAAGAGCCACAGAGAAGACTTAAGCCAGGTTGTACTGGGGAGGGAGATGAAATTTTAAATAGTGGTCAAAGGAGGCATCGTTGAAAAGCTGACACGTAAGTAAAGACTGGAGGCTGTTGAGGGAGCAAGCTATGTGGGTATAAGGAAGACGGGCATGCCAGGTAGAGGGCACGGCAAGTGCAAAGGCCCTGAGGTCCCAGAGGTATCCAGAGGACTCTCTCATCAAAGTCGCTTTTGCTTGACATTAAGGCAGACAGCAGGGGCTAAGAAAACATCATTAGCTTCCCGTGGAGTGGAACAGCTGAGCATCTCAGGTCAAACTACTTTTTGTTTGGTGGACTGGGCTGGTTTGCCTAACCAGAGATGCCCAGAACAAGGATATTGCTCTGGATCAGGGACCAACAATCATTATCATTCAGACGTACTGGTTCTCCAATGGGACAGAAACACATATGCTTTTGGCTCAAATTCCGATTGTCATTTTGATCATTGGCCATTCTCAATAGATGGCCTCTCAATAGAAGTACTTAGTAACTCCAAGGGGGGAAGCGAGAGGACATTAACATTCAAGGGGGACAAACTTCCCTTTGTTTTCGGCTAAATTCTTCTTGTTCCAACAACTAGACTCACTGGACAATATTTTGTGTATTTGTAATCCATTGTAAAGATTTTGACTCTGACTCTCAGTGAAATGGAAACTCATCAGAGAAGAAAAGTGACATGATCCTACTTATATTTTTAAAAATTTATTGTGGTAAAATATACATAAAGTCAACCATTTTAAACATTTGCAAGCATTACAGTTTGGTGACATGAAGTACATTCACATGGTTGAGTTCACCACTATCTACTTCCAGGACTTTGTCATTCTCTGTTCTGTAATAATCCTGTACCCGTCAAACAATGACTCATCATTTCTCCCTCCCTCCCAGCCCCTGGTAGCCACTGTTAACTTTCTGTGTCCGTGAATTTGACTATTCCAGCTCCTTCTTATTAGTGGAATCACACAATATTGGTCCTTTTGTGTCCTGCTTATTTCACTTAGCATAATGGCTTCAAGGTTCATCTATGCCGTAGCGTGTACCAGAATTTCATTCTTTTTAAAGGCCAAATAATACTCCATTATATGTATATACACCTTTTGTTTATCCATTCACGTGCTGATGGATATTTGGGTGATTTCTCCCTTTTGGGTGTTGTGAATAAGGCTGCTATGAACATGGGTGTACAAATATCTGTTGGAGTCCCTGCTTTCAGTTCTTTTGGGTATATGCCCAGAGAGGAATTGCTTATCAAATGGTAATTCTATATCTGATATTGTGAAGAACTCTCATACCGTTTTTCATGGCAACTGCACCATTTTACATTCCCACCAAGAGTGCACAAAGGTTCCAATTTCTCCACATCTTCACCAACACTTGCTTTTGTTTTTTGTTTTTAAGATTTTGTTTATTTATTTGACAGAGAGAGAGACAGCGAGAGAGGGAACACAAGCAGGGGGGAGAGGGAGAGGGAGAAGCAGGCTTCCTGCTGAGGAGGGAGCCTGATGCAGGACTCAATCCCAGGACCCTGGGATCATGACCTGAGCCCAAGGCAAAAGGCAGATGCTTAACGACTGAGCCACCCAGGCGCCTCCTTGCTTTTGTTTTTGATGGTAGCCATCCTAGTGGGTGTGGTGTGGTCTTGCTGTGGATTTTGATTTGCATTTTCTTAATGATTGCTGGACCAGGATTTGGAATGATGCTGAGCATCTTTCCAAGGGCCACACTTACATTTCACAAACATCACTCTGGCTGCCGTACTGAATGGTCTCAGCTATGGGGTGAGGTGGAGGGCAGGGGGCAAACGTGGAAAGAGGAAGACGAGTTGGAAGGCTATTGCGGTTGTCTAGGTAAATCACAATGGTGGCTTGGAACAAGGTGATAGCAGTGGAACTGGTAAAAGAACCATGGGATTCTGAATAGATTCTGACGTTAAAGCTGATAAGATTGCAAGAGGAGTGTGAAAAAGGAGTCTAGAATGACCCTTATGTTTGTGGCTGTGCAAATGCCATTTACTGGGATGGGGAATGCTAGGGGAAGAGTGGGAAGTCAAGAGACCAATTCTGGACATGTTAAGTTTGGATGCCTATTGACTTCCAAGTGGAGATTTCATGTTGACAATGGATATGGGAGTTTGGAGATCAACCGTGTTTCAAGTCTTTTGTGCCTAATACCCCAAAGCACAGAAGTTTGGAACAGCAACAATTTGTTATTTCCTAACAATTCTGGGGGTTGACTGGGCCACTCTGGACCGTCCTTCTCTATGTAGCTTCAACTGGGGTCACTCACTGTGCTGCGTTCAGCGGGCAGCTGGAAGCAGGAAGGCCCTAAGTGATTCCACTCACAAGTCTGGCACCTCGGTGCTCCACCTTGTGGCCTCCCCGTGAGGTTAGCTTGCAGCATGTGGTCACAGGGAACTGCCTTTTGACACAGTGGCTGGCTTCTCCAGACACCATCAAAGCAAAGGTGCCAGGCCTCTTATTTTTTTTTTTTTTAATTTTAATTAACATGCGGTGCACTATTAGTTTCTGGAGTACAGCTATCAGGCCTCTTACACGCTAGGTCCAAAGTGACATAGCATCTCTTCTGCTTTATCCTGTTTATCAAAACAAGTCACCGGGCCAGAGGAGACAGACTCCACCTTTTGATGAGAACAGTGCCCCATGCCTGTGGGGATGGGAGGAACCACTGGCAGCCATCTTTGGAGAAGAACCACCGCAAAGGGAGAGATCAGGGCTGGTGAGAGAAGTCTGAAAGTAATCGGAAGATAAGCACTCTTAAAGCCATGGTACTGGATAAGATTACCCAGGGAATGACCCTACGTAGAAAAGAGATGGAAAGGCTGATCTCCAGATATTCCAACGTTTTTCATTTGGAAGGAGAAGCCAGTAAATGGGACTGAGAATCAACAACTAAGAAGTAGGAGGAAAACCCAAGAGAGTGAGGTGTGGCTGAAGACAGATGCAGATAGCATTTTAAGAATGAGGATGTGTCAGTGTGGAAAATGCTGCTGAGAGTTCTTGTGAGACTAGGGATGGAGGATGACCACTGGATTTGGCCAAGCGGACTAGGGTGTTAGTTCCTCGGAGGCTGTCGATGTCCTCAGGGTAACAGCCGAGAAATGCAGAGGAGATGAAGACTGAAGTAGGAGTCAAGGTCCTTAAGGACTGTGAGGGAGTGCCCAGACATACTGTCCAGGACACTGGCATGGCATGACTTTTTTTTTGCGGGGGGACATGCATTTTTAAGAAGTCAATATAAGTTTTTATTTAAATTCCAGTTAACACACAGCGTAGTGTTAGTTTCAGGTGTACGATGTCGTGATTCAGCACTTGGTGTACGATGTCGTGATTCAGCACTTGCATGTATCAGCCAGTGCTCAGCACGAGGGCCCTCCTTAATGCCTAACACCTGTTTAACCCGTCTCCCCACCCGCCCCTCTCCTGGTAACCCGCAGTTTGTTCCCCATAGTTCACAGTCTGTTTGTTGGGCTTAAGAAGTGAATTTTAAAATTAAGTTAAAACAATATTCTGGAGTTCTAGCAATGAGTGAGCCGGAAACCAGCCGGACCACCAGCCAAGATATGAACCTCAGAGTGGCTTCCTCCAGTCCACAAGATGCCTGCAGACCTCAAAAGCCAGGTACGGGGGATGTGGGGAGGGAGACAAAGGAGGGACTGAGAAACAGATGGAAAGCGCAGATATATTTTGGTGGTTGACACCAATTCCAGAGATCATGGCAGGGTAATCAAGAAGGGACCTGGCATGGAAGGGGCAGGGACAGGACAGGAGACTGAACTGCAAGGGAGGGAACACACGGGCAACTAGCTTTGGTGACGATGAAGCCGAGCATGAGGCAGGGAGCGGAGGTGGCACTGTGTGGATGTGAGGAGAGGTGCGGGTTTGAGCTCTGCTTCCCTACTGCCTTCGCTGTGCGGTGCGTGGCCAACACGCGAGTCTCCAAGTCAGTGCGCCTCGCGTGGGGGCACTTGGGTGGCAAGTGACAGAAAACCTACTTTAAATTGGCTTAAGCAAAAATAAGGAACACCTTCCATACCTGGAAATTCTGGAGAAAGGTAGCATCTTTTAGGGATTGTCTGACTCAGCAACCCAATGATGTCATCAAGGACCCAGTTTCTTCCTATTTCTCTGCTACCCCTTTTATGTTAGTGGCTTCATTCTAAGACGGGTTTCATCTCACGGTCACTGTATAAATTATATATAAACATTGGTATTTCCTTTTACACATCCATAGAGAAAGACTCCCTTTTGTTAGCATTCTCCAAGGTGGGAACGTGTCTTTGCTGTAAGCTCAGCAAATCTCTCCTGGAGTCTCATCTGGGTTGAATTTGGTTAATGTGTCCAATCCTCAACCATTCTTGTGGTCTGTAGAATGCCATGTCCTGTACACTGGCTGCGCCAAAAATTACACGGACCAGCATGTCCTGTCCCTCCTTAAGACTAAAACAAAACGAGCCCCATGTTGGGTGTAGAGATTACTTAATGAATAAATGACTGAATGAATGAATTTAAGAAATATATCCCCAAAGAGGGGGGGCATTCAGCTTTTTTTTTTTTTAAAGATTTTATTAATTTGACAGAGAGAAACACAGCGAGAGAGGGAACACAAGCAGAGGGAATGGTAGCGGGAGAAGCAGGCTTCCTGCCGAGCAGGGAGCCCGATGCGGGGCTCAATACGGGGCTTGATCCCAGGACCCTGGGATCATGACCTGAGCCGAAGGCAGACGCTTGACGACTGAGCCACCCAGGTGCCCCACATTCAGCTTTTTATTGAACAAGTTACAGAAGAGGTTTAGTCAAAAAGACCAAAGCCCACGTCATCAGCAGACTCCGCAGATTCTTGCTCCCACTTTCTTCTCCAGGGGTGGAGGGGTGGGTCCCTCAGCCCCCACACTGCTGTCAAAGCTCCCGATGTAGACATTGGCCAGGACCTTTGCAAGCAAGCAGGGCCAGAAAGGTTTAACACTGACCTCCCTCCTCCCTCCCCCCACTTTAATGAGGGCATCAATCTCCCTGTCAGCTCAGCGTTGTGCAGGATGACAGCCCAGCAGATGCAGGCGGGCTCCAAGACGGAGGCCGTGGTGGGGGCAAGTGCTGCCAGGCCGGGGCCCCATGCTAGTCGGTGGATGAAGCGGCCTTAGCGTCTTTGGAAAGACGAGCATCTCAGCGCCTTGGCCTCATCTCTAATGATCACAGTATACAAACTTACTCAAATCTATCCACACAAGTCCAGCCAAAATGGACTTTAGGTGCTTTATGATGCCCCTGTCTGCTCTGCCTTTGTGCAGGCTTTTCCTTTGCCTTCACTGTTGCTCTCCTAACTTTCCGGGCTGAGATCTTCTCTCAGAAGCCAAGTTCAAATGCTTTTTTTTTTTTTTTTTTTTAAGTAAAGCTCTATTTAAGTAATCTGTACACCCATTGTGAGGCTCGAACTCATGACCCTGAGATCAAGAGTCAGGTGCTCCACCACTGAGCCAGGCAGGTGCCCTTTCTGTTGTAGGCCTCACTGGTCTATCCAGGCTCATCTTCTTACTAATGAGAGGAACCGGTGTTATATACTAGTGGGCTTGTTTCACCTGCTCTAGATTCTCAGGTTGAGGACAGTGAAATTCTCCTCCTCCTCCTCCTCATTCTGTATTTGCTCATTTAAAAAATAATTGTGTCCACCGTGCATACAGAGGTGAAGAACAATGGTTGAGCTGGTGTTCAAATGGGACTCGTGCTGCTGGTGGGACGCTGGTTAGTGGTGTGGAGCTGCACCAATGACTTGACGTTCTTTAGGTTGGTCTTTTATTCTTGGTGTGACCATTTTAGGAAAACCCTTGTCTCAGTGGGCCTTAAACTCATAGAAAGGCTGAGTCTCTACTGCCAAAGTGAAGGAGAGAACTGAGACAACTTAATGAGACATTTTATAAATTGCTCAGGGGAAACAAAATCTCTCTTTGAAATTACTGAGTCATTTTAGTTTTAAGTCCAGAATCATACAAAGCACTGTCATCTGTATTATTATTATTAGAGAGGGAGGTAGAAGGGAGAGAGAGAATCTCAAGCAGATTCCACACTGAGTGCAGAGCCTGACGTGGGGCTCGATCTCACAGCCCTGAGAGCATGACCAGAGCCGAAACCAAGAGTCAGACACAACCAACTGAGCCACCCAGGCGCCCCTACCATCTGTGTTATCGAGCAGTCTTTCACAGCTTTGTTTTGCCGGACTCACAGTAAAAAAAAAAAATACCCTTTCCATCATGACCCAGGTCATATATATTCATTCCTTCCTTCCTTCACTAAGCACATACTGGTCATCTTCTATATGCCAAATACTAGTCTAAGCAGAATACAGTCGAGAACAAAAAGGAAAGGGAGGAAGAAACACAAATTATGGCCTCAAACACCTTACATCCTGGTACAACATACAACAAATAAAGTAAGTAGAAGACACACAAACACACAGAAGCAGAAGATTCATGAAACAAAACCTATTACAAAATGCCATGTACTCCCATGCTTCCTATTTTTTCTTTGAGAAATACTGGTCTAGACAATTTATAAAGTAAATTCCGGCTTCACAGGCGAGACAGAGTGATGCGGCCAAGAGAGGTGAAATGAGTTACCCCCATTACCCCCAGGCCGGGGCAACGCCGCCAAAGCCTCACCTCAGGGCTTCTGACTAGTGCGCCGCTCTTCCCGTCGTCTCTGCAGTCCTCCCCGTGGTCTTAGTCCCTCCTCTGATTGTGAGACCATGACCTTTGCCTGGAGCAGCTCTTCCCGCCCGTCTAGGTGAAACCCTACCAACACTTCCAGGCCCATCTAGATGGCGGGGTGCTCTGGGAGCCTCTTCTGTGGTGTGCTGCCCTCTGCCTTCCTTTGTCATTTCTGCTGTCCCACCACAGGCTCCTCTCCCCCGTGACTCCTTCAGAGCAGGTCTCCCTCTCACCTTCCCGCACCCCCTCTGTACTCTGGTGCTTTACAGAGTGCGTACTCACGAACACACATGGAACTGACCTGAATTTGTAAGGGACTCACAGCAGAGGGGCAGGAACAAGGGCTACCTAGCCAGGACTGCAGGATTTAACAGTTATCTATTTAAAAGGCTAAGAGATTAGAAAAGATACCACTGGAAAAAAGATCTCTTTACCTAGGTTATAAAAGTCACACATTAGGTAGAGCCTTCAATAGTATAAAAAGTATACAATCCCAATTGTTTATCTCCTTAGCATTAGTAGACAGATTTAGAACCATGCCAGTCGGTTATGTGTTGCATAGAACAGATACTGTCAAATAATTCAAGAAAGTGAGGGCCACTGTTAAAGGCCCAAGGAAGTGCCGGACGGACCTGAGGCAGGACAGGAGCCAGAGGCCCCTGGGGACCTCCTCGGCCCCCGGGGAGAAAGGGCACCTTTGCTATAATGGTGACTCTACAATGGGAATGGCTGTTATCACACCCAGATGCAGAAAATCAGTTCCAATTCTCAAGAGAAAGACTCTAAATGGCACAGCCAAGTCTAGAATTCACCACTCCTGCTTTAATTAGTTTGGGTTAACCTAGGGCTGTGCAGTTGGTGCAAATATCTAGGGAAGGAAGGAAAGAAACTCTTTGAATAGGGAGATGAACTTCAATTAAATACTGACCCAAACTGGAATTTTAAGTTTAAATTTTATCTTGCCACCAGAGATGATGGGGACTCAAGGCTAATATGAGGTCAATTACAAGTAGTTATATAAAGTACTATATGTGTGATATAGTATAAAATATAATTTCAATCCTATTAAAGGTAAAAAAAGATGTAGATTTTAGCTAATTTTAGCTAAGTTTCAGAGCCACAGAAATCTATGAGTTTATATATCTATGACATAGATAGATACATATAAGGAACATTTAATTCCTTACCCAGGTTTTTCAGACTTGGTTTTAAATTAGAGTTTCTAATTCTCTAGGACTGGGGTAAGGTAGGAGGGACTGCATACTTAAATAAGCACCCCAGGTTCTGTTCACAATGTGTCATATTGAGAAACTTGCTTAACCTAACTCCTTAGAGAAATTAAAAAAGGGCTCAACTAGCATCTGTTTTTAATTAGAACAAAAATGGACAATAAAACGTGGAGACACCATATGTGTAGTAACACTAAATAATAAGAGCACGTACAAATTTTAAAATCACATGTCTTATCATTGTTTTTAATCGCATTTAGTCACATAATTTATAGTAGCATGGGTTTATAAAAGATGTTTAAGACTGGCTGGTAACTTACTCTTAGATTTTCTTTGAGAATGGCGAATGAGGGAGTTAGTCATGAGTTAAAGAGTATTTCAGGATGACAAGTGGACGAGAAACACAAAAGGTACACTGATAGCAATTCCACAAACAGCAAATATGAATGTGACTTATTTAAGCCTATTGGTTCACATTTTTAAAAGCACCCTCATTTCTTTCAAGTTAAGTACTATTCAGGAAAGTCTCCTGCGGACAATGATATATCCAATCCACCTAGTTGGGGGGTGGGGAGGTGAATTTATGTGACCATCCAATTCAGAGTCTGATTTAGGTTCAAGAATCAAACTGTGTTCCGAAACAGTCACAAGTAGCATCATCAGTTCCTCAGATAATACAGCTTCCAAAGCTCTCATCCTCCCGGTGACCCTCTTTTTCTGCTTCGACATACACATGCCTTTCTTTTAAAGAAGCAAAAAAGTATCAAAGTTCACCAGAATTCCGAGTCACGGTTTGTATAGCACTAAATGATAGTAGCTTTGGCATCTGATATTACAGTCACTTGGTTACAAATCTTTTCTTCATTCTGGGTCAAGGCGAGGTAAGACGGGAAGAATAAGGTTCCCAAAGGCAGAGTCTTGAGTTATGAAGTATCCAGATGAGTGTGCGTGAGCGTGCTAGGGAAGAGTTACAAAAAACAAAAGGCAATTAAGCTATTAGAAATCACAATTTTTCAACCAAGGCATTAAAACTACTTACCTTTTCTCAGTGTTTCAGAGCAAATTTGTTTTAAAAATCAGTTCTGCTGCCGCTAATTTTGTTTAAATACACAGGAGATAGACAGTAATAAAGAATTGATATTAACAAGCTGTACCAAGCACTCATTTATCAGACCCACTCTGTCCTCTGTGATTCTCTAAAGTCAATAATGAGTCTAAGACATGAATTACTTTGTTCCTTGGAGTGGGGAAAACTTGTAACAAAGATACACCAAATTTGCCTTTGATCAACAAAGCAGGAGCTTGAGAAAGAAGGGCAGTAGTTGGGAAGAAATGGGGGTGGACAAGGGAGCTGATTACTTGTGATTAAGATCCCAACATTTTGTAGAGAATTGTTGAAACATAAGTAACAGAAAACCACCAGTGACCTCCCTCTCACTAGAGAAAGGAAGACTGTTTTTAGGTTGCCTTAAGTGAGATGATCTTTTATGTCTCTTTCAATTCTGAGATCCTAAGGTTTAAAAGCATAGGTAATGACGGCTTGTTCAAGGTCTCTGGGGATGTTAGTCACACTATCCAAGATCACAGTAATACTACAACTGTTTATTACTATGAAGAACAGTACTTTTTTTAAACCGATGGATTATCACATTGCTATGGTAGGAGTTAGTCTTTAAGCACTTTTGACCCAACAGGTATGCTGACCATTAAAAAGAGAATCCAAACAAAAATAAACTGGTAAGGTTACCAAGGGGTGTAACAGCATGACAAATCTGAAAAAAATATGTATGTACTATTAAACTAGCTAGTTCAGTTTTTAAGATCATTCTGCCTATCCAAATGTCCTAAATTCTCGTACGCAAGCAATCCCTTGCCAGGTATGGCACCGAATCAATCATGACCATGTCAGAACTATAAAAGATACTTTCATTACTGCTGTACTGGTCCTTCAAATCCCTTGGGCATGACTGATCATTAGAAAACCACTGCAGTTATGTGTGGAACGTTTTTCGTGATATCGCTCCTTTGAAATACAAAATAGGAATTGTGCTGGCTTCCAAGACCCAGGAATCCTCCAACGAGACAAGAATGTCAGTTACCCTTTGCTCACCTGCAAAGCTGCCTTTTGTTGTGCTGCGATGTGCTGCTGCTCGGCGTGATCCCGGAAGTCCTTATTAAGAGAGGGTCTCGAGAGTGCAATGCTAAAATGGGAATCTTAGTTATCTGACTGTTTAAGGTAGAAACTTCCTATTTCTAAATCACATTTTTCATTATATATTCTTTACAGGGATTAAAAAAAAAAAGGCCTTCCACAATAAGTCTTTTTTTTTTCCTTCTCCACTGTTTACATTAATTTATATGAAGAAAGCCTATGTTATTGGGGCTTCAAATTACCTATTTTTTGGTTATTTTGGGGGATGATCTACGGTCCCCAACTTTCTAACTGACTTGAGGTACTCCAGTCTATCATAAGGTTACATTTATGATGAAAAGGGAAGCACTGAATGTCTCAAGCAGAAGGTACGGCATGTGAAAAGCGCAGGGCTAAAGACCTTGGCGTGTTTGAAGAAATAACCAGCTCAATAGGACTGGAGGTCAGGGCTGAAAAGGGGTGAAGCAGGTTGACAGAAAATGACACAGGGAAGAGAAAGCCAGGTGCCAGGGTATCAAAAGCATTGTGAAATAAATTAAGAAATGCAGACCTTATCCTCACAGTAAAGAGAGACCCCCAGAGAGTTTAATACAGAGAAGTGACATGATCAGAAGTACCATACGATGACTCAGAAAGACCACACTGCTGGGCAGACGATGCAAGTCACTTCCTCAACAACTGTTCATCTCCCTACTTCCTTGCTAATGGAATCCAAACTTCCTTCAGTTATTGGTGGTCCCATGCTTCAGGGCCGGCCAGGCTCATCCCTCAGGGGATGAACTCTGATGGGTGTAAGACAATGCCATTCCCCTTGCTGGTTTCTGGTTTAAGCACGAGAAAGATACACAGTTCCGGGCAACCAGACTTGACGGGCAGTCTGCTGGAAGGCTTCTGAGAATATTCTCTGCACTTTTACAAAAGGAATGTAGGACAGGAAAATTTCTGGCTTTGGCCTCTATAGGTAGCTCAGTGTAGCGTGAAGCTGAGACTATGGCAGTCATACCTGGACCATTAGGGAGCTGCTGGCCCACAGAGAAAGACGGAAAGGAAGGCTGGACAGAGGCCGGAGCACGGTTCACACTGTTGGTCACTGCACAAAGCTACTCTGGCTCTTCCTTCACGCTCCTGGGAAACACACATCCTCACGTGTATGCCAATTTTCTTGGTTTCCTGTTACTTCCAGATTAAAACATCCTAACTGACACAATATTCAGGAGGACTGAAGACAACAGGAAATTCAGTGAGGAAGCAGCCATCGCAATGGAGGCAAGAAATGGGAGTAGCCAGGACGAGGGTGGCATCAGTAGCCACGAGGAAAAACAGGCAGATCTGAGACACGTTTCAAAGTATACACGTAAGAGGATGGCAACTGCTTAGAGATGGACATGAAAGGGAATAATAAACAAAGTCCACACTTCTGACATTGAGAACTAGTATAGCAGTGCCATTCGCCCAGAGAAGAAACCCAAGAACAGTAAGTGGTTGGTGAGAGCACAGGAAGGAAAGGGAAGGGGAGTTCAGCTTGGGACACACTAAGTTTGAAATGCCTAAGGGACATTGGGGTGGAGCTACCCAAGAGGCAATTTGGGACTTGGGAGAAAAGACTAGATAAAAGTTATTGGCACATGAATAACAAGTTGTGGAAGTGGAGGCAACCGGCCAGTGAAAAGCTGTGTGGACACAGGATACTGGCTGTAGGGCTGAACCAGGAGCATGGACATTCACGAGACAGGCAGTGGAGACGTGTCTGCAAAAGAAACCAAGACCGTGTGACACTGAGCCAATGGAAGCCAAGGAAAGAGTATTTTAAGAAGGACGGAGTGATCAGTGGTGTCAAACAACGCTGGGATGTCTAATAAGAGAAGGCCCTCGTTCTACCAGATTTAGCTACCAGGAGCTTGCAAGTGACTGAGGCGGACACCTATTCTTAGGAAGGGGGACGGGGCTCTCGAGTCAGACTGGAGTGCACTGAGGACTCAGTAAGTGAGAAAGTAAAGATGAGGACAGACAGCACTTCCAGGAGGTCTGGCTGAAAAAGAGAGGCAAGGCCAGGGCGGTGGCTAAATGCGATGGAAGAAGGCAGAAACTGAACACAATAAAGACTAAGCCACCTACATTTTACCTGCTTTGCAGAATGCTTAAAAAGTGGGATGCTGACAGTAATTTCAGCAACAAACAAAAACCATACAAACCCGTTTCTTTTTTAAAAAGTAGGCTCTGGGGACCATTAAGTATTCCAGTTAGAAAAGAAATAGTCAAGATCTAATCAATTTGTCTAATTTTTTCAAGTCTAACTAAGAAACAAGACATAACATGTAAATTGCAACATTACGGAGACAGACGTCTGCCAACCAACTTGAGGTACTTTGTCCAAGATCTTTTTTATATCACTGAATATGAAAAACACATTATTCTTTAATACCTCGCTCCGGGATGATTAGTTGAAGATTGGTTTTGCATTAGTAACTTTCTCTTTTCTTTGTCCAGTTCTGCCAAGATTGCCACTCTGTTTTTGTTTTGAAAACCTAAAAAAGGAGGGTGGAGAGGGAGGAGAGAGAAAGAGATAAAAATATTTTAGAGCTATTTTATAAACCCAGGCCATCTAAAAACCCAGCAAGCAAATTCTATTCTCTAACAAGATAATGAACCCACTAGTGAGTAGTTCCCCTAGATGGTTACACCATTTTCCTCCTGCTTCCCAGCGACTTTACCAGCACAGAACTGTAATCATCAAGGTTTTCAGGAGGAAAACAACAACAGACATGCTCAGATCTAACAAATATTTCTTTTTCTCAACTGCTTTCATTCAGAAATGACAGTCTTTCAAGGAACAAGTCAAAGAAGTGCAACACAGCAATTCTGAGAAAGAAATGGAGCATAACAGAAGGGACCCAAAAATGTGTGTCCTTTATCAAGTACTTAATACTGGGCTTGATTTTGATCTTCAAATTTCATAAAGTCTAGAGCAGAGGGTGCAAAGTGCTGGCCCAGGAGCAGCAACCAACTAGGTTTTAAAATCTGAATTGCAGGGGCACTGGGTGGCTCAGTGGGTTAAAGCCTCTCTTCGGCTCAGGTCATGATCTCAGGGTCCTGGGATCAAGCCCCACATCAGGCTCTCGCTCAGCTGGGAGCCTGCTTCCCCCTCTCCCTCTGCCTGCCTCTTTGCCTACTTGTGATTTCTCTCTCTCTGTGTCAAATAAAAATAAATTTAAAAAAATTAAAAAAAAGTCTGAATTGGGTGGCTCAGCTGGTTAAGCATCCTCTTCATTGCAGCTCAGGTCATGATCTCAGGGTCATGAGATCGAGCCCCACATGTTTGGCATTTCGCTCAGTGGGGAGCTGGCTTGAGATTCTCTCCCTCTGCCCCACCCATGTGCTCCCTCTAAAATTAATTAATTAAATAAAATCTGAATTAAATGCCAACATGTAAACATTGAGAGAATCTCTGGAAAAACAAAACCCTCAGATTTCTTGCTTTTCTTGAAACATCTCAAGTACTGGCAACAAGGGATCTGGACTCTCCCATGGTAAAAATTAACTAGAACGAAGAAATAACCATCACTATTTCATCACATTAAAAGACACCGGGTACTCCCTACCTTATTACAGTCCTTATCAGATTTGTTTATATGCTTGTGGGCATTTGAGTTTGATCCCTAATTTAGAAGAATACAAATGGAAAGATAAAAGGCTGGAAAATGAAGCCCAAAGTAAGTTCTCTGTAAAGTGAAGAATGCTTTCCAAGGGAAAGTAGCACTCTCCCTTATATATACATGTAACCTAAAGCAAGTGTACCACTAGGTGTATTTCTAACTACAGGACAAGATTTTTTTCCACTTCTCAAAAGAGAGGCTAATGTGTTCTTAGAAGATAATTATGTAGTTCCATCTTTGTAGGAATTTAGAGATACTGTAGATTTAAAATCTGAGAGTGTCTAAATTATGTGATGAGCAAAATACATAACTGTACTCCTAAGTACTGATGTGCTGTTTACAGAAATATCCATTTCTCTCAAGATTGATTTGTTCACAAATAATAGTTTAGGGTCACTATCAGTAAAGAAATTGTATATACATAGAAATTGTATGTACAAAGCATTTAAAAGACTACATGAAGATAATTTGATCAATAATGTTCAGATAAATACAAGCACAACTGAGCTTTTCAATGCTCTCCAATGTGTTTAAGCTTTCCTATATTAAATGTCTGTCCTCTGTGAAAAGGAACTTTCTAGGGAAAGTAATAGTTGCATGTTTTAGCATAAGAAAAAGAAAAGAAAACAAGATGTGCTTGGAACATCCTGTCAGAAAGCAAGGAGTCTTTTTCTTCTTTTTTTTAAACATCCAGGATAGTGCAGAAAGAACAAAGAAGTCAGGCACCTGGGTGGCTCAGTGGATTAAGTGTCTGCCTTCAGCTCAGGTCATGATCTCGGGGTTCTGGGATCAAGCCCCATGTTGGGCTCCCTGGTTAGTGAGGAGTCTGTTTCTCCCTCTCCCTCCGCCACTGCCCCCATTCATGCTCTCTCCCTCACTTTCTATCAAATAAATAAATAAAACGCTTTAAAAAAAAGAATAAAGAAGTGAATCTGAGGTTAGCCAGGCTGTCACAATTGAAACATTAAAAAGAGAATAATAATTATAGCTAAATGGAACAAATTGAGTCTATGATAAGCCATGACTCCTTAATAAGATACAAAAGGGAAAGTTAAAACACATAAAAATATAGTTGTAAAGAAGGGTGAAACTAATAATTATTATAATTAAGAATTAGGTCAGCTGTAATAATTACAATTAATGATTAGGTTAGTGTTAACATTTAGGGATTTATTTCTCCTATTAAGTATCTGTCTGTTTATAGAGTACAGCTGTATACTTTTTTGTTTACGTACATGGAGGAAGGGGTAGATACAGGAAACTGGGGCCAAGCCAAACAGTTGCAGAAAAAACAGGTTCGGGACCAAGAACAAGACAGGTGGAGTCAGTACAGGTTCTCGAACACATGCGCGCATGTGCGCGCACACACACACACACCACACACACACACACACACACCCATTTAAAAGGAGCCCCACTGGTGATGAGCACCCATGTCACACACAAAGACCAAGCAGAAACTGTGAGTTCTAACTGTATGAGGTGGTGAAATCCTAAAGAGAGCTAACTCTAAGACCTAATGATCCCTGATCTCTTGGGAGATGATTAAATCCGGGCAGTAAAGCTACCAGAAAAGGGTAATTCACAATGAAAACAGAACACAGAAGTATTTCGTTTAGGGGCCAACTCCAGGCTGCAAGAAACTGAAAATCTATGAGACAGGCATGAGCTTAAAGAAATCCCATTAACTCAGCAGATCAAGTTTAATAACAGAAGGGACCCACTGCACACCAACGAGCTTTTAAATCATCTTTAAAGGCATAGACAAATCCTGTGTTTTGGCTGAGAATCAAACTTATCAAAAAACACTAAATCTTGACTTACCTGAAATTTTGTTTTGTTTTGGTAGTGGTAAGATTACTGTAACCCTAGGAAGGTATAGAAAGATTACTATAATCCTGGGAAAGTACAGAAATAAGAATCTGGGAAGATTATTATAACCCAGAAGACATTAAAAAACAAGTATAGAAAGAGTAAATTAATTAATTAAGCCCATGGGTTAATATTTTAAAATAGATTTAAGTATACTAAGTTTTGCAATCATTACAAAGTATTACATGATCATATTAATTATAATTCTAATTTATTACAGAGAATTTAACGAAATAAGCTTATAATCATTTCTAAATGTTTAAAAATTTTTATTTTAGAAGTTACTTTATTAGATGAGTGTAGGTTTAACATACCAGTAATTAAATTATGAGCAGTGATGAGTATTTTTCTCCATGCTTGAGATCCCCTTGGAGTTTAAAGAACTCATTAAAGTATTTAAACAAGGGGTCACCAGAGTGGGCTAGCCCATAGCCTTCCCTCCCTGGTAAAGATGGGGTGATGCCTGTCTCCGTATCTCATTTATTGCCCCATACTTCCACCCAGAAACCCAAGTTTTATCCTTATAACCCCCTCCCTCTTACTATCCACATCTAACCAATCACCACGTCAAATGAATTTTATGTCCTTAATATCTCTAAAATAACCTCCCTTCCAACTCCTTTTCCACAGTCTAACCATGCAAAATTATCTTTTGCGTAATATTCCAGGCCTTAATGTGTATCTACAGGCTGCTGAGAGCCACAATAGCTACTGTACAGAGAAAGGGTATGGTTAGGTCTTTGGGGCGTTTATTTTCTGATCTTGTCTAATGCTCCTGAAATCTATGCTTCCCTCCTGATTTTTTAAAAAACAGTACAGTATTATTTTACGTGTCTGTTTTGCACAAAATGTTTACGTTATAAAAGTATATAAAAGTCAACAGATAGCACTTAGGAAATAATAATAGCTTATTTCAAATTTGAAACTTAAGGCACAAACTCGGTAATCTGTCTGGTTACACAAAGTATAATGTTCTATAGTAAGATTCTCCCACCTTCAGGGTTTATACAAACAAACTCTAATTAGGACATCAATACATAACACTTAACTGTTTCATTACACTCACAAGTTTTTTTTTTTTAAACACACCTATCTCTGGCCATAATTTAACATTTGACTTTTACATTCTTTTACACATATCATACTACACGTAACTTTACATTCTCAGAAACATGAGGGTGTTAAAGATATATCTCATGTACAATTCTTAATATTCCTTTATAGTTAACCTTTTTTCCTAATAAAATTATCTTAGATAAAGCGGCACACTCTAAAAAAAAAAAAAAAAAAAAAAAAAAACAGCACACTCTAAAATACTTCTACTTTTAGAACTATAACCCTATCTCCATTCAATATCATATATATTTTCATCTCTACATCCATTCATAGATACATATAACTCCCACACATTTTTTTTTTTGTCACTAAAAACATTCCTGAGGAACTGGCATCACATCAAATTGCATTTAAAACCTAACAGCTGATAAGCACTTTACATGAATAGCTCTACCTCACTTAAATAAGCACTAACTGGAATTCTTTTTATTGGAAAAAAATCTAAAGCTAAAGAATGAAAATTATTCTAAAATATTACTCAAATCCTTTCAAGTGGTTATACTACAGGCTATATATTCTTCACGACTATACATTAAATCAATGTATCATACTTAAGATACCTGCTTAGTATTAAAGGAAAGTCACTGTGGCACTATTTTAAGTTATTTACTGAATCAACATATATTTATTGTGTATTCATCATATACAGGCACTAGATAGGTTCTAAGGATACAATGATGAGCCAAAGCTGGACATGATTCTAGCTCTCATGGTTCTCAAACAGTCCAGTGAGGATAGAGATGATCAAATAATTACAGCAATGAATGTATACTTAGAATCTAAGATGAGCAGTCTGAAATAAAGAAAGAAAATTCTATAAGCATTTATAACAATCCATTCCTGTGGGAATCAATGTTGAATAAACTTGAGCTAGTCTGGGAGGAGGGGGAGCAGTGAAGGCTTCCAGAGAAAGTAATGCCTGAACTGAAATCTAAAGGACAAATAAATAAGGTCACTGGGGTAGGGGGAAAATAACACAGTCCCCTATCACAAGAGCACTGTAGCCACAGTGTTGAGAATAGGCTAGATAAGGGGAAACGGAGACCAGGATAGCAGAACAAGCTAGAGATGACAAAAGTTGTTACCGGCCAGGGAAATGGAAAGATAGGAACAGATCCAAGAGCTATTTAGGAAGTTAAATCAGCAGGACTCTGACAGAATGAATATGAAGTAAGGAATGACGAAGAAGGTGTCATGGATGGCTCCTAGATTTTTGGCTCATATAGTTAAATGGTGAATGATTTCTATTTTTCTATTGCTGCTGTAACAAATGACTACAAACTTATTAGTCTCTTAAAACAACACAAATTATCTTAACAGTTCTGTAGCTCTGTGGTCTTACTGGGCTAAAATCAAGGGCTGCATTTCTTTCTGGAGCTTCTGATGAAGAATCTGTTTCCTTGCCTTTTCCAGTTTCTAGAAGCTGCCTGAGTTCCTTGGATCGTGGTACCCTTTTTCTGCCTTCAAAACTGGCAACACTGTTATTTCTCTGACCATAGCTAGGGAAAAATTTGCTGCTTTTCAGGCCTCATGTGACTAAAATGGGCCCACCTAGATAACCCAGGATAATCTTCCCATCTCAATGCCCTTAACCTTAATCACATGTGCAAAGTTCTTTTTGCCAGAGGAGGTAACACAGTCATGGGTTCTGGGGATTATGAGGTGGGCATCTTTGGTGGTGGGAATGGGGAGGGGGGTCATTTTGCCTACCACACTCCCCAATAATATACGTAATGTATTCAGTGATTAAAGCTCAAACCTCATCCAGGGGATTCTGCTTGATGTCTAAATCTTAGCAGAATAAAAGCATTTAACATTATTAAGTTAACGTGAGTTGGTTAGTACCAATAATTAGTCTTTTTGGTATCTAGTTAATGGCAAACACTTCCTGTATCTGGAGAGACTGAAAAATTATTCAACTCGGGGCGCCTGGGTGGCTCAGTGGGTTAAAGCCTCTGCCTTCAGCTCAGGTCATGATCTCAGGGTCCCGGGATCGAGCCCCGCATCGAGCTCCCTGCTCAGCAGGGAGTCTGCTTCTCCCTCTGCCCCTCTGCTCATGCTCTCTCAAATAAATAAATACAATCTTAAAAAAAATTATTCAAACTCTTAGCTACTTTTTGGATTTTACTGAAAATATATATCAAAGGAAAGGAATGAACCCTAATGTCTGGTCAGGTGACCTCTCTGTTTTCAAGTCCTCTCTGAGTCCTCAAGGACTTACTCCTTAGAAGCTACTGCCACTTTCTCTACCCATTTAAGGTTTCCCTCTTCAGGACTGGCTAAATAAGATGAGTTATCTTCTGCTTGAACCAACCTTCCCTCATCACTCATTTTTCTTTTCCTCTTACAGATAAACTCCCAGGCCCATTTCATTGCAAGGATTTTCTACTTAATAACAGATACAGAAGAAATACAAAGATTTAGAAGTCTTTGCCCCTATTCAGGAGTTCCCAATTTTTTTTTGTAGATGCTATAGTTAGAATTTTTAAAAAAACTTTTTTATTCTTTTATTTTTAAAAGTTTATTTATTTGACAGAGAGAAAGACAGCAAGAAAGGGAATACAAGCAGGGGGAGTGGGAGAGGGAGAAGCAGGCTTCCCGCTGAGCGGGGAGCCCCATACGGGGCTTGATCCCAGGACCCCGGATCATGACCTGAGCTGAAGGCTGAAGGCAGACCTTAACGACTGAGCCACCCAGGTGCCCCATAATTAGAATGTTCTAATCCCTTGGCTAAAGTGCAGTATGGAAAAACAATGAACACCGTACTGGGGCAGAGAATCAATTTGACTTCTCATATCAGTACCATTACTTACTATTTAATATTGGGAAATCATCTCACTAGACAGGACCAATGGAGACAATAGTAACAACTTCGAAGGGTGGTTATATGAGGTACAGAAAATCGAAGTAAAATACCTAGCATACAGTGTGCCATGTGGTAATTGCTTAATAAATACTAGCTATCACTGTCATTACCTAGCATTCTGTATTAGTTAACATCACTAGATTCTTCTCAGCTCCATTGTGCCAACTCACTTTCAGTGAACAGTTTTTCATTACAAAGAATACAACTGATGAGCACGCAGCTTTCTAGGTTACACTCACATGACGGGCCGCCCACGCCAGTCCGAATGGGCCCCGGGGATCTCGAGTTCTCTCCTAGCTGTACACAAGATCCAAAGCTCCTTTACAACATATTCTGCCTCAACTCAGTTTCAATCCTAATTCAGCCTGCAGCCTACAGATCACCCCCAGCACATCAGAAAAATACTGTACTCTGCCTCTGCAGCTAAAAATGAGACAAAAAGAAATCTAGCTTTAAAAAATCTACTGCACATTGCATCTTTGCATCCACAGTCTCTTAAAAAAGTACAAATACAAGAATTTTAAATTATTTTTATGCATCAGCATAAATTTTAATTTACATCTTAATTGAGAGGTAGCATACCTTGCTTTACTTCTGCACCATAGATGGCTTGGGGTAAAACTTGTATTTGGGCCTAAGGCCATGCGCAAGACATGGCATCTCTAAGAGCCATGCCGCCCCACTCCTACATAGTACTCAAGTCAGGTACTATGACCCCAAGTCAGAAGTTCCCCTCACCTGATCTGCAGGACTTACAGTTATTACTATAAACATTTTAAGATAACTAGAAACTAAAAGAATCAAAGAACATAATTCACATTTCTTACTCAGTATTTACTAGGTTTTTATGTGTCTGAAATCAGATGCCACCACACGATCATAGGACCTTGATATTTACCAGAAACGATAGATTCTTCACATAGTACTTTGGCCAAATTCCAGTTTGAGAATCTGCCTCTACATATTAAAACGCTCAAAATGTTACTTATCAATCAGGTAGTTATTACGAACCAATCAAATGTTCCATACTACGATGGATGGTGAGGAGGAGACTTCAGTGACTGTGTGCCAAGAGCTTATGAAATGTAGCAGTCCTGATTGCTACCACAGTATGAGAGACTGTTAGACCTGCTGGAGGGCCCAGTGAACACAACGGGATTCTGTCTCCTACACCAGGGACCTTAACAAATTGCAACGTACAGATCAGCATTTATTTTTTAAGTCATGGTTCTTTCAGCAATCATTGTAAGATAATTACGGCACGTGGCATTTAATTCCGTATTAAGTAGTTCCTATACACATAAAGAGCACAGAAATAATTTAATATAGAAAGTAAAATGCAATAGATCCAAATAGATTAGAATTTCAAAATTTTCCCTGAGTCTATACAGCATGATGTGACTCCCTCTGCTGGTGCCTAATAGCAGCTCAGGACACACACACACACACACACACACACACACACACATCACCGACAAAAGAACAGAAGCCAAAGCCTATCTAAATTCACTTTTATTTAGATTAGAGGATGTTTCACAGCAGATATGTTTATGGACCAATCAAAGACAACCCTAAAAATGACTGCGTTTTATTGCAAATGCTCAAAAAAATAAATAACCGGCAAATTGTAAATCTCCGTTATTGTGCTATTAGAACAAATAGATAATTTAAAATTTATTTTCATCTAGACTGCACTGTGTGATTTTTTAGCAGCATATTTTCCTTCCAAAATAGAGGTCTCTTTGTTTTCATTTTGGTTCAAATTAAATTGTTTTTCATCTGATAACTTCATGAAAAGAAGAGATCAAAGATCGAAGCGAATGTTGACCTGTGATGAATCCACAGAGCACACAAATCGCACACAGTTATTTGAGAGAACAGAATGGTATTAGCTAGTTACAACGGTCACTGTGGCTAGCTTTTCACAATACTACACTTCTATAAAACTCATGCAAACTTTAGTGTGCCCTAAATGCAACTAATATACTAAAATAGATTTACATTTAATGAAACAGCAGACTTCCAACCTCCAGTAGTAGCAAAGTAGTTTGGTTAGACGAACCATGCCACAGTATAATTATAAATTCTGGACAAAAGATGAAAAATTCATTATTTGAAGCACTAGAGACTGCCCAAAATCAGGCAGAAACCGCAACTCCTGACTTTGGGAATTTGCAACCTTTTGTTCGATCCACAAACAGCCGCACCTCACTGGCTCTGAGTTGTCAGAGGACAGTTCAGGGCTGGCAGAGTAGCCAGAAAATGAGGAGAGAAATCAAAAGGGAAAGGCAGGAGTAAAGCCACAAACATGCCTATACAACCCACCCAATGTTTCTGTTTCCTGCTAAAGCTATACATGGAGCCCCCAGGGGGATCCAGCAATAAAGCAGCAACTGGAGGCTGAAAAGACTAAGCAGAGATTTCAGCTACTGCCCAACACAAGGAAGACAAGAGTTTGGAGGTTGAGTTGAGTTGAGGGCTTGCATTTGCTAGAACAAAAATAACATTTCAGAGCAATACAAAAGAATCCAGAGTTTCTACAATATATTAGTTATAATATCCACTATCCAGTAACCAAACACTAAGTATAGCAAGAAAAAGGTTACCCATACTAAAAAAAAAAAAAAAAAAAAAATGGAGTCAACAGAAACCAACTCCAAGATGATCCAGATGATGCAATTAGCAGTGACAAAGGACCTGTATCTGGACGTTTATATGAAGTTTAAGGTAAGACAAAACTAATGTAAAAAAATCGGAACAGAGATAAGTAATAAAAAAGCATGGTTCAAATGAATTGAGTTGACAGGGAAAGGAAATAGAGGTTTGCCTCAAGTTTTGAAACAGGACGTAACTTACAAAGGGGGATTTAATACTTAATTGAGATTAAATTTTATTTTTTTAAAACTTATTTTTATTTTTATTTATTTTTTATAAGATTATTTATTTATTTATTTGACAGAGAGAGAGAGAGAGAGATCACAAGTAGGCAGAGAGGCAGGCAGAGAGAGAGGGGGAAGCGGGCTCCGTGCCAAGCAAAGAGCCCGATGTGGGGCTTGATCCCAGGACCCTGAGATCATGACCTGAGCTGAAGGCAGAGGCTTTAACCCACTGAGCCACCCAGGCGCCCCTAAACCTTATTTTTAAATAAAAACTTCTCTGGATGTGTCTGACTTGATTTGCTTTAGAGAGCTTCTAAACAGAGGTGATGTGTATCAAAGTTTCTAGAGCAAATGAAGATTAAGGCATGGGTATTGCCTGGTGACAATATAACCTCTTTAAACGTGGTTCTGATTTCAAGTAGAAGAGAACACAGATGTCAGAGGAGGACCTAAGATTTACAATGTGAATAACCTTTTTATTTTATTTTATTTTATTACTTTTGGGATTTTATTTATTTGTCAGAGAGTGAGAGAGAGCATGTGCACACGAGCAGGGGAAGGGGTAGAGGGAGAAGCAGGCTCAGAGCTGAGCAAAGAGCCTGACGTGGGATTCAATCCCATGATCCCAGGATCATGACCTGGGCTGAAAGCAGATGATTAACCAACTGAGCCACCCAGGGGTCCCCAATCTTTTTTTTTTTTTCCTTTGGTAAGAATTTTATTTATTTATTTGAGAGAGAGAAGAGTAAAAGAGAGAGAGAGGACGAGCAGGGGGAAGGGGCCGAAGGAGAGGGAGAAGCAGACTCCCCACTGAGCAAGGATCCTGATGCGGGGCTCCATCCTAGGATCCCTTCGATCATGACCTGAGTTGAATGAAGGCAGACGCTTAACCATCTGAGCCACTAAGGCGCCCCAGATGTGAATAATTTTAACACAGGTTAAAAAACAGGATTAAGAGCTATTAAGAATGTTATACATTTGATACAATGTTGGACTTACTTCAAATACAGGGTTTTTTACTTTGCTATTCATTTTGTATTCTGACTACAGTAACTGCCCTATCCTAACTTTTCTATTAAAACACGTTTCCTAAACAGGGGGGAGAAGTTCCTAGTAATAACACGTTCCAGGGTGCATTACCTTGTCCTGAAGGGTTTGCTGCCATATCTTCCTATTTTGTTTCAACTATGCTCAATGGCAACTGGTCAGCACTTTACAGTCCCCTGTAAAAAATATGTGTACACATACATAAAATGCACCGTACTTTAGTAACAAACTAAACGTTGTCAGGAACAGCTGGCCTCCCTACAATGAAACGTTTTCAGTTTTCTCATCTCTTCAGAAATATAAATCTGAAAAGCGCACAGGCTTAAATCACAAATTTAAATTCTGCAAGCCTCTCAAGTATTTAATTAGAACGTTAAGGTTAAATGTTTACTCTTCCAGATGTTGATACCAACATTTAGCATTGCTGTCTTTAATATACACCATTACGTTGTATTTACCAAACACTAACAAATGTATCAACCAATTGATAGCATCAACAGATCAGTGCTAGGCTGGAAAAAAAAAAAAAATCACTCCTCTATGGTGCTTCTTGATTCACTTAAAAAATATATCCAGTAACTACTGTGTATACTGAAAGCTAAAAAGGAAAACACGCCTAGAATTTAACAAGTACATACTCTGCACCATACACCGTTTAAGATGCTTGCAATTCTTTTACTTATCACCATTTTTTAGATGGCGAGATCCGTGCCCAAAGCCACAAAGCTAGTAAGAATATTTTCCCAACTTTATGGGTTTTGTATTAGGCCTTGGGGAGACCGCAAATGAGCAAGACCCTACTTCTCTGTTCACGGAACAGAGTTCCAGCGGGAAAATATACTCTCATTCAAACAACTATACCGAAGAGTTTAACAAATGCGCTCTTTAAAGGGCGCAAATAGTGCTCGGGAAGCAGAGAGGAACTGATTCCATTGGCGTGAGGAGGGATGCCTTTAGGGGAACCCGGGAAAAGTACAAGGGCTGGCAAACAGATTTCGACTTCGAACAAAACATCCTTAGGTGCTACAGGGCGAGCCAAGCCGGTTGGGAAAAGAGGAAAGAGGGCCATCTAGTGAAGCGAAACGTAAAGCAGGGATGTGACAGGGCGGCACCTGCGTCTCAAAGGGTCCTTGCAGGAGGGCGTGGAGCGCAAGCTGGGCGGGGGCTGCGGCCGATAACATCCAGAGAAAGGGAAGTGAGGAAGGTGGGGAGGCCGCTACCCTATGGCAACAAAGACAGCAGCAGCAGATTAGCGCCGGGGCCACACGCTTCCCTCCCCGCCGCCGTCAGCCGGTCCTACTTACCCCGGCCGAGAGAGCGCCCAGGCTCCTGCTCGCCGTCCGATCACTCTCTCCAAGGGGGCGCGACCACTTAGAGACCTGCAAACAGAGCCCAACGTGCGGCTCCACAACCTTCCCGCCCCCGCTGCGCTTCCGCCTCCTGCCTGACGTACACCCGAGGGAGCGGACGTCCCGCCTCCCGCATGCGTCCAGCGGCAGCTGCCCGCAGCGATCCGTGTTTCAACTGCTGCCCGGTGCAGAAGGCCACTTCCTTTCCGAAGAGTGGCAGCCGAAGAGGCTCATGGGAGATGCAGGCCGCGCCGTTGGGGGCGGGGCCCGGGTGGGGCGGAGCCCAGGCGGGGCGTGGAGAACCTTGCTGCCCGCGAGGCTAGCGGGGTCCCTAGCACCTCGACCGGTCCTTTTTTCAATGCCTCCATCAGGGTTCGGAGAAAAGCCTCCAGCCCGGCCAGGCCTGAGAAGATAGAAATGCACTTCAGCTGGGAGGAGGGGAGGGCCAAACCTCACAGGCTGGGCTGGCTTTCGAGATTCAACAACCACCTGGGGTTGTGCGCCCACACACATCCTTGAATCCCAGGAATTTTTTTTTTTAATAGTTCGTATAATATAAGAAAATATTATAAGAAAATATAAGAAAAGCACAAAACTTGCAGAAATTTTTGCTACTGTGCAATAATGTGTGCAAGAAATGGGTGTGCCGCATCTCAGAACACGAAGACCCTCCTAGTGGGTTCACCTGATGCGTGATTCCCATGCAATGGACCGACGTCTTTACATTGAAAGGTAACCATGTATTGATGTGTGTCACCTGTTCTGTGGTCGGTTACCCCTGTTACGCATATTTTCTAGAATTTGAACATGCGTTCCTCATAATTGGTATTTGCTCAATGGCAAATGTTTATATTGCCCAATTTTGTTGTGCATGGATCTAGGACTGAAGTCATAACACTACCAAGCATTTATTGAGTGCCTTCTGCATGCTAGATTCTTCTTGTGCATCAGCTTTGGTCCTGTCATTTCCTGATTTTACATATTTACATATGAAACTCAGAAATGTTGAGTTACTTTATGTCAAGTAACAGGCTGAGTTTCAAAGGAGAGAATGTTTGCCAGATGTTAAGGCCCACCTTCTTAAATCTCGCACATTGTCTCTGCTCTGGAGGAAGGAATTCCTTTGAGGCCAGCTCTTGTTGACATCTCTAATACAGATATAAAGTGTAATACGTGAGGGTTCTGGGAGTTGGCCAGGGCTGCTTTTCAATTAAGAGGCCTTTTTGAGTGGCACCTAGATGGCTCAGTCGGAAGAGCATGGAACTATTGATCTTAAGGTTGTGAGTTCGAGCCCCATGTTGGGTGTAGAGATTACTTAAAAAAAAATTTACAAAAAGGGAGAGGTATTTTTGAGTCCTGGGCTGACTGAAAAGACAACTGGATGTATATGGCTAACAAAACCTTAATGAAATTTTTTTGGTTTTAGTGGCCTGATTAGACAATACAGAAACCAAGGCATAAGAAAGCTCCAGCCTAAATCTGATTTCTTTTTTTGTTTCAAGTTTTTATTGAAATTCCAGTTAATACACAGTGTAGTATTAGTTTCAGGTGTAGGATTTAGTGATTCATCACTTACAACACGTGGTGCTCATCACAAGTGCCCTCCTTAATGCCTGTCTCCCATTTGGCCCATTCCCCACTCACCTCCCTCCAGTAGCCCTCAGTTTGTTCTCTATAGTTAAGATCTGTTCCCTGGTTTGCCTCTCTCCGCCCCCTCCCATGTTCATCTGGTTTTTTTTTTTCTTAAATTTCACATATGAGTGAAATCATATGGTATTTGTCTTTCTCTGACTGACTCATTTTGCTTAGCATAATACACTCTGGCTCCATCCATGTTATTGCAAATGCCAAGATTTTATTTCTTTTTATGACTGAGTAATATTCCTTTGTATATATATACCACAACTTCTTTATCCATTCATTGGTCGATGGATATTTGGGCTCTTTCCATAATTTGGCTATTATTGATAATGCTGCTATAAACATCAGGGTGCATGGGTTCCTTCAAATCAGAATTTTTGTATCCTTTGGGTAAATACCTAGTAGTGCAATTGCTTAGGTGATAGGGTAGTTCTATTTTTAACTTTTTGAGGAACCTCTAGAGTGGTTTTCCAGAGTGGCTGCACCAGTTTGCATTCTCTCCAACAGTGTGAAAGGGTTCCCCTTTCTCCACATCCTCCCAACATGCTTCCTGTGGTATTAATGTTAGTCATTCCGACAGGTATAGGTGGTATCTCATTGTAGTTTTGATTTGTATTTCCCAGATGATGAGTGATGTTGAGCATCTTTTCATGTGTCTGTTACCAGTCTAAGTCCAATGGACATTCTGAAAGAAGCACATTTATGGAGAAAAGAAAAAAAAAAGAGTTCTACCTCCAGAACAATATTTTGTAATTTCCTGGCAGAGTCAGCCTCCAAGCGTTGGGAGAACATTATAAGGAGAAAGATAAATTTAATTTGCTTCTTTTTCTTTTTTTTTGCCCTTTACTTGGGGGGTGTTAGCCCTTGAACCCCCTCTGACTTCTCCTTGAGAGTTTTGGAACTTCTTTCTCAGAATTTGGACATACTGGTTTGTAGTGGGTCAGTTTACTTGGGTTCAAATCCTGACTCTAACATTTAATAGTTGTGAGCCCTTGTTTAACCTTTTAGTGCTTCAGCTCTGTCATCTATTAAAAGGAAATAAAAATTAAATGAATAACCACTTCACACCCATTGGATGGCTACTATAACAAAAAACAGAAAATAAGATAATAAGCGTTGGCAGAGAAATTGGAACACTTCTGCACTGTTGGTGGGTTTGTTGTACCATAAAATGGTACAACTACTGTGGAAAACAACATGACGGTTACTCAAAAAACTAAAAATAGAATTACCGTATGATTTAGCAATTCCACTTCTAGACGTAAACACAGGGCCTCAAAGACATATCTGCAAGCCTGTATTCATAGCAGCACTATTCACAGTAGCCAGGAGGTGGAAGCAACCCAAGTCCGTGGACAAGAGGAACAGATAAACAACATGTGGTATATACATACACTGTAATATTATTCAGCCTTAACATAGAAGGTAATTCTGGTATACGCTACAGCATGCATGAACCTTAAGGATGTTATGCCAGGTGAAATGAACCAGTTGCAAAGGGAAAATACTGTGTGATTCCACTTGTATGAGGTTCTTAGAGTAGTCAAAATCATGGAAAGTAGAATGGTGTTTGCTGAGGGCTGGGAGGGAAGGGAGAATGGAGAGTTGTTGTTTAATGGGTTATAGAGTTTCAGTTTGACAAGATGAAGGGAGTTCTGGAGATGGTTGGCAGGGATTGTGGCAACATTTTACTGCACATCTTGGTATTCAGTCATAGGTCAGCTGATAAATACACAGACCCTCCACATCAACTAGGGAAAAAGTCCAAGACCAAAGGAATGCATATGGCAGTCCTGTGACTCTGCTGATTGATAAGGAAAGACCAGGTAGCAGTCTATGAAGGCATTATGATTATTATGGCCTTTATTATCAAAGTAGTGAGTTGAGAATAATTCCGCGCTTCCAGTTGGAGACACCTTAACTCTTTTTTGCTATTTTGTGATTAAATATTTATGGGAAATGCATTAGGCTAGACAGCCTTCAAAATTAAGTGTGTAGAAGTTTGAGATAATTGCCAGATTAATTATCTACTGCTTGTAACAAATTACCTCCAAACTTGGCAATTTTAAAAAAGATTTATTTACTTATTTATTTATTTGAGGGAGGCAGTGAGGCAGAATCCCAAGCAGACTCCCCACTGAGCACAGAGCCCAGTGCAGGGCTGGACCTCAGGACCCTGGGATCATGACCTGGGCCAAAACAAAGACTCAGACGCTTAACCAACTGAGCCACCCAGGCACCCCCAAACTTGACAATTTAGAACAATGAATGGACATTCTCTTAGTTTCTGAGGCACTGGAATGTAGGCAGCATGGCGGGGTGGTTCTGGCTTAGGGTGTTTCATAAGGTTGCAGCCAAGATCCTAGCTGGGGTTGTAAGGATTTGAAAGCTGAGCTCGATGGAATGATGTGCCTGCAAGTTCACTCACGTGGCTAAGGCCAAGAGGCTTCAGTTCCTCAGCCTGGGTACCTTTCAAGGTTGCTCATGACATGGCGACTCAGAGCTGGAGCACGTGATGCAAGAGCGAGAGCGAGTGACTGAGACAGAAGCCACAACAGTTGTCTTTTATCGCCTGATCTTAGGAGCAACGTCCATCTCTTCTGCCATATACTGTTGCTCACAGATGGACCCTGATCCAGTGCAGAAGGGACTGCAAAGCATACAGGGAGATGGGATCACTGGGGACTCAGAATACTATAGACTAGGTGGCTTCTAAAGGATGGTTTTATTTCTCACAGTTCTGGAGGCTGGGAAGTTCAAGATCTAGGCAGCAGCATGATCTGGCTCTGGTGAAGATCTGCTTTCTCATTCATAGACAGCTGTCTTTTTGCAGTATCCTTATATGGTAGCAGTGTTGCCCAGTGGACTGGGGAGACCCTTGGGCCCTGTCGCCTCCACCCAGCCCATCCCCCGGACCTCACTGGAGGCTCTTGGTCTCCTGCAAGAGACCATTCAAGGACCAGCCAGACACAGTGGTTGAACAGCGTAAGTGAAGAGTTTATTAAAGCGAGAGTACACACTTAAATTAGTAAATCTTTAGAAAAAGGGACGCCTAGGTGGCTCAGTTGGTTAAGCATCTGACTCTTGATTTCAACTCAGTTCATGATCACAGGTTCCTGGGATCAAGCCCCAAGTCAGGCTCTTCACTTAGTGAAGAGTGAGTTCTGCTCCTCCCCCTGCTCGCTCTCTCTCTCCCAAATACATAAATAAATATTAAAAAAAAAAAAACCCAAAACAATAACAAGAGTACACTCTAAAAATGTGAGAGCCAGAGAGGCCACGAGAGAGCTGTGCCCAAGTTTTGGGTCTCTTTTACTGACAGTTGTTAACTAGGGGGGTGGAGTATTTATTACTTGGGGAAGGGGAAGAGATTTCTCAGGGTTTTGTGCCTTACTTGGTCAGGGTCTCTGGCCTCTTTTGTTTTGGACCTGTCCGGCTTAATCCAGCTTCTTGCGGCTTTGTTTTTGGAATGCTGCCAAGACAGGTCTCTAACTTTACTGATAATGGGCCATGACTCCCCCTTTGCTGGCCTCCAGGCATCCTATCAAAGCCTAACTAACTGCTTACTCTAACAGTAGGGATAAAGGATCTCTCTGAGATCTCTTTTATAGGGGTACTAATCCCCTTTATGAGGGCTTTGCCCTTGTGACCTACACGCCTCCACAAAGCCCCACCTCCAAATACCAGCATGCTGGTGACTAGGATTTCAACATACAGATTTTGGTGGAGACGCAAACATTCAGTCTAAAGCCGGGACCATTATAGAAGCTGGCTACTAAAACTATATGCTTTTAAAAAATATTCTTATTTCAGATCCCGTAACATAAAATGCAGTGAAATTAGTTCAGGAGACTCTAAAACGAAAAAAAGGATAGAATTGCCCACTCATTGAGAGAGCAACCTCTAAACCAGACTATCTGGATTAAGATTCTGACTCTACCACTTACTGAATTAACACTCTTTTTTTTTTTTTTTTAAGATTTTATTTATTTATTTGACAGAGAGAGATCATAAGTAGACAGAGAGGCAGGCAGAGAGAGGGGGAAGCAGGCTCCCTGCTGAGCAGAGAGCCCGATGCGGGGCTCGATCCCAGGACTAGAGATCATGACCTGCGCCAAAGGCAGAGGCTTTAACCCACTGAGCCACCCAGGCGCCCCCTGAATTAACACTCTTCAATTACTGTTCAATTGTTCAATTTCCTCTTCTGTGGAAAGGAGGAATAATAGCACTTTCTACCATGATCTGTATGGTTGGACTCGAGTATTTTCCACCTTTCAGGCTCAGAGAAGCTACCCTTGAAGGAGAGTGGGTTTCAGTTAAATCAAAAGGTAGACAGATAGTCTGATGATTTGATTAAGGGGAATTTACATAACCATGAAATGAAGCCTCGGGCAACTTTAGAAGTAATTGGTATCCTTTATGGAATCTTATTGTAATGCTAGGACTCTACTCACATTGTCTCAAGACTAAACTTTGAGAAGGATACAGTGATCATCTTTCAGCTTTAAAGATGTAGAGATATGGGGCGCCTAGGTGATTCTGTCGGTTAAGTGTCCAACTCTTGATTTCCACCCAGGTCATAGTCTCTGGGTCATGGGATGGAGCCCTGTGGGGGCAAGAAGGGGGGTGCCCTTTGCTCTCAGCAGGGAGTCTGTTTCAGACTCTCTCTCCCTCTCCCGCTGCCCCTCGTCCCACTCATGCTCTCTCTTGCTGTCTCTCAAAGAAGTAAATAAAATCTTTCAAAAAAATAAAGGTATGAAGACACTGAGACTTTGAGAAATGAAATAAGTTTTCTAAAATGCCACCATTTTCTGTTTACAATAATGAACCATTAAAGGACAAAAATTCCACCCTCTAATTGGCTATCTAATAAATAGAAGGACGCTTTAGGACCCGTATGGAGTGGAAGAATTTATAGGCAGAAACAGGTCAGGACAAGGAAAGTTTCAGCAAAAGAAAAGAAAGAATTGTTTCAGGCAAGGTCATCTTCCCTTAGAGGGAAAGAGTGTGGGATCTTATCATACAGATTTCTTCACCAGTGCTGATCAGGAAATTCCAGACAGATTGGTTTAAAATTTCACTGGTGGGAGAGGCTGACAATGCGATTAGTGTAGCTATCAAGTCTCGATGAGACTTAACATAAGTGACTCCATTTTGAGCCTGTTTCTTTTAAAGTCAACCCCTAGGTGGAGCTGTCCCTTGCGTTTATAACCATGGCTAAGGGTAATAAATAGTGTGTGGCATGGTCATGGCCACCGGCTGGTGCAGATGGTGGCCCCATGTGGAGTCAGGTCCAGTGCATCATTTGCCAGCCAGTGTGTGTGGCACAGACACCAAGGGGTTAGGTCATTCTGCCTCCTTCCCCATGGAGGGAGGTCAAGGGGTACTGCCTCGGGGGGCAAGGAGAAGAAGACCACAAGAGTGGGCAAAATTAGTTTGGGAATGTTTTATTTAACAGACTGGTTGACTTTAAGAGTTTTATTTTATCACTGGTTTGTTCCTTTATTTTATTTAAAAAAAAAAGATTTTGTTTATTTGTCAGAGAGAAAGCGAGAGCACAAGCAGGGGGAGCAGCAGGCAGAGGGAGAAGCAGACTCCCCATTTAGCAAAAAGCCCAATGTATGACTTGATCCCAGGACCCTGGGATCATGACCTGAGCTGAAGGCAGATGCTTAACCGAGTCAGCCACCCAGGCATCCCTGATTTGTCTGTTTAATTAAATTGAACCCTGACATTTCCAGTGGGCCATGAAGCGCACTCGAAAAATGACATTAGCTCCTCACGGAGCATGGCAGCGTGACCACAGAGTAAAGCTTTGTGTCATCTACTTCTAACCTGGTCACCTCTAAGGGGCCAGGTTTCCAGTATCTTTTGGTACCTTCACAGTTTCTACCAGCTTGCTAAGCAGATACAGCCACTGATTGATCTTTGTTTTAAACCCAGTAGAAGCCAAGATGTGCACTTTGGTTCATTTATTCAACAAACATTTAATGAAAACACAAGTGGAATGATCTGTCCTTATCTCTAACTTAAGGGTATGGGCCATAACCCCATTTTTCACCCTTTTGAAAACTAATCTATTCCTAAAGGATGCTTTGTGGGCTCTTACTGTAGGCAGCTAATATGAGAAATAGTGACCTTCAGCATGACTCTTCCATCGAAGTTCAGGATGGTGTGCTTGTCTTAAACCATTACGCTAGCATTATTAATAGCTCCTCCAGGCTTGGTGCCCTTTGTAAATTTAATAAATTGCCTAAAGGGCTCTGATTGGAGCTCATTAATGATAAAATACCAGCCCCATGCTTTATGCTCCAAATCCCCCAGCGTTCTTAAAATTCCTTTTTAATTAATTAGTACCCTTAATTTATTATTCTTGGGCTAATTTTATTCAACCCAACCTTAGGAATGAACTGCATTCCTGCTGTGACCAAAGGTAAAGTTATTTGTGGTTAGGTCCTACTCCCTGGAACCTGTCAATGTTACCTTATATGGAAAAAGGGGACTTCACAGGCTTGATTAAGAATTTTGAGATGGGGAGGTCTTCCGCCCTGGTGAGCCCTAAACACAATCACAAACGTCCTTATAAGAGAGAGGCAGGGAGGGGTGTCCGGCTGGCTCAGTCGGTAGAGCATGGCACTCTTGATCTCGAGGCAATGATTTAAGCCCCATGCTGGGCTGGAGCCCACTTTAAAAAAAAGAGACAGAGAAAGAGAAGGGGAGCTTTGACATAAGCAGAAGAGAAGACAGTGTGCTGGAAGAAGTATAACCCAACCAAACAAGAGGTCATCTGCCCAGGACACCGCAAGCCGGTGAAAAATCTGACTCCGAGCTCCCGCAGTGACGCAGGTGTTGCCCCGCCCAGAAGGGGGAACTGGTGCTCAGGGTCCTGAACTCCCTGACGGCTCGTGAGCAATGGCTCTCAAAGGGTGGAACTTCAGACCAAGGGACTCAGGGTCGTGGATCAAGCTGATTGATTAGGGTTTTGGCCGGCGGTAATAATTCCTGTCTCCATCCTCCCGTCCCCTCGGCTGACTCCACGTCTGGTTTCCGTGTGACCGTGGTGAGGCGGTCGTCCCGCGCCGGGGGCCTCACCTGCCGGGGGCCTCACCTGCCGGACTGTGCCCGCGATGTCCACGCCACACTCCGGAGGCGGGGGTTCTGCGTCCGTGACTGTTACTGAACTGCACGCTGTTACTTTTTTCTGGTAAACACAGCTCATTGTGTCCGTTCTCTTAGGCAGATCAGCCGCCCACAGGCTTTTCGGGAGGCGACTTCGTGGTATTTCTTGAGGCCATTTTATAGGTTCCTTTCTCAGTAACTCAGGGGTCTGTGGTTCTGGTCAGAGGCAGCCCAGAGCCGCATGTCCTCATCGCGGTGTCTGCGGGGGGCTGGCATCTCCAGTTTCCCAAGCAAGGGGGGCGTGCCTTGATTTCAGCACAAACTGGTTTTGAACTTTTGGCCTCCAAAGTGAGAGGATCAATTTCTGTGTTGTTGTTGGGTTTTTTTGTTGTTGTTGTTGTTGTTGTTAAGATTTTATTTATTTATTTGACAGAGAGAGAGGGAGAGAGAGAGAGAGATTGGGAGAGAGGACAAGCCTGGGGAGCAGCAGAGGGAGAGGGAGAAGCAGACTCCCCGCTGAGCAGGGAGTCCGATGCAGGGCTTGATCCCAGGACCCTGGGATCCTGACCTGAGCCAAAGGCAGACGCTTAACTGAGTCAGCCGCCGGGGCATCCCTAAATTTCTGTTTTTTAAGGCACCAAGTTTGTGGTCACTTGTTACAGCCCCACAGGAAGCTAATACAGTGCTGTTCCTGATCCCTTGGAGCACATGTGAGAATGCCTGAGGACAAATACCAGAGAGGCTTTTTTTGTCTAGGTCGCATTTTATTTTGTAGTATTCTTACTATTATTATTATTTTACTGTGTATCTGAATAAGCCAAGAATCTTCACGTTTTAGTAGGAAAATATTATTACCTTCACTTTATAAAGGGAAAAACAGATCTCAGCCTAAGTGTCTTTTTTTTTTTTTTTTTTTGGTTTCAGGAGTAGAATTCAGTGATTCATCACTTACACTTAGACACAACAGTCAGGGCTCCTCATAACAAGTGCCCTCCTCAATCCCCATCACCCACCTAGCCCATCTCCACCCACCCCCCTCCATCAACCCTGTCTGTTCTCTATCATTAAGAGTCTCTTATGGTTTGCTTCCTCCCCTCTCCTCTCTTTTTTTCTCTTCCCACATGTTCTTGTGTTTTGTTTCCTAAATTCCACATATGAGTGACATCACAGGGTATTTGTCTTTCTCTGGCTGACTTATTTCACTCTGCATAATACACTCTAGCTCCATCCATGTCATTGCAAATGGTAAGATTTCTTGTTATTGTTAGTTATTATGTACCACATCTTCTTTACCCATTCATCAGTTGATGGACACTTGGGCTCTTTCCATAGTTTCCATAGTATTGTTGATAATGTCTGGGTTACATTTTAATGACCTGTTTTCTGGCTTCTAAAAATATGTAGCTAATAATATAATAGACACCCTGGAACTTACCACTTAGCCTGGAAAACAAAATGCTTCAAATATATTTAAATCCTCCCAGACACCCTTCCCATCCTGTTCTCCTCTCTTAACCTCTGAGGTAAGCCGCTTTTCCTGAATGTAGCTAGTTTTCTTTCTTTCTTTCTTTCTTTCTTTCTTTCTTTCTTTCTTTCTTTCTTTCTTTCTTTCTTTCTTTCTTTCTTCCTTCCTTCCTTCCTTCCTTCCTTCCTTCCTTCCTTCCTTCCTTCCTTCCTTCCTTCCTTTCTTCTTTCTTTTTCTTTCTTTCTTTCAAAAATTGTATTCATTTATTAGATAGAAAGAGAGAGCACGAGCAGGGGTAAGGATAGAGGGAGAAGCAGACTCCTCGCCAAGCAAGGAACCTATTGTGGGGCTCGATCCCAGGACCCCAGGATCATGAACTGAGCCAAAAGCAGACACTTAACCAACTGAGCCACCCAGGCTCCCACTGAATGTAGTTTTCATTGCTCCAATACAAACCTTTAAACTTTTACTACATTGTATCCCTAAAACACATCTTACATTATTTTAAAACTTGGTAAAAGTGCATACAACCTTTTGCGGTTTACCTTTTTCCCATAACTATCTGAACTTAGTGAATTCACTGAGTACTTTCTGCATGCAAATCACCGTGCTGGGCAGTGTGGATGATACAAGACAAATCAGACGTGACAGTGTTGCACCAACATGAGCCCGTTAGAAGAGTTATAAATGTAATTCCTTACGGGTGTTTTCCCATTGTTTTAAAGGAAGCTTCCTGTTCGGTGTCTACCACCTAATACCTAATTGGCAACAGGAATGATGATTTTCAATAATCTCTTAACATCCATAAATCAGTAAGAGTCCTGTGCCTTTGCAAGACTTTCGAAGTAAAGATATTTCTAAAAAATTAAGAATTATTTAGAAATCAGGCTTATGACTTCAACCCAAACAAACCTGCGAAACCAATACACTCAAATCAATACATTACCTTATATGTAACAGTTGATGTCTTGGCAAACTCGAGTTTGTGTTGACAGCGTGAAGATGACGCTCTTAACAACAGCATGCGTCTCTCTGGGTGTGCTTGCCTCTCCCACCAGTTTGCTTCATTCAAAACGTAGCTGTGTTCCCAGAAGCCTAAAGGCTACGTATGTCTAACTCATTAGCCAGTGCCTTCTAGCTTATAGCTCCACTAATGATAGCTTCTTTGAGATCTCAACAGAACACTGACCCTGGGGAGATAAGGAACCAGGTGTCCCAGAAGATCAGGCCTGACCACACTAGAGAGTAACCTTCCTCAATGCCCGCAAATTTGCAAGAGAGCTTGTTGAACGCGCTTCCCCTGCATGTCGACCCTCCCCACTTCCTCGTGCCTCCCCTTTAAAAAAACCCTTGCTTTGTCCGGGACTTTGGGAAAGGGTCTTTGGACATTTGTCCACCACCTTTTCAGGTTGCCAGCTTCCTGAATAAAGCCAACTTTCCTTTCCAACCAACACTTGTCCCTTGAGTACTGACTTTCAAGCTTCGAGCAGCAGAACTTGGGTTTCGGTAACAAAATGACTGTAAAATCTTCCCCTCTGTAGTGTCGTGTGAGGTCATTTGGCTTTCATTGAGCCCAGGACAACCTTCAGACCGAAGCAGGAGGGGCTTCTGCTCCCACGTCGCAGAGGATTCTGTATAACACATACATGTACACAAAACCTACACACATCTATTCAAGAGCAGATGGAATCCTCTGTCCCTTAAGATCTCGCGGTCGGCAACTGGCTCATGAGAGCCTAGAACTTCGGATGTTTGCCGCTATGACTAACACTATTCAGACCCCATGGAAACACTTTGTATCTCTTGCCCTATTTTTTTTTTTAAATAAAGCTTTTTTTTTTATTTAAGGAATCTCTGCACCCAATGTGGGGCTCAAACTCATGGCCCCGAGATCAAGGGCCACATGCTTCTCCAACTGAGCCAGCTGGGTGCCTCTTGCCTGATACTCTTGAATCAAAAGGTGTCTGTGGTTAAGCCCATTCAGGTCTGAGTTGGGAAAAACCCAGTCTTCTTGTCTCCTGCGCTCTCCCAGAAGTCAGGGAAAGGCTTACTTTCATTCACTGGTTTAGTAAAGGATATGATAAAAGATGCAGATGAACCAGACGAGGAGATACAAAGCAGTGAACTCTGGGGAGGGTCTCAAGCTCAGGAGCTTCTTTCCCATGGAGTTGGGTTGGGTCACCCTCCCAGTAGGTAGATACATTCACTAACCTGGAGTCTCTCCAAACCCAGTACAACTGGAATTTTATGGAAGCTTCCTCCCAGAAGCATGATAGATCATTAACTCCATTTCCAGCTCCCTCTCCTTTCTCTGGAGAAAATTCCAAGCTTCCGGCCCCCTTTCCTGGAGCCACGCAGAGCCCACCCAGTCATCTCATTAGAACAAAAGACACTCCTGTCACCCAGGAAATTCCAAGGGGGTTAGGAGCCCTGTATTGGGAGTCAGGGTCAAAGACCACATTTTAGAACAAAGTTGCTCTTGTGTTCTTATCACTTAGGAATTACAAGAGTTTCAGGAGCTCTGTGCCAAGAATGAGGTGGAAGAAGGGGCAGAGACCAACGTATATTTTTTTCTGTTGTCTCACAAGGCCAGAAATGGACATTGCTTTTTAGTGCAGGGACTAAAATGAGCAGCAGAAGTACTTAGGTAAGACAGAAACCAAATTCCAAATATGGTGTCTCAGATCAGATGTGAATTCAGTAAATTCTTGCATAACCAACAGTTATTTGTCTTTGGTGCTGAATTTTCCATTTTCTTGCTTTTCTTCTGACTCTTTTTTTTTTTTTTTAAAGATTTTATTTATTTGACAGAGAGAAACACAGCGAGAGAGGGAACACAAGCAGAGGGAATGGTAGCGGGAGAAGCAGGCTTCCTGCTGAGCAGGGAGCCCGATGCGGGGCTCAATCCCAGGACCCTGGGATCCTGACCTGAGCCGAAGGCAGAGGCTTAACCCACCGAGCCACCCAGGCGCCCCTTTTCTTCTGACTCTTATTTGTGATTCTGGAGTTGGTCATGAATTAACTGTAGTATTCACAACAGTGATACTGGTGGCTGAAGAATATTTCCACAATATTAAATAATTGATATTCCTCTTAGGTTTGTGTATGTCAGTTTACATGTATTGAAGCATAATACTGATTCTTTACTGTGTGACTCTAGAGATTGCTTTAAGAGATGGTAAATATTTCAATATGAGTGATGATTATGACACGATTAAAATATATTCTAATACTCTGTGATAATTTATCATGCATCCCAATTTTACTGTTTTTTTTAAATTTTATTTATTTATTTGAGAGAGACAGAGAGACAGTGAGAGAGGGAACACAAGCAGGGGGAGAGGGAGAAGCAGGCTCCCTGCTGAGCAGAGAGAGACCCCCCCCGGATGCGGGGCTCGATTCCAGGACCCTGAGATCATGACCTGAGCTGAAGGCAGACACTTAACAACTGAGCCACCCATGTGCCCCCCCATTTTAGTGTTTTAATGATATGTAAAATTCGCTCTGCATCTAAGTATTACTTCAAGAATTTAATTGGCAATTTCACTTTTTTCCTTACCAGAGAATATATTTCCTCCACACTGAAATTAAGGAAAAAAAAAATAACCAAACTATCTAAGAACTACGATCACTGGAGAAAATTTAGTTTGTCTAATTTGGCATCAACTGTTGTTAAATTAATTAAACAAGGAGGTCGTTAAACTTGGGTGGCTCTGATGTGATTTAAGCCTGTGCATGCTTCAGGGTAATGAAATTGAAACCTCAGCACAACCAATCACAAAGAGCCATCTAAAGTTTCAACTACAGCCAATCAATAATTTCCTTGCTTTGCTTCTGTCTTTCCTTTATAAAAGTTTCTCCTTAGCTCCTGTTGGTGGACTTGCAGTTTGGTGCCACCCCAGTTAAATAGTTTTTTCTCGAATTCTTACATTTTTAAGCACGTCTCAGTTTATCTATTAACCCTGTCAATGATACACAATTTATGTGGAAAATCTTATAATCGCCTAATTTAAGTAATTATTTTGCTGCTCTGAAGGCAAGGAAAAGTTTATGAGCTGTGTATGTATTTATTTTATGGCTCATATCAAATATCCACAGACTGCCCAGATGTGAGAAATAATAAAGTTAGTTGTCTTTGATATTCAGCCAACCTTCAGTCATTTCGAAGCCATAGCTTTATATATACTTATTAGCTTGATTTATAACTTGTAAATATTTAGACATATGGGGCCTGCATCTGTGCCATGGCTTCAGGCCCCCCAAATGCTCAGATGTGCCTGACCAGGCACAGATTTACATGTGTTACATTTGTGATTAACATAAGGAAATTAAAGTTGAAATATTTGGTAGTTTCTTGATCTTAAATATCAATGTGGGAACTGATATCTATTTCATTAGTCACCTGAACAGTGTAATCCAGACAATTCAGAATACGCTGTTATATTTTATATATATGTAGTATTCAGAATATTAAAAAAATTCCTTTTAAGACCATCAAAATGAGATGCCAAGAACATACCAGTTCTGGTTAAATTAAACATTATATATACAGTTAGCAGCAAAGAGACACATACTTCTGAAGTGCTAAAGAAATTCTAGGGGTGCCCAGGTGGCTCAGTCTGTTAAGCATCTGCCTTCAGCTCAGGTCATGATCCTGGGGTCCTGGGATCGAGTCCTGCATTGGACTCCCTGCTCAGCAAGAAGCCTGATTCTCCCTCTCCCACTCTCCCTGCTTGTGTTCCCTCTCTCACTGTCTCTCTCTTTCTCTGTCAAATAAATAAAAAATGTTTAAAAAAATTCCAATAAGTAAAATCAAAGCTTTTTCTAAAATTGGAAATGCTTCTGGAATGTACATCAGATTATATGATAAGAATTCAATCTTGCTGGTTAACTCATGTCCCAAGATGCACCTGATAAAAGTAAGACAGGACAGAACGGAGTATGTCATGAAGTGGAGGAGAGGGGTGGGACATAGCTGTAAGGTGGAGGTCTGGAACTGTGCCTGAATTTGTCTTTGTTACTGTTTTGTAGCATATAAATATAATTTGAAATAGAATGTGATACTGGGTTGCAGGGGCGCCTGGGTAGCTCAGTGAGTTAAGCATCCAACTCTTGATCTCAGCTCAGGTCTTGATCTCAGGGTCATGAGTTTAAGCTCCACATTGGGCTCCATGCTGGGCGTGCAGCTTACTTTAAAAAAAAAAAAAAAAAGGGATACCTGCAGCACCTGGCTGGCTCAGTCAGTAAAGCATGTGACTCTTATCTTGGGGTTGTAAGTTTGAGCCCCACGTTTGGTGTGGAGATTTCTTAAAAATTAATAAAAAGGGATACCTGTCATAAGAGATTTTTTTTAAGTGCTGTTAATTGGGATATAATGGAGCTATCTTAAAGTTCTTGTAATTATATCACTTTAGGAGTGGAGAAAGGTTAAATAAAAGGTTGACTTATACAGAGAATATTCCTTAGCCTCGGAAAAGAAGTAGGAAGTATTGTAAATATGTTTAACTCAGATATTTCATACTTTTATTTAAAAATTTTTCCTTATCAGAATATTTAAATTACAAAAGAAATAAATGCTCTTTGTAATTTGTAAAGAGAAACAATATGAAGTTCTAGAAAGAGAATGTGAATCTGGTCTACTCTTGCCCTGCTGCACCCTTACCCCAAGATAAAAGCCTTAACCGTCTAGTGCATATCCTCTCATATTTTTTTGTTATTCTCATATAAACCTATATACACATACATTCGTATATGTATATATACATATGTACATTCATATATAGTGATCTCACTATACCTGTTATTTCATCACTTGCTTTTTAAAATTTAATCTATCATAGACCTTTTTTTTTTAAAGATTTTATTTATTTATTTGACAAAGAGAGAGATCACAAGTAGGCAGAGAGGCAGGCAGAGAGAGAGGGGGAAGCAGGCTTCCTGCTGAACAGAGAGGCCGATGTGGGGCTCGATCCCAGGACCCTGAGATCATGACCTGAGCCCAAGACAGAGGCTTAATGGACTGAGCCACCCAGGCACCCCATCATAGACCTTTCTTAAAAGATTTTATTTGAGAGAGCATGAGAGAGAGCTTGTGGAGAGAAAGTACAAGGAGGGGGTGGATTAGAGGGAAAAGCAGACTCTTTTAGCCCGGATCCCAATGTGGGACTCAATCCCAGGACTGGGATCCCTAGGATCGTGATCTGAGCCAAAGGCAGATACTTAACTCACTGAGCCACTCAGGAGCCCCTTCATAGACCTTCCGATACATAAAACTCTAATTTTTTATTGCTGCATAATATAGCATGATTGTACTATAATTGGTTCAACCTTCCCCCTAGTGATGTATATGTAGGTTTCTTCCACTCTCGTTGTCTCAACAAACAGTGCTGCAGTAAACATCTTTGCACATATATCTTTAGGGACTGGTGCTTTTATTTTGGTAGCAAAACAAGGTTGTGCCGACACTGAGGGCCCTCGGTTGGCTCCCTGTACCCCCCCTACTAGTAGTGGATGTGGAGGTAGATTTCACGTGAAGCTTGTTTCAGGGCTCTTTGCTTGAACAGGTGCCCTACACTGCTACCACCACCACCCCCCCTTGTCCCCAGGCTTTGGGAGAAGTTAAGCAATGTGCTCACAGAGATCTGTATTTTTGTACTATTTGAAAAAGTAGGTTCCTTTATCCACAACCATTTAAGACAACTGTGTCTTTTCCCTCCAAATTTCCCTCCCTTCACATTTCTCCTTGGGTTGTATGGCCTTGGAGTGGCTTGTAGAAGATTTTTCCCATCATCCAAGTGATAGAA
>CM053615.1:60288536-60309525 GCA_028646535.1 Procyon lotor
TTTTTTTTTTTTTAAAGATTTTATTTATTTGACAGAGAGAAACACAGCGAGAGAGGGAACACAAGCAGAGGGAATGGTAGCGGGAGAAGCAGGCTCCCTGCCGCGCAGAGAGCCCGATGCGGGGCTCGATCCCAGGACCCTGGGATCTGACCTGGGCCGAAGGCAGACGCTTAACGACTGAGCCACCCAGGCGCCCCCAAGTGATAGAATTCTAAGCATGTGTTTCTCTTCTATCAGGGATACCCTTGGTAAAGTGGTACATACAATTATAAACTCACCTGGAACTCACCTGAAACACAATAAGAATTCCCGTGTCTGTGAGTTAAAACTTTGTAACAGCACCACAAGCAGCAGGTGTGTTTGGTGGTAAGCCATGCATTTTATGCCTGTCAGTGTATCAGGTTGGGTCTTAGCACATTACCAACAATGAATTTGGGGCTGAAAGAAACTTTTCTAAATTATCAGTAATAAAAATGCAAATTTCAAGCAGCTGTGCTAGAGGAAAGTCTTCAATATCTTTCTGTTCTTTCTATAGGAAACAATATTATAAAATAGTTGTCTTATGAAAAAGAATAATGCATCCAAAGACTATGAAAAATAGTATTGTAAGGGTACCTGGATGGCTTAGTCAGTTAGCATCCATTCTTGACTTTGGCTCAGGTCATGATCTTGGGGTCTTGGGACTGAGCCCCGAGTCAGGCCGCATGCTAAGCAGGGAGTCTACTTGAGGTTCTTTCCCTCTGCCTTTTCCCCTGCTAACACACGCTCTGTCTCTCTCAAATAAATCTTAAAGAAAAGGAAGAATAGTATTGTAGAGTGTGTCAGGCAGTTAATAAACAACTTAAATTTTTTTTTGTGATATTTGCTATCCAATTCGTAAAATTTTTCATTATGGTGATTTCTCATTCTAAATAAATATTTACCTTTGTACTAAGTTTTGTAATGAAAATTTAAATTCTTTTGCTTGTAAAGGGTCCTCAAATTGTTTAAATTTCAGGCCTCATAAAGCATGAATCTTCACCTAGTTATAATTTATTGGTCTTTCAATATTTGCCAACAAGATAAGTGAAAATTGTATTTTTTTGCGTTCATTGACATTTCATAGAACTCTACTGAAATTGAACATTTTTTTTACATATATATTGGACATGTGTATTTCTTCTTCTTTGAATTGACTGTCTACATTCTTTTGTCCATTAAAAAATTAAAAAAAAAATTTTTTTTTTAAGTTCTCTGGGGCACCTGGGTGGCTTGGTCAGTTAAGCATCTGACTCTTGATTTCAGCTCAGGTAATGATCTCAGCGTCCTGAGATTGAGCCCGACCTCCAGCTCTGGTGCTGTGCTGATCATGGAGCCTGCTTAAGGTTATCACTCTCTACCTTCCCCCCCACCAAAGTAAGCTCTAGGCCCAATGTAAGGCTTGAACTCATGACGCCAGAGATCAAGTCACACACTCTACTGACTGAGCTAGGTAGGCACCCCTCTTTTGTCCACTTTTTGATCATTTCTTATTAATCTGTAGGGGCTGTGCTCGAGGATATTTGTTACAGATAATTTTCTTTAGATTATCCTTTGTGTTTTTTTGGTAGTAGCTTTAGTGAAATCTAATTCATATACCATACAATTCACCCATTGATTGATTAATATTCTCTTTTCCAGCTTAACTGCGGTATAATTGACAAAAATTGCATATATTTAAGAGGTGCCTGGATGGCTCAGTTGGTTGAGTGCCTGATTCTTGGTTTCGGCGTGGGTCATGGTCTCAGAGTTCTGGGATCGAGCCAAGCAGGGAGTCAACTTGGGGTTCTCTCCCTCTGCCCCTCCCCTAACTCTCATGTGTGTGCTTTCTCTTTCTACAATAAATAAATAAATCTAAGAAAATCGTATATACTTAAGGTGTACAGTGTGATATTTTGATATCTGCATACGCGTTGTGAAGTGATTATCACAATCAAGCTAATTAACATATCCATGACTTCACCCATTTAAATTATACAATTCAGCAGTTCTTTCTATGTCCACAGGGCTGTGCAACCATCTCCAAAATCAATTTTTCTTTTCTTTTCTTTTAAAGATTTTATTTATTTATTTGACAGAGAGAGATCACAAGTAGGCAGAGAGGCAGGCAGAGGGAGGGGGGGAAGCAGGCTCCCCGCTGAGCAGAGACCCTGATGCGGGGCTCAATCCCAGGACCCCAAGATCATGACCTGAGCCGAAAGCAGAGCCTTTAACCCACTGAGCCACCGAGGCACCCCACCAAAATAAATTTTAAAACATTTAATCACCCCCAGAAGAAATCCTGTATCCTTTATCTACCACTTTCCATCACAATATATCTTTTGAAATATGGCATTTTTAGTATCAGATTTTCTCAATTTTCCTATAGTCAAATATTTCCCTTTTCTTTTACAACTTCTAAGTTTCCAGTTTCCCACATGGCTGAAGGTCACTACTCTCTCTAAGCTTCTTAAACATTCTGCTACTATTTTATTTTTACATTTATGTCTTCACTTCATCTGGAATGTATTCCCAATCTTCTCCTTGTCACTAATCAATTAGAACCCCACTTGTTGACTAGATTTTGGGGAAGGGATTAATGTATATAATGGGAGAGAAGTTTCTCTTTCAACAGGTTTGTGGGGGAAGATAAACCCTCGAGGGCCAGGAACAAAGGGCAAGAGCAAGATCGAAGAACATTCCCAAGAGGTGGAGTCTTGATCATGTGTGGTTGCTTAGGGGAGAGCATGGCGCTTGTGTGATGCTTTGAGACCTGCCTCGACCACATAACTTTCTCTTTCAAATAAAGAGTTGAAAATGGGGTCCTAACCACAAAGAGCAGAAAGAGGCCAAACTGCACTCAGCACTGTGTTTGCAGAGACTATGGGAAGGGCGGGGGATGGGGGCGGGGAGAAGGAGTAACCACCACATGCAGAAACCAGACAAACCCTACTTGGGCCAGGTCATCAAGGTTAACATCGTGATGACAAATCATGTTGATAGTGTGTACCTTTGATATGATATCATGAGAACAGCACTTTACTTTTGTGGTCTGCCTCCCCAGAACCCATCATCCTGGTCTAACCACGAGAAAAACAACAGACCACCCAAATTGAGGAGCATTCTATAAAATGCCTGGTTGATATCTTTCAAAACCAGCAAAGGCCTCATAAATAAGGAAAGTCTGAGAAACCGCCACAGACCAGAAGAGGCTAAGAGACATGACTACAAAATGTAATGAGGTATCTGGTTAAGATTCTGTAACTGAAAAAGAACACTAAGGAAAAAACTAACACAATCCAATAACGTATACCATTTAGTTAATAGTGATGTGCCAAGGTTGCCTCCTTATGACAAATGTACCATAATGATATAAAGTGTTAACAATAGAAGACGTGGGGTGCCTGGGTGGCTCAGTGGGTTAAAACCTCTGCCTTCGGCTCAGGTCATGATCTTGGGGTCCTGGGATTGAGCCCCGCGTCGGGCTTTCTGCTCAGCAGGGAGCCTGCTTCCCCCTCTCTCTCTGCTTGCCTCTCTGCCTACTTGTGATCTCTCTCCTCTCTGTCAAATAAATGAATAAAATCTTCAAAAAAAAAAAAAATAGAAGATGCTGAGTGAGGAGTATGTGAAAGCTTTCCTACTATCTTTGCAACTGTTCTGTAAATCTAAAAGCATTCTAAAATTTTTTTTTAATTAAAAGGGAGGGGGAAATATTTTTGCTAGCCACATCCTTCCTGAGGGAGTATATCTAGGCCAACAAAGCATCCTGCTTTCCCAAAGAGTTGGTGTCTCTAGGACCTAGTGCTTAATTTGAACAAATTTTGTGAGTGGGTCAGAAATGAATTTTGAAAAGTCATTTCTTTTGTTCTAGTTCTCCAGCCAGCTCAGAGACGCTTTCCAGGATAGCTGATTCTGGCTGCCCGGCCACTCCAGGCCTCCCGCCCCAGCAAGTCCAATGCGTTACAGTGATATTCCTCATCCCCTCTTGCCCCAAGATGCTGCTCAAGACCCCCAGGAGGCTTACTGTCCCTGGTTCTTGGACCCTGGTTCTTTTCTTCACCATTGACAATTGCTTTTACCACCTCTCCCCCCTTGCTTTAGTGACCAATTCAGACCCCTTACCCTGGTTTTTCTATCTTGGCTTCTCTGCACGGTTTCATGACTTCTGTCTGAAGATGCAGATGGAGAGAAAATCCTTTTACCATCTTTCCCTGCCCAACTAGCCTTAGGCCCCCTGGGTCTCCACTAGAAGGGGTGGACACTGGAGCCTCTCTTACCCACGTGACAGAAGACCATCAGCAGCGGTATTATCAAGTATAAAAGGCATCCTGTCTACTCCAGGAAAATTACAGGATCTGTCCAGATGAGAGTAGCTTAAAAAAATACGATTTTTTTTTTTTTAAAGATTTTATTTATTTGACAGAAACATAGCGAGAGAGGGAACACAAGCAGAGGGAATGGTAGCGGGAGAAGCAGGCTTCCTGCAGACCAGAGAGCCCGATGCGGGGCTCAATCCCAGGACCCTGGAATCATGACCTGGGCTGAAGGCAGACGCTTAACGACTGAGCCACCCAGGCGCCCCAAAAAAATACGATTCTATTAGTAATTATGTTAATATATCAAATTGTGATTGTGTAGCTTTTTTTTTTTTTTTTTTTTTTTTTAATGAAGGGAGCAGAAGCATGATTTAGTTTCTGGTATTGCCTTAAAGTTTCCTGATTTCCCAGACAGCACTGGCCACGTACCCCTGTGTTAACTTTCTAGAGGGTTCTGGGTAGTGCCGGTGCTGATGGAGACTGAAATCCAGAGCAAAGCTTTACCCTCAGACTGTACAGAAATCTCATGTTCAAAGTGAAGCTACAACTCTGCTCTCATTTCACTGTTAAATTACTTTACCTGTATCATCAATAACCTCTGAAGAGGCCACTCTGAGGGACTGGATGTGAGGCTTTTCCTGGGAAGAACTTAGGTCGGCTTTGACTTGATGACGAGAAGCAGCAGAATGAGTGGACTGGAAAGACTGATGACCTCACAGGGAAACTGACTTGGGAGGAGCCAAGATACAGCACACGGACTGGAAATTGGAAGTTGAATGAGCCTTCATCCTAGTGTGGGACAGTGTGGTTTAAGAATCTTTCAAGGGACGGAGTTTGATTTTGGAAGAAGTGAGCATATCAACAAGATAAAAGTTCTAGAAGTTTCCATGTATTGCCCCCAACCTCTCAGGTTGGGGGCATGCAGAGAGAATCAGACTAACCGGTGTGCGGTGAGCGCAGCTTCCTCAATCTGCCGTTTTCTTCACGATTGGGTGGTGATGGGGGGCTGCATGCCACATCACCAGAGGCCCCGAGTGGGAAAACCACGCCTCCTGCTCTGCCAGTCAGAGAACCTGCCATATCAGCACAATCTAGACGGCGGTGTGGGGGGAGCCCTGCCTTTAGCAAGTCACCTCACCTGGGCTGGAGGTCTGGGCGCCGAGTGTAATTTCCTGGCTGTGTCCCCCTTACCATCCTGCTATGCTCCACAAAGGTCCTGCAGAAAGAGGAGGCCTCCTGCCCGCAGACCCCTTCCTTTGTGTAACAAGGACGAGACTGTGGGCCTGCATCTTCCTTTGTCACCTGGTTACAGAGCACAGGGGGCCCGGGAGGAGGAGGCCTGGCTAGAACTCTCACAGTGGTGGAACCTGGGCCAAGGGTCCGGGAAGAGCTGGTGGAATTCTGAGGCTTTGGGAAAGCCCAGGAGCTCTGCCTTCGGAAGCCAGAAACTCTCTATTCCTCTTCTGTTTTACAGTGCTTCCTATTTGAGAGAGCAGTGTTTCTCAATCTTTTTTCATCACTGCCCTTAAGGGGGGGAAAATGAAATAGGTTTCCATTTGCCCAAATGTGAAAAATCAAGTATTAAGGGATAAAATGTTGCTGGGTTCGCTTTGGAGATCCATAAACCATTGTAATCTCTAAGACGTGTTTGGCCTACTGCGACCCCAAGAACCAATTTTTACCCCTTTTGGGGACAGTAATGCCCCCTTTGAGAATGCATGGCACGGAGGGACGTTGCTGCCCACAGAGGGGGGCTCTCTTCTGAGACCCTCTCCTGCCTGCTTGATTGCCTCTTCTCCTGAATCCCTACAGAGTTCAGCCGCATGTCCCAGGTATCCCGGATCAACTGTCCGGGAACCTCGGGAGTTTTCCTTTTGATTGAAGAATTCTGGAGCCAGGGCACGTCCCCGCTCGCAGCCACAAGATGGCTGTAGCAGCTCCCGGTGTGTGCCGCCCTCGCAAGGCTGCGTGCGGAGGGAGGGAGCAAGAGAAACAGGGCAACCAGCAGGGAAAGGGGCCGGGCTGGTAGGTAAGTAATAGCTGCTGACTCCGCTCTCTTTTTCCTTCCTTCTGCCCTCACTCCTTTACCTTTTACTTAACCAGTATTGCCCAAGCCCACATGTGAAGCACCGTGCGTCCAAATGGACGGAAGCACTTAACAGCAGGACTGGCTGATTGCCCTTGAACAGGTTACTTAATATCTCTGGGCCTCAACTTCCTCATTTATGAAGTGAGGGGCGTAGACTCGTTGCCTTTTTTTAAATATTTAATTTATTTGACAGAGAGAGATCACAAGTAGGCCCCTTGTTGCCCTTTTTTTACATAAACTGGGACCAAAGCCTAACATAGAGGCTCACAAATCATAACTGCATTATGTGAACCAGCCCCCAGGTCAAGAAACAAGATTATCAGTACTCCCCAGCCCCCCACCGAGGTCGCACTATTCTGACTCCGACAGCTGCATTTCAGTTGTGCCTGTTTTTGAACTTCAGACAATTGGGAGTCATAACGTAGATGCTCTTTCTTTCTTTTTTTTTTTTTGAGTAGGCTCCATGCCCAGCGTGGAGCCCAATGCAGGGCTTGAACTCACGAGCCTGAGATTAAGACCTGAGCTGAGATCAAGTGTTGGATGCTGAACTGACTGAGCCACCCAGGCGCCCCAAGCAGACTCTCTTTTGTATCTGGCTTCTTTCATTCCACATAGCGTTCCTGAGGGGCGCCTGGCTGGCTCTGTCAGTAAGACGTTAGCTCTAGACCTCGGGGTCGTGAGTTTGGCGCCTCCCCAAACTCCTGGATAGGGGTTGCTTTTTTAAAAACTGTGTTCGTGAGATTCACTCACCGTGCTGTTCCTCCGCTGTCCTTGTTGTCCAACATCCCCTTGAGTGACTGTACCGCCGCCAGCAGGTGTGTCAATTGTTTAGTTTGGGCCATTCCAAGTAGCGCTGCTGTGGAGATTCTCCAGTGCATGGTTGGATGAATACAGGCACGTGTTTCCGTTGTGTTCTGGGAGTGGAACTCCTGGGTCAGAGGAAATCTGGGTGTTTACCTTCTAGATGCCTTTTAAGGGGCACGCCTGGTGATGAAACCAAAAACTATCTGGGAGCACACAGCCAGAAAACAGGTTTCCCTTCCTTTGAGACTCGCTAATGAGAGTCCGTGCCAGGGTTTCCAGGCCTTGTCAGCTCTGTGTCTTCTCCGGCTCACTCTCTCCACGGGGTGGCCTCCACAAAAGCTTACACACACCCTCACGCCCTCCAGAGCCTGCTTATGAAGAAGGCCAGGTAGCAGGTACCCTTGTGAAGGGGTGAATGGTGTTGCTAGGGCCAGACGAAGCCCAGTTCCTCGCTTGCAGGGCCATCCAAAGAACTTTTTTTTAATTTTTAATTTTTTTTTCTTTTATTTGACAGAGAGAAACAGCGAGAGAGGGAACAGAAGCAGGGGGAATGGTAGCGGGAGAAGCAGGCTTCCAGCTGAGCAGGGAGCCCGATGCGGGGCTCCATCCCAGGACCCTGGGATCATGACCTGAGCCGAAGGCAGACGCTTAACGACTGAGCCACCCAGGTGCCCCTAAAGAACTTTTTTTTTGGGGGGGCGAGGAGCTCTGAAAAATAACCACTCCACGGTGAGGCATGTCACAGACCTATGAGATGAGTCTCTCAGCAGATAGTTTTGTTCATCTGTGCTCTTCTCCCCAGTTTTAAGCTCCTGGTAAATGCTCCATAAAAAGAACAGTAGAAGTTTAGAGCAGAAGGTCCCTGTGATAGAATTTTGTAAGAGAAATTTGTCTTTTAAGAAACTTTTCAGCAAACGGGAAATTTCTCCAAAGTAAGCACTTAAAAATGCTGTTTACCAAAGGTGGTTTGGAATGTCATCTTACGGGTTAGTGCAAGGGGTGGAGCTCAGAGAGTCTCAGAGCATATAGACCAGTATCCGCATCACTTCGGGGGGTGTGGAAAAATGTCGATTCCGGGCCCAGCCCAGAGGCAGAATCTTTTCTGATTCTTGGGTGGGGCCTAAAAATTTGCCTTTTGACAAATCCACAGGTGGATCTGAGGCACCGACTCCACAATCTGTGTTGCATTATCCACTGCCGGAGGGTCTGTATCCTTTTGGGGCCAGGAGTTTCAATATGGAAGTATAAAGTGATCCTATCATTTACCCACAAGCCTCTCTGCCTGTTCTGGGGCAAGGTCCAATTTCTTGTTTGCAAAACTCTTCAGATCCTGGCCTCAAGTGGACCTGCTGGCCCTCGCTTTTTCCTGGGACATCACTGGCTGAATTAAATTGTCCACACAATTTTGCTTGTGTTGGCGGTGGTGTCTTCTCAGTGGCCCCTCTTGTTTGAGACAGCCTTCTGTGGCTTTCTACATGTCGCTCTGGAAGCTCTTTGAAAACCTCCTTTGTCCTCCTCAGCCGTCCACTTCAGAAGTGGTGGTGTTATTCTGAGGCAGGGTTTGGGATGCCATATAAAATAAAGCTACGATTGTATTAAAAACCAGGAGAGGATAAGCAGCTAACACAAACATGAATCAGGCCTAAGCACATGCTGTACCAGGGGAGAGAAAGAGGGAATGCTTTGTTGGGACTCGGCTTTGTTTCTGAGGTCTAAAGTCTGGGAGCTCATGGAAAACCCTGCTAGTGAGGTCTACAGGAGTCCAGCTTGGCAAACTTACCAAATTCTGGGGTCCGAGGCCCTGTCTCCTGAAAGATGCCTGCCTAAGCGCCTGAAATTCCCTATGGATGATTGAAGGCCCACCCCCTCCTGTGTTCTTCGGTTCTGGTGGCATCTGTCCCGTATCCCTGGGCACGTAACCTCCAGTTCATTCTTCTTCACAGCTCAGCCCTAGAGATCCAAGCTTCCCTCCAGAAATTCCAACAAACACTACAACCTTCTGTTCTCATACACAAACTTCACATTTCTTCCTTCCCACCATATTGCTCTGAAAACTTTCAGTAGAGGCATAGTTACATACTCTAGGACACGTTATTTCAGGGACAATTTCCCACCGCAAGGGACACTGAAATACGACAGGAAGTGGTGAGTATGAATAGGCAGTCCTGGGCTAAATTTGAATGGTGGAAACTTTATACCAAAATGTTTTCCATAGAAGTTCACTTTCTTTAGTTTTGATGACTACCCACTGGATCGCTGTGGCCAGATGCCATTGACCAACCAGGAAATGGGAAAATAAATGAATAAACTCTTTCATATGGCCTTTTAGGAACTCTGGTTTTTCTGGGGGATGTGGGGGGCTGTTTGTTTTTGGTAGGAACACAGAAAAATGGCAGTCTGACCCGAACAAATAGAGGAGTTCGGAGTGCAGCACATTCAGTTATGAAAACTCTAGGATTATCGTTTTGTAACAATAGCAGAGAAAACCTGATGGAGAGGAAGGGAATGAATATTTAGGGAATGTCTCTTCCACACCAGCATTTTGCTAGGAATGTTACATACCCAATACGCTGTTCTGCAACCACCACCAGGGCAGCTGTTATTACCCGCTCCCTCCTCCTTTCTAGGTTAGGAAACGGGTTCACGAAGGTTAGGTAATTTGCTCATGGTCACCCACTCATAGTGACTAGCAGGAGTCCCAATGTGGCTCTCTTTTCGGTCTTCCCTGGTGACCTGAAGAGAAAGCTGAGCGGAGTCTTCATAAAGTAAGGTATTACGTTAAGGTTATTATGTTAAGGCCGGCTTGTTAAAATAAGTAACACTATTCAGTAAGAGACACCTGTGTTATCCATCTAGCAAACATTGATTCTAGTTATAGCCATGCTATTTATTTTCATGCTAATTAAAACAGTCAATAGGGTCCCTAGTAGTTGTAAGCAACCCTTGAATATAAAAGTAATAATTTCACCCACCTCTAGGTGGACCGGACTTTGACATTCTTGTGAGGTAGACAGAGGCAGCATTTAAAAGTGTTCCCAGGGCCCTCTGAATCCCATTCTTCCCACCCGAGGCAGACCCATGTGGGGGAGAGAAAAGATGATCACTTGAGGGCTAAGGCCCAGAGAATTACACCAGGGGAAATTACACCAGGTAAGGTCTTTGAGGCACGGTGGGTCTCAGCGATATTTTGGATCAGGTCAACTCTTTGCATTGTCCTCCTGCTGAAGTATGACTTGTGTCCCCGATAAAGTTGTGGTGGAGAACACGGTGAATTCTAACTTCAAAATTTGTCCAGTGAAACTGGACAAACCTAAAGAGGTTGGAAATCCACAGGAAAAAGTGCACCCTCACAGTGAGCCACCTTACCCTTTATTTTGCTAGAAGCCATCCTTTCTTGTGCGGACTGATGCCCCTCTACTGACCTGGTCCTAAGAAAAGAAGCTGCAGAAACAGGTAAGGGGGGAAGAGGCGGTGAACTTCCACCCCCTAAAGTTCCTGGAATGCCTGTCTCCACTCTAACAAAAATGAGAATTCAGCTCAGCCAAAGGCCTGGAAAGGAAGCACAAATTGAAAAATACGGTTCTCCCAAAAAGCAGTTGGGTGAAGGTGTGAGTTTGAACCATACAACATTTGCAGCACTCCCAGTCTTCGCGATGCTCACTGAGGTTTAGCCTTACACAAAGTGGGCTTCACTGCGGAAGCAAGATGGCCTGGGTATCTCGGCGCGCCTGGGAAGAAACCTCCCACTGCCTCCTCGAATTCCCTTCTGCGTTCCCCACCCCGTGTCCTCCGGCTCCTCTGCGCCTCAGGGCCTTTTGTGCCATTTTTATAATACGCAGCGTAATTCCTTCCATTTTGGGTTATCTTCGAGGCCAAAAGATCCCGACTCACGTGCGGGCCCCAAAGCCCCCAGCCCCCAGCGTGGCGGCCGCGGACGCTTCAGCAAACGCAGGTGGAATGGAACAGGATGCTCCAACGTCTTTTTCCACCACTGATTTCCGTTAAACATTTGTCTGGGGACGGCACGCAGCCCCCCCAGGGCTGCCTCTCGCAGGCAAGGCTGGCCACGCGGAGGACAGCGGCCGACAGCTCCCCGCGCACTTCCTGCGGGGCGGCGGGCGGCGGGCGGGGGCGGGGCTTCGGCGCGCCTCCTCGTCCCCCTCTGCTCCTCCTCTGGCCTCCTCCCCTCCCGCCTCCTCCCCCCTCGGGGGCCGGCCGAGGCGCCGCGGGGGCGGGGCCGCGAGCGGGCTGGGCGGCGTGGCGGAGCGGGCTGGGCGCCCCCGGTCAAGGTGCGAGCGGACCGCGGCGGGCTCGGGCGCGGAGCGGGGGCGCGCGGTGCGGAGTGGCCCAGCCCGGCCCAGCCCAGCACAGCCCGGCCGCAGCCCGGCCCGGTCCGGCCCCGCGCGGCCAGAGACGAGCCGGCGGGAGGCGGCGGCGGCGGCTCCCGGAGCGGCCGGTGCAGGGCCTCGGACCGACGCGGGGCCTGGGCGCGGGCGCTGGGGGAGCCAGCCGCGGCGGGCACAGGAGGAAGCGGCGGCGGCGCGTCCCGAGCCGTGCGCGCCATGTCGGGCGGGCCCCCCAAGGCCCTGCCGTCCACCGGGCCCCACTCCCTGCTCGACATGCCGCACCCGCTGGCCGGCTCCAGCAGCGAGGAGGCCGTGGGCGGCGACAGCACGCCCAGCCCGGACCTGCTGATGGCCCGCAGCTTCGGCGACAAGGTGGGGCTCACGGGGCTGGGGACCGGGAGGCGCATTTCTCTCTCGCGGGGGACGGTGGACCCGCCGCTCCCTCCGGGCGCCGGGCCGCGCCTACCCTGGCGCCCCTGCCCCGGGGGCGAGCGTGCCCTGGGCCCCAGAGCTTTTGGATAAAGCGTCCCTCGCTGCCGCCCCCGCGGGTCGTAGAGGCGCGGGGAGCTGCCGGAGGGGGCGGGCGCCAGTGACAGCTGGTGGGGAGGGGTCCTGCCAGCGTGTTGGGGCCGATGGCGGGTTTGCGGTGCCCGGCGCGTGTGTGCTGGGATGGCGTCCCAGGTTCCTCCAGGAGCATCCCCGAAAGCTGAGCTGCCGGGTAACTTGTGGCTCCCCCACTTTCCTGGGACTGCAAAGGAGCAAGAGTTAATGGTTTTCCGTGGTAGGACTGGCAGCCTTGGTCTTACTGCCAGAGTCATATTCCCCACGCTCTGTCATGTGGGGAGTGATCTTTGTTTAGGTTTGCTGTGTGCCCTGCGGAGTCACCTGACTCAGACCCCAGCCGGCGAGGGGAGAGACTCCCTGTGGTTTTCTGTCTGGGGCTCGGTTCACCTCTGACAGCCGTCCACACCCGTTAGCTTTGGCAGAGGCCCGTTTTGTGGTTGATGGGAAGAAAGCTCGCCCTTTGACCTTCTTTGTGCAGAATGAGGCTCCTGATTTTCTTAGAGCAGCATAATCCTGGTGTTGCTTTCAGAGACCGCAGAGTCCAGCCAAGGGTTAAGGGGCGGCATCCCCCACCCCTCCATTTCAGCCGTGACCAGAGCCTGAGCTGCGATTCTGTTAGCCCTGCTGTGGCCATCTACTCACTAATTGTAGAAATTAGAGTTGCTCTTAACACTTGTGATCAGGATTCCCTCCTCCCAGTAAAACACTAAATGAATTCCTCCCAGTCCCAATAATAAATTGGATCAGAGGACCTAATTCTTTCCCCCATAGATTGGAGGGCATATGGTACAATAAAAATGAGTATTCGTGCACAGAGCACTCAAAATAGCTGTGGAGGGGAACTTGATGTACCTTAAAAGTTTATTGAAACCAGGAGTGGGGAGTAGAGTATTAGGAGCAGAAAGACTTAAAAAGCTAATGAAACCAATGGATTGAGAAGTTTGAGGTGCGTGCGTTTGGGGGGGCTGTTTATGATTATTTCTCTTTATAGATGATGCACTATATGAAGGGTTATGTTGCTTGGAAATACCTTGTGCGTATTTGACATTCAATAAGCAATTGTTGAGTGACTGGGTGAATAATGTGTTGTTTTCTTCTAGACAGAGAAATTGTTCCTACATGCATGTAAATCAGGGACTGAAGTTAAATCCTCTGATTTCCTTCGCAGGAGAGTGAATTAATTATCTATTGCTGTGTAACAAATTACTCCAAAATTTACCACTGAAAATAGTGTGTGGAAGTCAATAGTGTCATCGAGGAGTAGCTTGGCCTGGTGGTTCTGACCTTAGGTCTCTTTTGAAGTAGCAGTCAAGGTGTTGACCAGGGCTTGGGTCATCTGAAGGCTGGGTTTGGGGAGGATTTGCTTCCAAGCTCACTCACTTGGCTATTGGCAGGCCTTAATTCCTCTTCATTGGGCTACTTGACACGGCAGCTAGCTTTCCCCCAGAACAAGTGGTCTAAGAGAGCAAGAGATCCCAGGACTCAAGCTACACTCTTGTCTAATCTAATCTTGGAAGTGACATAATTCTGCCATATTCTGTTTGTCACACAGACCAATGCTAGTACAAAGAGGGAAGAGGGTGTAAATACCAAGAGGTATAAATATTGGAGCCGTCTTGAATGCTCGTTGCCACTGATGACTATTTTATTTATATTTTAGAAGTTTGTATTTATTATTATTATAGTTACTGTTACTATTATTTTTAGTAATCGCTAATTTTAGTAATCGCTACAACCCAAGTGGGGCTCGAACTCATGACACTGAGATCAAGCCAGGTGCCCCCAGTGATTAAATATTTGTTTAATGATCCACTCTTGGCAGACACCTGCCTCAGAAATATGGGCATTTTACTAATAAATACTGGCAGGACAAATGCCCCGTACCATTAAGATCTTGTCGGTGGGTAGGAAGTCAGGCCCCGGTCTATTTACTGCTGTCTTTCTTTACAGGGACAGTTCTGTGAGAAAGACCATCTTGTAGCCGTTATTATTAATTATTGAATATTTAATAAGTCTCTTGCAGCTGTGAGAAGCATCAAAATGACATCACTCCCAAGGGCCTGATTTATAGTAAGCCACTTTTCCTTAGAGGTTAAGTAATGTAATTTCTTTCCCTGACTGGAAGTAACATTTTCCTTGAATCTTGGCATGCACGTGTGTTCTAGCGACTGTGGAGAAATTTCTGTAGAGAGAAGCTAGCATTCAACTGAGGTGAGTCAGGACCAGTGGAAGGAAGCCTTCCCTTTGGCCTCTTTCTCTTGCCCCGGCAGCAGGGGGGTCATTGGAGGACAGGTAGGAAAGCCGAGTGCTGTGATCTGTCTTTGAAAAGAAACCTGTTTTCTGGCCTTTTTTGGACAATGGAGTTGTGACCCTGGATGCCTGGTTCAGTCCGTTCTGGGCCTGGAGAATGAGGGTTTGACAGGCTGCTCATGGCGCAGGGTGGTTGTATTATGCAGAGGGGAATTGGTTTCTGTGGACCCAGGATGTTGCCAAGAATGGGGAAGCCTCGTGTGTTGGTCCAGCAGACACCTTCTGGGAGTGGCGTCTGGGGTGCTTGCTGGAGAAGGAAGCAACAACCAAGTATGGTCTCTTTCATCCGTTCGCTGCTAAAATCATTCAGACCTTGGAGTTATGGGAGAATCCTTCCTGTCTTCCAAGGGTTGCTAGGACTAATTCTTTTCATGCCTCACCAGGCCTTCTATCACTACCTCCTTCATCTCCACCTAAACTGCAAATAAACCACTTGGCCCGACTCTTGTCTTACTCTCATCTGCAAACTGCTCTGGGCTGCTTCTCCCGACTCAGCCTCCAAGCTTCTGTGTGCCTCCCAACACTCCTGCACCGAGCCCACTCCTGTGTGCCTCCCAACACTCCTGCACCGAGCCCACTCCTGTGTGCCTCCCAACACTCCTACACCGAGCCCACTCTACCCCCAACTGTGGTTAACACCCCTTCCCACATCCTCAACCTCTTCACTCAACTCTCCCGCCTACATCCTGTCCTCTTCGGTGACGGCTTCTCCCCAAGTCTTCAGAGCGGAGGTGTCTTTAACTCCCTAATATCAGGATCAGGAGATGGGGGTCGGTGTCCCCTTCTCCCCACTGCCCTTTACAAACCAAGCTCTTCTCCCCGGAGGCCCATGTCATTTTATTGGTTCAGTCACATATTTGAGGGCCTACCAGGAGACAGGTGCTGTTCCGGGAACTTGAGCAGAGTCAGCCGGTTGAAGACCCCTGCCCTCACTGGGTACTTCTCAGTGAGTGTGTCCTATGTTATGTAATAAATGGTATAAGAGGGAGAAGTAGGTTGGGGTGGGGGTTCAGGATCACTGGCTGTGGGAGGAAGATTTGGATAGGCCTTCCTGAGAACTGGAGATTTTAGAGACGTGGAGGAGGCGAAGGAGGGAGTTAGCAAGTGGATGTCTGGAGGAGTGTCCAGCTGGAGGCTCGAAGGCCTCTGCCTGGTGTGTTACGGAATAGCTCAGAGGCCACCGTGGCTGGGGCAGAATGGACAATGGAGAGCTGTTGACATACAGCAGAGAGGGGAGGGTTCAGATCGTGGAGGGCCTCAGAGGCCTCCCTGAGAATGCTGGCCTTTGCTTTGAGTGCCACATTCATTCAGGGTCTTGAGTGGAAGGAGGGCATGATTTGACTTATGTGTTGAAAAGGGTCACATAGGCTGTTGAATTGAGAGTCCTTTTTTTTTGGCTATTCCACTGAAATTCATTTCCTTTCAGTTAGAAGGACATAAACCAAATGCAAACTGGCAAAGAGAAAAATATCTACTGGCTTAATGTTTTTTTTTTTTTTTAAGATTTTATTTATTTGACAGAGAGGAGAGAGAGATCACACGTAGGCAGAGAGGTAGGCAGAGAGAGAGGGGAAGCAGGCTCCCCACCGAGCAGAGAGCCCGATGTGGGGCTCGATCCCATGACCCTGAGATCATGACCTGAGCTGAAGGTAGAGGCTTTAACCCACTGAGCCACCCAGGTGCCCCTGGCTTAATGTTTTTGAAAAGCCCCAGGTAATTTGGCTTCAGGAGTGGCTGGAACTATTCAAATGATATCGGAAATCTGCCACTCTCCATCTCTTGGCTCTGCTTGCTTCTGTGTTAGTTTTATTCTCAAACTAGCGAAGGGATATGTTCTACAAATAAGCCTCACAACTTTAGCAGAAAGAGAGTACCTCTCTGCTGATAGCCCCAGCCAAAGCCCTGGGCTGCTGTCTCATGAGCCTCAGTTGGGTCAGGCACCGAAACCAAGCTTTGTTAACTCTGATCGTCCAGACCTGTAGCAGGTCCTTATCTTTGGAGCGTGGAGAAAGGAAATGTTTTGTAGGTCTGTGCTTTTGAATTGTGAAATGTACATATAAAGTACATAAGATGTTTAAAGAATAAAATGTATCTCTACAGTTTAAGAACAATAAATACTCATGCTCCTCCAACCCCCCAGCTTCAGAGAATATTGTTGGTATCTTAGAAGCCCCATGTGAGCCGGGGGAGGATGGAGGTGGTTTCCAAAGCAGAATCAGGACGCTGCTAATAGAAGGAGGAATGAACGAATGGGGGACAAGCAGAAACAAACCTCCATTTTACAGGACTTTCATGACTTTTTCATTCCCTGTCATTCTAACTCATTAAAATCTCTAGACCTCTGGACCCTGGGTGGCTTAGTGGGTTAAGCTCAGGTCATGAGCTTCGGCTCAGGTCATGAGCCCAGAGTCCTGGGATCGAGCCCCACGTCGGGCTCAGTGGGGAACCTGCTTCTTCTCCACTTCTCTGTCAAATAAATAAATGAAAATTAAAAAAAAAAAATTCCTAGACCTCATTCAACTCACTGCCTTCTCAAATCCTACCCTCCCCTCAAGAGACCCTCTTCAAACCTTCAAAACTATTGGCTTCTTGACTTTAGTCCACACACCTTGACCTCTTTTTCAGTTCAGCTGCCCTCTCCCGGCACACCCTTGTGTTCCAGTACTCGGAACGGTTCGGGCTTTGAGTCAGTGCCCCGAGATACCATCTTCTCCTGCCTTCCCTGCTCCCAGTCAGCGAGTACCAGCGGCACCTGTTCGCGGCCTGCTTCTGTTCACCTCCCTCCTTCACAGTGTATGGCTCCTTTCAGCAGCTCCTCCTGCCGCGGCCTGTCCTCCGTGCCCTTGCTCTCCTTCCTTTACACCCAGCCTGGATCATTCCGGGGGTTCGGGTCTTTTGCCCGCCCCTGGGCTGCGAACACACCTGGAGAATCCCTGCCGGGGTCAGTTCTCAGGAAACAACCCCAGCGGGGGCCTCAGTGGTACCTTTCTTGCCCGCTGAGCACCGTGGCTGAGCCGAAGCTTCTGTGTGTGGCTCACACCGTCGGCCCCTCTACCTGGCCCTCCTGCTCTGCTGAGAGAAGACGGAAGGGCTTCTAAGGGACCTATGGCCCGCCTGTCTGGCCCCTCAAAGACCTTTACATTGTCCGTCACCCTCCTTCATTCCTGTGCCCTCATACTCCCTCTCGCCTGGCTCATTCCATCAATATTTAAACACGCTCAGGTCACCCCTCACTCGTAAAACAAATGAGGAGTAAAGAAAACTCTGCTGTGAGGCTTTCTTCTTCCCCGTCTCATGATCTCTTTTGTGCCTGCTCTTCACAGCGGAACTTTCTGAAGGCCTGGTCTGCCCTTCTTGTTGTCCTTGCCAGAGCCTCAGCCCACTGCTGTCTGGTTTCTGACTTTGCTCGTGACTTCCTTCTTGCAAAATCCAGTAGCCACTTCACCATCCTCGTCTGTCCTGACCTCCTCTTCCTCCAGCCCTGATGCTGTCGAGTACCCTCCTTCTGGAAACACTCGCTGCTTGGCATGCCGGAGTCTGGCTGTGTTTGCATCTCAGCGCTGCCTACCTACAGGCTTTGCGACAGCAAATTATTTAACTTCTCTGAGCCTCAGTTTCCTCATCTGTAAAGAGGGGACCACAGAAGCAGCTCTGGGACAGGGTCGATGTGAGGGCCTGGGGGTTTGTGCTTAGAGTAGTGCCTGATACGTAGGGAGCCTTTAATAAATGTGAGGTGGTGACGGTGGTTATTCCTAGGGGTTGTACTCTCTGTATCTTCTTTCACATTTCTGCCTGTTCTTTATCCGCGTCTGTATCGGTTGTGGTCCCGTCAGGATGAAAACCTCTGTAGGTATTTCAAACTGAAAGGCTGTAATACAGGGGGTTAGTTACATAGGCGATGGAAGACTCGAAAAGTCAAGCTGAAGATGGTGAGATTAAGAGAGCAGCAACAGCAGGCAACCGCTGTCACCCACAGGGCGGGAGGGTCGACGGGAGGAGCTGATGTTAAAATCCAGGAGCTTCTGTGGGAACTAGAAGCATGGCAGGGCGGCTCAGCAACGGTGGGGTCCCCTGAGGAGAGGAGGCCTGGGGAAGAAGCAGAGGCGGCAGGGGATGCTCTCTAAACCAGACCAAGAGGCTCTGGGCAGGGGTTGAAGAAGCTCCCTGGCTTCTCTTCTCATCCTGTCTTCTGGTCTTTGGTCAGTATTTTCCATTGGCCAAAATAGCTTCCTTGGTGGACATGTGACTCTAGGAGAACCTAACAGTGTGTGTTAGATTTGCTCAGATGGGTGCTGGGGGAAAGGGTATCTCCTGTTACATCATGAGCCTTTGTTTGCTGTGATGTTGGGGGGGGGGGGCTTACGAAGAGGCCGGAGAGGAGAGCTGGGAGAGGAAGGGGGAGAGGCCCTGAGGATCGCTGGAATCCTGAGCCCACCTGTGCCCGAGATGCCCAAAGCCAGCACTGCTGCTTGGCTACGGGAGCTCGTGAATTCCCTTTTACTGACACTTTTTTCAGTTGGGTTTGTCACTTGACACTAAAATATCTATCTATCTATCTATCTATCTATCTATCTATCTATCTATCTATCTATCTATCTATCTATCTCAGTATATATATCTCAGTATATATACTCAGTATATATATACTGCCGCTGCCCGGCAGTGGAGGTGCTCCTTGGAGTCCGAGGAGCCTTTCGGGTGCGAGGCGGGGGAAAGCATCACGGGCTGAGGGAGAAGCCTGGGCACGGCTCCCGAGATGGCCAAGACCTGTGCCCGCCCGGGTCGGATGAGTGAGTCGTGTGTTGGGATGGGTTTGAGGGTCTGCAGGCGGGGATTAGTGAGGGGTCGGTTGACCCCGGACTGCTCCGAACGCGGTGATGCGGCGGTTGGCTCTCGTTCTTGAGGCAGGAGTCAGCCCTCGGGGGTTTTGAGCCCGGACGGCGCGGGCAGGGCCTGGGCCGCCGAGAGGGTGAGGTGGTGAGCTGTTGGCCTGCGGGAAGGAGGAGGAGACGGTGCAAGGCGCCGGGCTTTGGGGGAGCGGGGGTGCCTGGCGCCCTCGCAGGGCGGAAGCGAGTGTGAGCACAAGACCGCTAGGGCGCGGTTCGAGGTCAGGAGTCAGGACGGAGGTGGTCTGAACCCCGCCTCTCGAAGCCTCCTCAGGCCTCACGGCTTGGCCCCGACGCCGCTTCCGGGCAGCTCTTCCTCCGCATTCGGACGCCTGAGCACGTGGCTCCAGCCGGAGGCGGCCCGCGCAGTCGCGGTAGCTGGAGGCGCGCTGCCCGGCACGTGGGGGGCGGGGGCAAGACCAGGGCTGAGGGAAGACGTTTGGCGTCGCGCAGACTTGAGTCCTGGGAAAGGCCCCAGGGAAGAGGACAGAACTGCTTGGCAAAGGCGCACCGACTCGCGTGTGCGGGACCGGGTCTGTGTACCAGGTGTCGGGTTGTGTGCCGTGTCGCGTCTGCCCGCAGCGTGGATTCCGCGCTTAGGCCGCCGCGGCCGCGGTCTGACGGACGCCGTTCTCTGTGTGCGGCCGGGCGGGTCCGGACTCCTGCGAGCCGGGGCCCCGGGCGAGGAAAACGCGCCGCGCGTCCGGGAGCAGAGTGCAGGCGCTTGGAGAACCTTTATGTCTGGAGCATGTGCTCGTAGGCCTGGCCCTGCTAGATGCTGAGGACATCGAAGATTACAGTCAGAAGGAACCCCCTCAAGAGGTCCTTGGTCTGGTGGCGAAGAGATGCCTACAGCGGACTGTGGAAATGTGAGCCTAGCTGCTGGCTCCGAGGCCTCCGGCAAGTTTCTTCACCTCACCGCGCCCCACCCCCCATCTAAATTCGGGGTTATTTTCGCGGCGGTGTCTCGAAGGTGGAAAGCACGTCTGCGATAGTGTGTGGCGTGCGGTGAGTGCGGGAGGACGCTGCGTGTTGGTACAGCCGTGGGAGCCGAGCCCGAGGAGGGGTGTAACCGCTGGGAGTGGATACAGAGGAGCCGGAGAGTGAGGCAGGGAAGGGAAGGCCCCAGGAGAAGGTAAGCTACCAAACCGGTTTCCACCCCTCGGAACCTGTACGGAGCCCACACCTCGCTTGTCCACACCCCACGCCCCGGGTGAGGCGCCGGGGGCTTCAAACGGCCGCCGAATCGGCCCTTGGTTGCGCTCCACGGACGGCATGTCTGGGCCCCGAAGCCCCAAGCGTTTTCCAGGCCGCCCCGCGGGTGGGCAGAGTTGGGGAAGCAGTCAGGCCAAGAGGCGCAGGTGCTGGCAGCTGGAAGTCGGGCCAGTGGCCCTGAGCTGGCCAGGGCGAGGGGACCCGGGCGGGGCGCCGGCCTTCTCCACCAGTTATTGTGAGAGTGAGGTACGGGGATAGAAGGAGGGAGTGACCGTGCTCGGAAGGGCGGCTTTTCCCGAGGAGACGATGTTGGAGGCGGAGAATGGAGAAGTAGACGTTTTACAAACGGACAGAGCGGAGAAGTAACGGGACCAGAAAAACCATCCCGTGCCGAAGCTGGGCCATGTGTGACTGTTGCAGGGATGGCCCAGGGGAGGGCGGCTGAGTCGCGCGGCTGGAGAG
>CM053615.1:60309625-60324372 GCA_028646535.1 Procyon lotor
CAGTTTTGTGAAGTTTTGACTCACTGACTTCAGGGAATGTATTGCTCTGGAGTTTAGTTTGCAAATGACAGAAGCCAGGCTCTCACTAACTTAAGCAAAAAAGGCGAACCCCTCAACAGACTCACTTTAGCCACAGGAGTGAGCTGGTAGCAGGGGTCTGAATGTTCCTGAGGGTCAGTTTCATGCTCCAAAGGAGTTTTAGCCATTAGGGAGGGGCGTCGGGCAACTGGCAGGTCCCAACCCTCCCATTTTACAGCCATGCCTCCGGAGAGGGAGTAAATCTCTTACACAGGGAGGAATCTTGGGGAGATGTGGCTCAGGTTCTGTACCCCACCTGAGAGCAATCAGCTGGGCCCAGAGGTTCAATCATGGCCTGGTGGGGTGGGGGGTTGTCTGAAAGAGTAAGTCAGCCCTCCTTCCTGCTGCAGGGTTCAGGAGCAGCTCCGAGGAGGTGTGTGTTCTAGGCAAACAGGAAGAGATTACTTATAAGGGAGACTCTTGGGTCACAGGTTTTAGTGACTGGCTAAATTATCATGGCAAGAATAAATCAAATTGTGGGAGAAACAGGTCAAAAATTAAGCTATAGATTTTTTAAGGCTTTTAATTTTTTATTTTAATTTTTTAAAAAATTATTTATTTTAGAGAGCACACAGGCAAAGGGAGGGTCAGAAGGAGAGAGAGAATGTCAAACAGACTCCCTCCCCACTGAGCGTGGAGCTGACTCAGGGCTTGATCTCACGACCCTGCGATCACAACCTGGGCCAAAACCAAGAGTCCAACAGTTAGCCAACTGTGCCCCCCGGGTGCCTCAGGCGTAGTTGCCTTTTAAAAGAAAAATTGAGATATAAATCACATACCGTAAAATATACTTTTTAAAAGCATATAGTATGGCGATTTTTAGTTTATTCACAAGGTTGTGCAACAGTCACCAGTTTCTAGTTCCAGAATGTTCATTACCCCAAAGATAACTCATCATACCCATTAGCAGACACTCCCTTTTTCCTCCCCTGCTAACCACCATTCTATTTTCTGTCTTTATAAATATGATACCTCTCCTTTATTTTATTTTTTATTTTTAAAAATTTTTTAAAAAGACTTTATTTATTTATTTGGCAGAGAGAGAGGGGGGAAGCAGGCTCCCTGCCAACCAGAGAGCCCAATGCAGGGCTCTCCCAGGACCCTGAGATCGTGACCTGAGCTCAAGGCAGAGGCTTTAACCCACTGAGCCGCCCAGGTGCCTCTGATACCTTTCCTTTAGATACCTTATATAAATAGAATCATATAGTATTTGTCTCTTTGTAACTGTCTTATTTCCTTAGAATTATGACCTCAAGGTTCATCCATGTTGTGGTATAAAGACTGAGTAGTATTCCATTGTATGGGTAGATCATATTTTCTTTATCCATTCATCTTTTGGTGGACATTTAATTTGCTTCTACCTTTTAGTTGTTTTACATATATTGCTTCAGTGGACCTGGATGTACAAAATATCTCTTTGTGATCCTGTTTTCATTGTTTTTTTTTTTTTCTTTTGAAATATAAACCCAGAAGTGGGATTGCTAGATCATATGGTAATTCTGTTTTTAATTTTTGGGGTACTTTCATACTGTTTTCCGTAGTGGATGTATCATTTTATAATCCCACCAAAAGTACATGAGGGTTCTAAGTTCTCCACTCCACATTCTCACCAATACTTGATATTTTCTATTCTTTTTTTTTAAAAAGCTTTGTATTTTTTAATTTTAATTTTTAGTTTAATCTTTTTTAGAGAGGGAGAGTGGCGAGGTAGGGAGACGAGAGAGAGAGAGAGAGAGAGAGAGAGAGAATCTTAAGCGGGCTCCATGCCCAGTATGGAACTCAAGGTTGGGCTTGATCTTACAACCCTAAGATCATGACCTGAGCTGAAATCAAGAGTTGGACACTTAACCAACTGAGCCACCCAGGCACCAGCTCTTTTCTATTCTTTTGACAAAAGTGGCCATCCTTTTGTCATAGTGGATATGAAGTTTGATTTGTATTTCTCTGGTGATTGGTACTGTTGAGTGTCTTTTCCTACACTTTCTGGCCATTCGTATATCTTTTTTGGAGAGACGTCTATTCAAATCCTTTGCTAATTTTCATGTCAGATTATTTGAATATTTGTTGCTGAGTTGTAGGAGTTATTTTTATATTTTGAATATTAACCCTGATCAGATATACAATTTGTAGGTATTGTCTCCCATTCCATGGGTTGCCTTTATGTCTTTTGCACAATTTTTTAAGGTTTGCAATAGTCCCATTTGTTAATTTTTGCTTTTATTGCCTGTGTTTTTAGTGTCATATCTACAAAATCATTGCTAAGTCCAAGGTCATGAAAATTTTCTTCTGTGTTTCTTTTAGGAGTTTTATAGTTTGGGGTCTTAGGTTTGGGTCTTTAATCCATTTTGAGGTTTTTTTTTTTAAAGATTTTATTTATTTATTTGTCAGAGAAAGGGGGAGAAAGAGAGAGAGCACAAGCAGGGGGAGCGGCAGGCAGAGGGAGAACGCTGGACTCCAGCCCAGGACCCTGGGATGACCTGAGCTGAAGGCAAACGCTTAACCAACTGAGCCACCCAGGTATCCTGTGAGTTAATTTTTGTATATGGGGTAAGATGAGGCTTCCATGTCATTCTTTTGCATGTGGATTTCTAGTTTTCCCAGCACACCATTTGTTAAAAAGACTGTTCTTTCCCCGTTGAGAATGTATATACTTTTAAAGCTAATTTCTTACTAAAATCAATAAATTATATTAATAGTTGAAAGGCTAAGGTGAATTTATTCTGCAAGTGTTTGAGTGACTTCTCTGTTCTATACGCTGTGTAAGGCATGCTCCTTGGGAATCAGGATACCTAAATTCTGGAAATGACATTAGCCTGGGACAGGTCTGTGATTAGAATAGACATGTTTGTTTTATTGCAAAAATGGAAACCTAGACCTTCTTTAGGGCTATTTAATGAGGGCAGAGGTGTGTTCTAAGGAACTGGGCTTGTTGTCATCCTGCTGGCATCAGCGTTTATGCTGCAAAAAAATGCAATATAGCAGCCTTTTTCGCGCTGTCCAGTTGAGCAAATCTTGTTTATTTCATGACTTGCCTCAGCAGTTGTGAAGGGCACTTGGACTTTTTGTTCATTTTTTTCAAAGGTTTATATAGGCCTATTGTGTGTCATACCTTGAGGATACATAGATGGACAAGATGACCTTTAGGCAGTCAAGGCCCAGGAAAGGAGGCAGAGGAGGTATGAGTGAAGGATTGCAATCGAAGGTAGTGATAGGGGTTACACAGAATGCCATGCAGGTAGTCAGAGTGATTTTTTTTTGAGTTCAAGAAATTCTAGAGTAAAGCATGTTTTTTTTTTTCTTTAAAGATTTTATTTATTCATTTGACAGAGAGAGAGAGAGAGAGATCACAAGTAGGCAGAGAGAAGGGGGAAGCAGGCTCCTCGCTGAGTAGAGGACCCTGGGATCATGACCTGAGCCGAAAGCAGAGGCTTTAACCCACTGAGCCACCTGGGCACCCCAAGAGTAAAGCATGTTTTAAGGAGGCATTGAGTCATTTGTTACAGGTTTTTTCCTTGATATTAATGGTCAACGTTGGGATTTCAGTGAGAATTTGAATAATTGTTTTCTGGTCTGATAATAATGGGAAATTCATTACTATCTTTCAGCTTTATTTTGCCTATGTTAATCCAGTGATATGTTCTTTAGCAGTGTCCCTAAGATTGACTATATAATTTTTGGGACCCAGTGGGAAATTGAAATGCTTATCCCCTTGTTAAGATTATATTAAGAATTTCAGGATGGTGACAGCAGAGCATTCAGCCCAGTGTGGAACCCTTCTGAGCACAGGATCCTGTGGGAGCGCAGATTGCACACCCATGGAGCTACCCCCAAGTATACCCTTTAGAGGTACTGGCAGTCAGGTCCTGTTAAAATCACCTCCTGTCCATCTTGGTGTTCTAGGTCAGGATTGTTGGATTTCCTGGGTGAGCTTGTAATGAGTCTGGCTTCCTGGGGCTTGCTTCTCTGGTCTGGGTTGACCGTGGCACTTGCTACTCTATCCCCTGTCAACATTCTAACATTTCCTGTTTCTAGAAGGATTTAACATAATCTCCCCTCTTGCCCAGCTTTTTGTGCTTTATGTGTGCTTTGGACTGCTTTTCATTTCCCTAACTGTTGCTTCTACTTTCTTTCCCCTTTGAGTCTGTCCCCCGCAGAGAGTGCCCAGCATATATGCTCCCCCAGTTATCCTTGCTTTTGCCCAGAGATAATGGCAGGGGGTGCACATAGTCTAGTAGTCAGGGGGTGCTGACATCTACAGAGCGCCAGCTGGTTGGGAGCCTTGCTGGTCATCTCCGTGCACTCCCCTATGGTCTAGTTACTGTCTTGTTCCCCTTTGACAGCTGAGGAAACGTAGGCTCTGGGAGCAGTAACTTGGTCCAAGTCGCAGAGCTAGAGGAGAGTGGGGCAGGGATTTGAACTCATGTCTCTGTGACTTGAGAGCCCACTCTTCTTCGCCACCACCACTACTCGAGAACTGGCTTCCTTCCCCAAGCCGCCTCCCCAATCTCTGAGCACTTGCGCACCTTAGTCACTGAACCTCGTGTTTTCACTACAAAGCACATCTGCACGCATTGGGGGAAATGAAGCCAATCTCTCCTGTCTCTTCTCTTGGTCCACTTTCTAGCTTTTTGAAGCCTTTGTTCTCACCACACCAGTCTCCCTTGTCAGGAAGTTTCCCAGGGCTTGCTGGCTCCTGCCTGCTCTCTCTCCCCAGCCCCGCCAGGCTCCTCGGAGGACTGGTCTTTGTGCGAGGCCTCCATCTGCCTCACCATCTGCCTGCTCTTGCTTTGGTGTTAGGGTCCACGGTCCAGCTCTGCCCCTACTCCTCACCACCGAAAAGACCCGCAACGGCTCTTGTCGTGATGTGGAGCCCAGGCCTTTAGAACTGCAGAGACCTGGAAGGACATCCACCCCAAGCCCCTCTTGTTTTCAGTTGTAACTGGGGCCCTGCTAGGGAAGCGATTTGTCAGACCCGGGTCACCCAGCTAGCTCCTAGCGAAACTGAGCCTAGGACCCAAGTTTCAAGACTGCTTGGTCCAGTGCTCATTTTCTGTGACTCATGATGTTAACCAGCCTCCTCTTGATTTTCTTCACTCTCTCTTTTTTATTCTCAGAGTCTCATTCCATTCACTGCTGTATTTCCCTAGCCCAGTGCCTGGCATGTAGCAGAGGCTTAATAGATACGTGCTGAATGAATGGATTCTGTCCTCTCTGGGTCCTCCCCTGGTCTGCCGCTGCCTCTCTGGACCCACCTCTTTTTCCTTCTGGCTCTAACTGTGAGCCCACCCAGCCAGGGCCTCTGCCCTTTGCTAGTTCCTTACACACCATCCCTGGATAGATTCATGATTGCCCCAAGGTGTGGGATTCCCAAACCTTCAGGGTCTGGCTTCAAATGCCTCTTCCCAAGCGTTCCTCTGATACTTGTTTTTAGCACCCTTAATACTAGGGTGAGAGTATTCAAAATCATACCTTTTTTGGCCTCTACTCCTAAGTATCTCATTCCTGCAGGCAGCATTACTATTTACCCTCTTTTCATTTCCATTGTCCATGTCTTTGTCCTAATGAAGGTGTCTGATGATCTGTCTCGTTTCCCTGCTTTCACTCAGTCTACTCTTTTCTGACCACTGTAGCCAGAGTTCCCCTTCTGGAAAACACTGCCCTGGATGTGTCTGTGTGTCATTCCCATCTCTGGAGACCTGCAGTGACCTCCCAGTGCTTACTCAGTGATGGTGCAAGCTCGTGCCTTCTGTGTTCAGGTACCTATTTACCTCTCTGGTCCTCTCCTAGGGAGTTAGTTCTACCCCAGCCCAATGATTTTACTCATGAGGTGCCTGGCATGTCGTGTGAGATTTTGCTTGCCCACCTCTTATGTTTGTGTTACCAGCTGCCTCCCGCTATGGCTGTGGAACCTTGTTACTCAGAGTGTGTTCCATGGACCAGTGGCAATGACATTGCCTGGGAGCTCTTTGGGGATGTAGTCTCAGGCCGAATTCCAGACCTACTGAATCAGAATCTGCATTTTGACATTATTTAACTTTGACATTATTTAACTAACTTATTTGCATGCACATTAAAAATTGAGAAGCACTGTCTTCAAACAAGATTATCAGGCTTGACTAAGCATTCATGTCGTTGGAGCACTTCTTAGATGATACCGATGCCTGGGCCCCACCTCAAGAAATTTGGATCGAACGAGAATCTAGGACGGCTCAGAGACTAGTGTTTTTTTTTTTTTTTTTTTTAAAGATTTTATTTATTTGACAGAGAGAAACACAGCGAGAGAGGGAACACAAGCAGAGGGGATGGAAGCGGGAGAAGCAGGCTTCCCACGGAGCAGGGAGCCCGATGCGGGGCTCGATCCCAGGACGCTGGGATCATGACCTGAGCCGAAGGCAGCCGCCCAACGACTGAGCCACCCAGGTGCCCCGAGACTAGTGTTTTTAAAAAAAAGGTTTATGTAGATAGTTCTGATGTGCCGCCAAGGTTGAGATCAATTGCCTTAGAAGAATTCTCGGATTCACCCAGTGGGAGTTTGCCATCACACAAGTATCTCCTTATGCTATGCTGTAAGCTCCTCAAGAGCAGGAACTCTATCTGATTTGCTTATTGTTGTGATTTCAGGACATGAACAAAGCCTAGGATGGGGTAGGTACTCAGATATTTGTTGACTCAGTAAATGGACATGTGCTAAATGATGTGTATGTGAGTATTTGTTGCAATACTATTTCTAATAGCAATAGATAAGAAAGAGCCCAAATATTTATCAGTAGGGAGCTAGTTGTAAACTGTGGTCATTTACAAAATGCAGTGTTAAAGGGAATAGGCAGCCTTAAATACACTGATACGCAACAATGGCAGGATATTTTAGGTAAAAAAAAAAAAAGGTACATATGAACTGTGTGCAGTGTCTTTTTTGTGTTTTTAAGAGTGTAGGTGGAAATATGTACATTAGCCTTGGAAGACTGCAACTTTACCTCTCAGACATCTTCAGCCCCTGGAGGTTATTTGACCAATTTGAAAGAACCCTCCTACTCTCTTCCTAATTTGGTTAATAATAGTTGATACCGATTAAAAAGGAAAAATCTGACTAACCAGCCCCTGACTAACCCTGATCGTATTTCAAACAAACATAAAAAAAGAGGCTCTAAAAAAGAGGCCCTCACTCACAGTTCTGTTGAGTAGACGTGTATGTTGCCCCTGCTTGAAAACGGAGTCATAACTGCTCAAAACCTGAAAGGTAGAAGACTAAGCTGGTAACTAAGGGGATAAAAGAGATAATGTTCTTCTGGTAGTTTCTAATCTGTTCTGATCAAATACAGGTGGATGTTGGCTCAGAGTGATCTTTAGCTGTTTTTCCATCAGCTTTTTGAACTATTTTTTTCCCCCTGGGTTAATTAGCAAGTCTTTTCTTTCCTGGGCCCAAGTCAACTGTTGTTTCACTGGTTGTCCAGACTTCTGGGACTCCTATTTCATGCTCCTGCCTCTATCTTTCCTGACAAACGGCTGCCCTGGACATTGCCTGTCTTGGTGAAAGAGGAGGGGATGTTTTCAGTCTAGTGACGTCAACTCTTTTCCTTCCCGGTTCCCCTGAACGCAGTCTGTATCCTGGCGAATGGTTACCTGGCCTTCACGGCAGCTTAGAGAGAGGGGCGGCCAACTTCCTAACAAGTGGAAATGGAAAAAGTGGGACTGGGAGGTGGATATGGTAGTGATGAGGCTGACACCTCTTGGTAAGATGATGCAAGTGAGTTGACTTGATTCTCCTGGTGTAACAGATTCTCTTAGGGAGTCTTGACACATTATTTTAGCTCTCTGTGAAACTTTCTGAGCAACCTGGAAGGTATCTTATATAATATGATAGACTAGACTGTGTAGACTTTTAGATAGAATGAGAGCCAAATCTGGGGCTAATATGCATATCTGCAAATTTCTAAGCATGTCTCGAATGACATGGTTTGAGCAAAATGGTCACATCTCCACTTTCAGCTGCTTCTGAAGAACAAGGTAACCACTGCTTTTTGTTGTTATTGTTGTTTCTTTTGTTTTTCTTAAATCATTCTTATTCTCTTGGACTTTGCTGTGTCCATTGCTGAGTGTGAATGGAAAGGGCCACATTTACTAAAGACATATTAGGGTGTTCCAAGATTATAAATTGTAGAAGCGATGTTTACATTTTATAAACATCAGTTTTTGGTGTCATATATATGAATATGTTTTCAAGTTTTAACCTTGGTGTGTTTGTTACTTAATTTAAAACAACACAATACTGCCCATTTTAAACTTTCTTTGTGGTTAAATTATGATGAGGCTGATAGAAAAGTCTTGCTGCTAATTTATACAGGAATCAAGGAAACATCTGTCTATAGTTTATGAGTTTGCTCTTTCAGTAAATGGGTAAAGAGGATCTGTTAATCCTGAGAAACAGTGTTATCGGCAGCTGAGTGAATAAAGTTTATTTGCTACCTCTCCTTCCAGAGCAAGGAGGTACACCATGTAAAGAAGTATAGAATTTACACTGGAAAGATTAGAGTAATGTAGGTTCACAGCAGGTGCCGCCAAATAGGAAGAATGGAGCCTTTGGAGTCCGTCAAGTGAGTCCTGATAGTCACTTACTGCTAGCAACTCACTTGCCTGCCCCAAAGTGCTGTTATCCTATCAATAAATGGGAATAATAATAGTACCAACCTCATAAGGTTGTTCTGATAACTTAATAAGATTATGCATAGTATGCCTCAAAAGCCATTCTCATAGCTGATTTTTATAACTGAGATGGGCAACATATTTTAAATTACTACAAAGAATATTCTTTGCCTATTTTTGATAGATACTGACAGTAAAGCGCACTTTGTAGTATAAATATCCAGAAAATAAAAGATGAAAGAGAGGAAAAATGCTAGTTTCTAGAACAGCAAGGTTGTATGGTGAAGGATTTTTAGAAAACAACTGAAAAAAGGAAGAGAAAATTGACCCATTCTTCAGAATAGTACATAAATTGTGGTAAAGAAAATCTCGAGTCCTCTCTAGGATTATTTTCTATAAGTATGACTTCAAGGCTAAACTGTAGAAACCTTTAACAAATAAATAACCCACAATACATATTCACAATGTTATATTTACATTACCATTGATCCGATTACTACCGTGAACTGATTATGGCAGACATTTTCATTTCATCTTTTTATTTGATTTTCATTTCGTTTGATCTAAGTGAATTACTCTTGGCTCATTCAACATGAAGCAAAAGAGGGATCTTTTTGATACGTGAGCTATATACCTTGAGAAGAAAGGTTTATTTCAGCTCGTAAGAAAACAGAATTCCCTCCCAGAGGAAATAGATGAGAGGAACCAGACTTAATCAGGAAGTTCATATTCCATTCACTTATTCATCAAATATTTATCTAGTGCCTGGCACCATTCTAGGTGCTTGTAGCCAAATCCTCTTCGGACAGTCTAATGTGCTTCAGGGCTTTCCAGGCTCCTGTTTCTCTTCCTCTATCTCAACCTTAAAAGATAAAGGTCTAAAATCAAAATTATAGCTATTATCTTATAGTTTATTGCCAGTATGTAGGAAAGCTGTTGATTTTTGTAATTTTATCTTGCATCTAGCCACCTTACTGAATTCCTAACACATTTCAATATTTTTTCAGTTCATTGTCTACTTAGAAAAAAAAACAACAAGGGATTAACATATTTAGTAATTCAGTGTTTCCTTTCAAAAAAAGATTTTTTTTTCCATTTTATTGCATTGGTCAGGACCAATGGATATTCTTAAATAGTGAGGACATGCTTATGTTTTACTTGTTGGAGGAATGTATTGAGTATTTTCTCACTAGATGTAATGTTTGCTGTTGGTTTCTTATCAAGAAAATTTTTAAATTCATAGCTTCTTTAAAAAAATCAGGAATGGAATTTGGATTTAATAAAATGCCTTCTTAGTATTTATGGAAATGATCATTTGATTTTTTCTGCATTAATTAATACAATTAGTTGATTGTTAATGCTGAATCATATTGACATTTATACTTAAGTTAAATTCTCCTTGGTTCCGAATTTAGTTTGCTAATTTTTTTTTTTAAAGATCTTATTTATTTATTTGACAGAGAGAGACACAGCGAGAGAAGAAATACAAGCAGGGCGAGTGGGAGAGGAAGAAGCAGGCTTCCCACTGAGCAGGGGGCCTGATGCGGGACCTGATTCCAGGACCTGGGATCATGACCTGAGCCCAAGTCCCCTTAACTGACTGAGCCACCCAGCCACCTCTAGTTTGCTAATGTTTTATATCAAATTTTAGGTTTACTTTTTTCTGTTTATTCTGTCATTTTTTTCTCCATTTCCTGACTTTCATTGGATTGATCAAGTATGCTTTGTTCAATTCTATTTTTCTCCAAGTTCTATTTCCTGTTTCTATTTGACTAATGTTTACAATTGTATTTTTCTACCATAGGCACAATTTAATTAGTAACTGTGATTTTTCTCCAGAACAAGGAAAGACTTTGGGGCTTGCTTTTACTTCCCCTTCTAGGTTTGGTTGAAATTATCCTGAATTTGAGTTCTTGATTGCGATCAGTCCTTTTTTAAAATTAATGCCTCTTCTATTTTATTAATTCTTTTCTTAATTGCATTGAACCTTACAGTGACATCAGCTTTCCATTAAATGAATGTCTTCTTTCTTGAACAAAGCTTTATTCTAATTTATTTTTCAGTGTGCTGCATTATGTCTGTGAGTAATTTAAGTTGAAAAAGAAACCCTGGATGGTGTATATTATATACCAGCACCTAAGTGGTATACATTATTCTTTTCTGATTGGTAATTTGGCAGAGTTTTTCCCCTAGACATTTATAGAGGTTGCTCCATTGCCTTCTCTTTATTTTAAAAACATTTAAGATTAAGGCATTTTTTTTTTTTTAAGATTTTATTTATTTGACAGAAACACAGCGAGAGAGGGAACACAAGCAGAGGGAATGACAGTGGGAGAAGCAGACTTCCCGCTGAGCAGAGAACCCGATGCGGGGCTCAATCCCAGGACCCAGGGATCCTGACCTGGGCCGAAGGCAGACGCTTAACGACTGAGCCACCCAGGCGCCCCAAGATTAAGGCATTTTTAGGGGCACCTGGGTGGCTCAGTTAAACGTCTGCCTTTGGCTCAGGTCATGATCCCAGGGTTCTGGGACGGAGCCCAGCCTTGGGCTCCCTGCTCTGCAGGGAGTCTGCTTCTCCCTCTTCCTATGTCCCCGCCCCCACTCGTGCTTTCTCTTTCTCTCTCTCTTAAATAAGTTAATAAAATCTTTTTTTTAAAAAAAGGTTAAGTTGAAAATCAACTTCCAGGGTGTAATTTATATAAAATAATTGGCATTTAAGTGTGTGATTCACTAGATTTGACAGTTATATGTACCTGTGAAGCCATTGTCACAATCAAGATATAGAACATTCACCTCTACAGGTTTTCCTCTGCCCCTTTATAGTTCATCCCTTCCTCCACTCTTGGCCCTAGGTGACCACCGATCTGCTTTCTGTCACTATGTTAGTTTGCATTGTCTAGAATTTTATATTATTGGAAGCATAAAATATATACCCTTTTGTGTCTGGCTTCTTTCACTCAACATAATGATCTTCATGATGTTGTTATATCCATTGTTTGTTCTTTTTTATTTATGGTTAGTATATCATTTTAAATGAGTATACCGCAATTTGTTTATTCATTCATCAGTGGACATGTAGGTTGTTTCTAGTTTGGGGTTCTTAAAAATTAAGCTGCTACCCTGGAAAAAGAAGAGCAAACTAAACCTAAAATAAGCAGAGGAAGGAAGTAACAAAGATTAGAGTGGAAATCGATGGAATGACTAGAGAATAGAAAAACAATAAAGAAAACTAATGAGGGGCTCCTGGGTGGCTCAGTGGGTTGAAGCCTTTGCCTTCGGCTCAGGTCGTGATCTCGGGGTCCTGGGATCGAGCCCCACAATCGGGCTCTCTGCTCAGCGGGGAGCCTGCTTCCTCCTCTCTCTCTGCCTACTTGTGATCTCACTCTTCCTATCAAATAAATAAATAAAGTCTTAAAAAAAAATTAAAAAAACTAATGAAACCAAAGTCTTGCTTCTTCGGGAAAAAAAAAAATTAACAAAACTGACAGATCTTTCACTGGATTGATCAAGAAAAAGAGACGATTCAAATTATTATAATCAAATGAAAGAGTAGATATTACTATTGAACTGACAGAAATAAAAAAGTATTATAAAGGAATAATGTGAATAGTTCTGTGCCAGTAACTTCTATAGCTTGGATGGAGTGGACACAAGACACAAAACTGCTGTGAACATTCACGTACCAGTCATTTCTGTTGGGTAGGTACCTGATAGCAGAGTTCCAGTAGCTCTGCATCTCTGCCAAGAGTTGGTCTTTTTTTTTTTTTTTTTTGCCAAGTGTTGGTCTTGTCAGCTTTTTCTTCAGAATCAATTCTAGTGAACGTGTAGGTATCTCACTGTGGCCCCAATTTGTTTTTACCCAATTAACAATAACGTTGAACCTCAGTTCACATGCTAATTGGCCATTTGTGTATCTTTTGTGAAGTATCTTCAAATCTCGTGCCTATATTTACTGGGCTCTTTTCCTTATTACTGAGATTACATACACACACATACAGAGAATTATTTACATATTCTTTAAAAAATCACTTTATAGAGGTATGATTGGCCCACAAAAACTGGACATATTAAATGTATACAACTTGGTGAGTTTGGAGTTAAGTATACACCTGTGAAACCATCCCCACAGGCTATGCCATAAACATATCCATCACCTCCAAATTTCCTTCCACCCTCTTTGTATTATTATTACTATTATTATTACTACTCATGTTAAGAACATTTAACATAAGATCTACCCTCTTGGCAAATTTTTAAGTATACTATACAGTATTATTCACTGTCGGCAACTATGCTGTACTTTATTTTTTTAAAGGTTTTATTTATTTGTGTGTGAGAGAGAGAGAGTGTGTGGGCAGGGTGGGGTGGGAGAGGAGCAAAGGGAGAAAGACTAGCAAACTCTGTGCTGAGTGTGGAGCCTGTCACAGGACTTGATCTCAGGACCCTGATATCATGACCTGAGCCAAAATCAAGAGTTGAATGCTTAACCAACTGAGCTACCCAGGTACCCCTAGTTTTCTAGAATTTGTATACCTTGCATAATTGTAGCTTTGTACCCTTTGACAAAACCTCCCTCTTTCCCCTCTCCTATCCCCTGGCAATCACCATTTCACTTTCTGCTTCTGTGAGATGGACTATTTTAGATTTCTCATATAAGTGGGATCATGTAGTATTTGTCCTTCCACGTCAGGCTTAATTCACTTAGCATAATGTCCTTCAGGCTTATTCATGTTGTTGTACATGGCAGGATTTCCATTTTTAAGGCTAATATTCCTCTGTGTATGTGTACAGCTATGCGTATACACACACACACACACACACACACACACACACACACAGAGAGAGAGAGAGAGAACATATATATTCTTACTGAGCCCCTGATATATATCTGGATATGAGTCCTTGTCAGATACATGTATTTCATTTTCTTCCATTCTGTGGTTTGTCTTTTTGCTTTAAATTTATGTGTGTGTGCAAGAGAGAGAGAGCAAGAGAGAAAGACTGAACTTGAGATTTTTCTCTGTGTGTAGGCAGTCATTCAAATGGCAGAAAATTCAGAAGATACAAAATTTTATCTGGTGATAAACTCTTCCTTTTGACCATCACCTCTCTTCCTCTAGCATCAGGTTTCCTTCCCCAGAGGCAACTAATGTTAACAGTTTCTAGAGAAACTTTCTAGAGGTCTATGTTATGTATAAATATGAAAATGCATGTGTCTCGTCTTTCTCAAAAACTCAGATTGTAGTGTTCCTTACCAGTATCTTGTACCTTGCTTTGCCCTTAGCCCTAGATTGTTCTGTATTGGGACAGAAAGTTCTTTCTCTCCTTCCTTGCTCCTCTTTTAATGATTGCGTAGTGTTCCACAATTTCTTTCTTTCTTTCTTTCTTTCTTTCTTTCTTTCTTTCTTTCTTTCTTTCTTTCTTTCTTTCTTTCTTTCTTTCTTTCTTTTAAAGATTTTATTTATTTATTTGACACAGAGAGAGAGATCACAAGTAGGCAGAGAGGCAGGCAGAGAGAGAGGGGGGGAGGCAGGCTCCCTACCGAGCAGAGAGCCCAATGCGGGGCTCAATCCCAGGACCCTGAGATCATGACCTGAGCCGAAGGCAGAGACCTTAATCCACTGAGCCACCCAGGCGCCCCGAGTTCCCCTATTTCAGTGAGTTTAGCAATTAGACTCCCAGATAAGAAGTTGGTGCTGGTGATTCTTTTTTTTTTTTCTTTACCTAATCTTCCACATGTTTCTAGATTTTTCTCCTTAATTTAGAAATTTGGCCAGCCTGCTGGTATTCAAAGGTGTATTTTTCTTAGATATTTCCCCTTGAAGCCCTTGTAATTTTACTGCTTTGTCCATATCCTTTTCATTCTTCATTCTCCTCTTTAGGGGAAAGGACTATACAGATCTTAGACTGTCCTTTTTGGGGCTTCACTTTTTTCTTGGCTCATTCTACCCCACTATATTTTCAATCTGATGGGAGAATTCTTTTTTATTAACATATAATGTATTATTTGCCCCAGGGTACATGTCTGT
>CM053615.1:60324472-60356963 GCA_028646535.1 Procyon lotor
CCCCCCCGCCTTGCCTCTCAAATTCTTCATATCAGAGAGATCATGTGATAATTGTCTTTCTCTGACTGACTTATTTCGCTTAGCATAATACTGATGGGAGAATTCTTTGAATCTTCTGAATGATGACTTTATTTTTTTCTTTCATTCCATTCTCATATTTCTACTTTTCTGTTTAATTTAAAATTAACCCTACTTCTCTTTGTGTCAGCCCTCGCGTCTGGACCTGCCCTCAGAATGTGATGTCCAGGATGGTGATGTTGACTTAGGGCAGGAACTGACCTCCTGCGGTCGAGAATGTGCTGTGTTCCTAGTCGGCACACGTGGTGCCCTGTGGCTCCTACCTTCTGGGAGAGGCATATGCTGTGGCCTCAGACAATGAGACTGGTTCTCATGCCACCGCCGACGTGCGCACATGTGTGGTCATACATGCATGTCTGTATAAACACGTACATGTGCACACACAAGCCATGCACGGAGACAGTGTTCTTTGTCCCAACTGCAACGACGGGGCTAGCGGTAGAAAGAGGTCAGGAGAGTATGGAGAAGAGATAGTTGGAATTACTCTGAGTGGGCTTCCTCTTAGGGCATGTGGCTGAGAAAGGACAATAGGCTGGATGGACTGTTCTTAATTGAGGAAGTGGGAACAGAGTTGCCCTACAGATGGAGAATTTCACAGCTGATCCCGAAATATGCTTCCTCTTTTTTTTATTCAAGTTGCACTTCATCACCCCCGCTAACCGTCTTAGGGCCTGCTTCTGCTCTCAGCCACTGTCATTTCTGAATAAGGTTTTCTTCCCCAGGGCCTGTGCAGCTAATCCCATCTCTCACCACATCTACTGTGTCCCACCGGGGCCCATTTTGGTTTTGATTTTTCAGCTCTGGCTAAATTTGATTTTTTCTTTAGGTTTGATCCTGTCTGCTGTACCTCTTCCAGAAATGCTTCAAAAATTTTTTGACTCATGGCATCTGTCCCTGTTTTATGGCTTTTTAAATGGGTGTATTCTGATTTTTATGTTTCTTTTGTCACTTCCTTGGGATTTGAGTGACCAGGGCATCAGATACAGGGCTCAGCTCACCACTTTCGTGGACCTAGTGTCCCTCGTGCCTTTTCCCTGGCAGGGATGCTACAGCCGCTTGAACTAGATTCCTTCCTTGTTTGTTCTCTATCTACATTTTAATAATAGCAGCAGCTACTGAATTGTTTGCTGTGTGTCATGCATCATGTCAGTGCTAACTGAGTTGTTTTTCCATTTTTATACCTCCTGTGTACCAGGCAGATAGCGTTCTGGTTATGCACTGCTGCTTAGCAAACCACCCCAAAACGAAGTAGCTTAAAACACACACTCATTCTTACCTCTTGCTGTTCTGTGACTTGCCTGTCCTCCGCTACATGGTTCTCGCTTGAGATCTCTCATGTGGTCATCCAACAGCTCAGCCAGGCTGGATGCCGAAGATACCATGCTTGTGGCTGGCAGTTGACTAGAGTGCCATCCCTGTGTGGCTTGGGCTGCTCAAAGCATGGCAGACATGTTCCAAGAGGCAGGAAACAGGGCATCCCTTCTGCTCTGTTGTTTTGGTCAGAGAACCACCTCGATTCAACAGAGTGGACTGATAGACTCCAACCCTGGCTGGGGAAGCAGCCAGGTGACATTGCAGATAAGCATGTGGGATAGGAATTGCCACAGGCACGAGGCCGAGGTACAAAGACAACTGATACCGGGTCTGTAGTTCCTCACCCCGTAGGGTTCAGTGGTAGAAGCTGCTAGATAACTAGGCAGTGGTGGTGCACATGCTGAGTGTCATGGAAGGCTAGGCACAGGGGCCCACTGACAGCCTGGTGGGCGATATCTAACCCCATACTGGGCAAGTGCTAGCCAGTGGGGCTTGGAGAGGTCACTTGAGAAAGTAGGCATTTTACCAGGGATATTTTTGGATCTAAGTCTTGAAGCCCAAAAGGGCATTGGCTAGATGAACCAGAAGGAAGAAGGCATCCCAGGGCATATCCATGCCATGTCTCTGTCTGAGATGTGCACAGAATTAAAAATGTTTCTTAATGCTTTTCCGCATGGCATTTGGCTGACGGCCGTTTGTGTCCTTTGCTTCCATGGGTGATTTTGAGGACTGTCTGCTTTCCTGGGGCTTGAATCTTGTAGTGAAATAAAATTCACTGGATCTAAAGATTACCATCTGCTCATAGTCACAACTGACAGAGAAAAGTGCTTAGGTCGTTGAAGACGAATGGACGTGGGTGGTGTCTCCTGCATTTTCATCCTTGGCGTGGGCATCAGTGACACTTAGGCATGGCTGAAGATTAAAAAAGGGGACATCAGTTCTGTTGTCAGTATTTTCTCTTCAGCTAAGGTAGTTCAACCGGTCACAGAATTCCCTACACAGGGTATTGTCATTTATCCCGTATTCTCATTTCTTAAAACTCCTTCCTTACCTTTTTGACTCTGAACAGAGCTTTGTAAAGACCTTTTATTTTGTAGTTGTCCTGAATAATTTTGTGTGGTATAGGAGAAACTAGGGCTTTTTAAAAGATTCTTTTTTTTAGATTTTCTTTTTTGCTGTTATATACACATGCACACACACACGCACATGCGTGCACACACACACGTTTCATTGAAGTATAGTTGACACACAATGTTACATTAGTTTCAGGTATACAGCATAGTGATTGGACAGCTCTATACTTTATGCTGTGCTCACTACAAGTGTAGCTACCGTGTGTCACTACACAACATCATTACGATTCCACTGACTATATTTCCCATGCTGTACCTTTCATCCTGTGACTTACTCATCCCTTAACTGGAAGCCTGCCCCTCCCAATCCCCTTCACTCATTTTGCCTGCCCCCACCCCTCCCCTCTGGTAACCATTAATTTGTTCTCTGTATTTATGGATCCGTTTCTGCTTTTTGTTTGTTCATTTATTTGTTTGGTTTTTTAGATTCCACATATAAATGAAATCGTATGGTATTTGTCTTTGGCTTGTTTCACTTAGCATAGTACTCTCTCTAGATCCATCCATATTGTCACAAACAGCAAGATCTCATCCTTTTTTATGGCTAATATTCCTGTGTGTGTGTGTGTGTATGTGTGTGTGTGTGTGTGTGTGTGTGTGTGTCTATGTCTATAAACCACATCTTCTTTATCTGTTTATCTACGGATGGACATTTGGGTTGCTTCTGTATCTCAGTTTTGTTTATCTACGGATGGACATTTGGGTTGCTTTTGTATCTCAGTTTTGTTAATGATGTTGCAGTAAACATAGGGGTACATGTATCTTTTTGCATTAGTGTTTTTGTATTCTTTGGGTAAATACTCAGTAGTGGAATTACTGGGTCATATGGTATTTGTATTTTCAATTTTTTGAGGAACTCTACAGTGTTTCCCACAGTGGCCATGCCAGTTTATATTCCCACCAACAGTGCATAAGGGTTCCTTTTTCACAATGTCCCTACTGGCACTTGTTACTGTCTTTTTGATTCTAGCCATCCTGACAGGTGTGAAGTGGTATCTCATTGTGTGTTGATTTGCATTTCCCTGATGATGAGTGATGTTGAGTATCTTATCATGTGTCTGTTGGCCGTCTATATGTCTTCTCTGGGAAAATGTCTATTTAGGTCCACTACCCATTCTTTAATTGGATTACTTGTTTTTCTCCAGAGGTAAAAAAATTTAATCTTTGCCAATTTGATGGGAAAAATACCTTGTTTTCATTTTCATTTTGTTGTTGATATGGAACGATTATTATTATTGGGCATATTTACATCATTTGTCCATATTTGTATCAGGCTCTTCTTTTTTTTTTTTTTTTTAAAGATTTTATTTATTTATTTAACATAGAGATCACAAGTAGGCAGAGAGGCAGGCAGAGAGAGAGGGGGAAGCAGGCTCCCCGCTGAGCAGAGAGCCCGATGTGGAGCTCGATCCCAGGACCCTGAGATCATGACCTGAGCCGAAGGCAGAGGCTTTAACCCACTGAGCCACACAGGTGCCCCCAGGCTCTTCTTTTAAATGAATTCTCAAAATCCTTAATATGGTAAAGTGAACAACTTAAGGTCATATATGTTCAAATTCTTTTCCCAGTTTGCTATTATCTTTTCATTTTTACTAATTGTATATTTTTGGCATAGAGAAAAAAATGTTAAATCTTTTAGTCTTTTCCTTTATGGATTCTGCTTTTGGTTTTGGGTTTAGAAAGCTCTTCCCAAGCATGGGATTATATGTACTCTTCATGTAAATGGAATTATCAAACTAAGGCCTAGAGGTAAAATCTGGCCAGACACCCCTGTTTTTGTACAGCTCATGAATTAAGAATTTTTTTTTTTGCATTTTATTTTGAAATAATTATAGACTCATGCAAAGTTACCAGAAATGTATAATGAGGTCCCAGGTGCCCTATACCCAGTTTCCTCCAATGGTAGTATCTTAGTAATACCAGGAAATCAACATTGGTGTAATCCACAGAATTTGTTCAGATTTCACCACTGTTATGTGCACTCATGTGTGTATGGGTGCCTGTGTACATTTAATTCTGTGCACTTCTGTAACATGTGTAGATATTTTAACCAGCACAATCAAGACACAGACCGTTTTATCACTAGGAGGCTCTCTCCCACTATTCTTTTATAACCACACCCATCCCATCCCCCATCCCCTATCCCTCAGCCCTGACATCAGCAATCAGCAGTCTTTTTTTTTTTTTTTTTTTTAAGATTTTATTTATTCACTTGACAGAACGCAGGCAGGGGGAGCAGCAGAGGGAGAAGGAGAAGCAGACCACCTGCCAAGCAGGGAGCCTGATGTGGGGCTTGATTCCAGGATCCCGGAATCATGATCGGAGCCAAAGGCAGCTGCTTAACCAGCTGAGCCACCCAGGCACCCCAAGCAGTCTTTTCTTTTAAAGATTTTATTTATTCATTGGACAGAGAGAGAGAGAGAGCGCGCGCAGAAGCGGGGCAGGGAGGGGCAGAGAGGGAGGGAGAAGCAGACTCCTTACTGAGCCGGGAGCCCCATGCGGGGCTTAATCCCAGGACGTTGGGATCATGACCTGAGCCAAAAGCAGAAGGCAGATGTTTAATCCACTGAGCCACCCAGGTGCCTCTGTTTTTACATTTTTAAATGGCTGGGGGGAAAGAGAAGATTTATATATTTCCTGATAACTGAAAATTCGTGAATTCAAATTTTCATGTCCAAATAAAATTTAACTGGAATGAAGCTGCTCTCATTTATTTACCTCCTGCTCATGGCTGCTTTTTCCCTACGACAGTGGACTTGAGAGACTGCAGCAGAGACCATGGCCTGCAGAGCTAGAAATGTTTACTTTCTGGTACTTTACAAAAAATGTTTGCTGAACCTGATATAAATCATCCTATATTATTACTTTTTTTGGATATTTATTCTTGATACTTATTTGTGCACGTGGTGGTAGAGAAGCGTATAACTTAATTGTTTTCTAGATGGTCAAGCAAATTCTCCACCAGCCCTAATTGAACAGTCTCTTCTTTCTTTATTATTTGAAGTTCCATAGTTACCATGTATTAACTCAGATCTTGGTCCGTCAGTTTCAGGAATGACAGGGTGAATCCTCAAGCTATTTGGGCAGGATATATGTTATCCAAGAGTTCTCTGGGGAGGAGAAGCCCTTATTCCCTGTATTAGCCCTCAGGGTTCAAGCCAGATGTGTCCATGTACGATGATATCTAATCACTCAGGTCCAGTTGTAAGTGTAGACAGTATGGTGGGGTCTTGCTTTATTTTTCTGGTGTCCATGGGGGATTGCTGACATCCAAAAGGAGTTGTTGGTTAATGGGTTTTGGTCCTTTATGTTAGGTCTCTCTGGAGCTGACTAGCTCTAAAAATCCTTTGGAAGAAGTGGCTTAATTTCTCTGACACTGGTGGATCAGGACTTATTTCTAAGAAGCACCTATGAATGATTGCTTATCCCCGGGTGCTGGTGCAGATGCAGACATGAATGGGGTAGTGGGGGTCTCTTGTCCAGGAGGTGCCTATTGAGTGAAATCTGTGACAAGGGGGCGGGTAGTGGAGGGCTCTTAGCCTCGGCTCTGGACTCCTGGGGCTGTGCATCTGCTTGTTCCTGGCTGAGGGATGTTGGGCCCATCCTCTAACCTCCCTGGGCCTGTTGTCTTAGTAGGAAAACAGGGATAGTAAAGCTCACCAACTTCTCTTTCCCCTTCCACCCCTGAGTTATTTTAAGGGTTAAACGAGACATAACATCTAAAGCTTGCATAATGCCTAGCAGAGAGTATGAGCCTAAGACATTTCATTTGTTTACCTTCCCTCCCGTTGACTTAGAGATGGCTATTTCTGAGTCCTGTAATCTTCCTCAGTCCTCAGAATTTGCTTTCTGTTTGGAGGTTGTGCTGTGTTTCTGAGTCACCTCCCAGCCCAGGCCTACAGTGTGATCAGCTGGCCATCTTTTGCTCTCTGTCTGGAGTGGCTTCAGGTGACCCGAGAAGCGTCCTCTGGCCAGGTGTCCAAGCCAGGCCATGATGACAGCGGGGGGCTGTTGGTCCATCGGGGCTCCTTAAATGGATGGTGGCATATTGTTTCCCAGGGGAGTCCTGCAGTGAAGGGTGCTGGCTTGGGACGGTGGAAAACTGACTTGGGTCAGATATCACCAAAGCAGGTGACTGAGGGTGAGTGGGAGGAACCTCCCCAGGGAAGCAGCTCCCATGTGGGTGAGAATGTCAGGTACCTGGTGACCTTGGTCTGAGTCTTGGCTGAACACAGCCATTTTGATAGGACCTGCCGTCTTGTCTTAAGCAGGGGCTCTGTGGATTTAAAGACAGCACCCAGGGCTGCTGAACTTGAGTTTACTTGATTTTGCTGAAACTGCAGCAATTTCTAATCCTCTGTAATTTACCTGGGTTTGAAACATGATCCGGTGTGGCCAGACTGTTTTTTTCTGCCTAGGAAACATTACTCAGAGTGTCTCAGGCCATGTGACCCTACTATTGGTGACACTTGTCATCTCTGCTTCCCTTTCCTTTCCTTGGCATCTGCCACCTCATTCAGGTACCATTCAGAAGGGAGAGTGTGTCTGGACAATTACAGTAGCCCCTGAACTGATTCCCCTCTTGTTTATTATTTCTTTCCCTTCTTATTTGTTCCGTGCACTTTTCCTGAGGTCTTTTTTTTTTGATAAAACTTAACATTCGATTGCCACTTTCCTGCTTAAAAGCTTAGCCACTGCCTACGGGGTGCCCCTCAGATTCTTAAGCATGTGATTTAAGATCCCGCAGGGTCTGGGGCCAGTCTATGCTCCAGGCCCTGTTCCCTGCCTACAGCTCCCCCATATGGCTCATGTCCATGTCCAGTCCATGAGGATGGTCTCCAGCTGTGTCTGTGCAGACCACCCCGGGGCAGTGTTGCTGAGGCAGCTTTCCACACCAGAACACATTTCTCTTCCGTTAAGTGGCTCTTCCCCACTGTTTATGCAAATGTGCTCAATACTCTCCATACAGCCCAGCCACCTGCACGGGGGTGGTCCTTCATTTTCCAGTGAACGTTGGGGGTGAATTTAAGTGGTTTCCTTGCAGCGACATAGCTATTAGGAGAGCTGGAGTTTTAAGCCAGACCTTCTGCCGTCCTACAAAGCCCCGTCTGACGGTTGGTCCTCTCTGAAGCCTTCCTTGGCAGGCAGAGTTACCCTCGCTTTCCCTGGGACTCAGAGGAAAGCAGATTTCTCTGTTTTCACGTGTTTATCACATTATATCATGTCTCTGTTTGTCCTGGGTCTGTGCCACACCCTAACACTCGATTCTTCAAGTCAGTCCCTTGGTGGCTCGCTTTCACCTGCATCTAGGATAGTACCTGGCACTGAGCGGGAACTCCCGTGTTTATTTGGACAGATACATGAATGAATGGATTTTTCTTTCTACATCCTCTAACTCATGGTTTGGAGGAGGATCATACCCTGGTAATTAGGCTACTTAACTCTCCCGTGTGTTGGAAGACATCTCTCTTTTGGTCTATAGAAGTAATAGAAAGTGATAATTATTTTGTCCCATTCCCTCTGCCATCTCATAGAGACATTCACGTGGTTTTTTACTACTTGAAGAAAGACGCTTACAACATTTAATTATGTATATAAGAGGACTATAATCTTTAGCTAAGTTTTGTTGAATAACAGCTATTCCTAGGAGTGGCTTTGGAGATAGGTTAGCCCTCCCTTGGTCTATCAGCATCCCTGCCTCCCCGCCCAGCAACCTTAACAACGACAACAGCAAAATAATAATCTTCACTTTGGATGTGGATGTTCTTCTCTAGCATATGTGAAGCATAAATAAAGACATCTTGAGAAGTCCTTGCTGTTTATTGATCTCTGGTATATGGGCTTCAAGACAAGCCTCTGTGCCTCCCCATGCAGGCGGGTGTCCCATAGCCACTGCCACGCCCACTCTGGGGAAGCCTCCTCCTTGTTGACAGGTGGGTAAAGTTGTAAGATTTTTTCCTTAGTCATTGCTTGACTTTTCCCCTTCCTCTGTTTCTGTCCCTCTGCTGCCTGTACCTGGTCTGAGATCCTTCCACTTGGCTTTATTCACAGGGCTCATGCCTGCCTCTGAGCTCAGAATGTCCAGAGGGCCAGACTGACCAGTGTCAGAGCTCTTTTCTCATGTGTCCCTCCTTGCTGTCTTTTTTCCTACTTTCCTCATCTGGTTACTTAGTTGCAAAACTCTTTTGAGCTGTTTTGGTTTAGGATGTCCTATTCCTGCTTTTTCTTTTACTGTTTAGATGAAGGTCAGACTTTTGGTCGCCGAGTGCCTTTTTCTTTGCCATTGGGTCCGTTAACCTTGGGAATAAAAAGAAATCCCCCACATCCAGTCCAAGTCACATCAGTAGGAATGTGGGAATTAGCTCTGGAGCAACCAGGTAGCCAGGTGGCCCTCAAACCTGGAAATGCATTTGGACCCTCAAAGGTAGGGTATATGCATCACACATCATGGCATGTGGGGGTGCTCTGTAAGAGTAAGGTTTGAACTTGGGGAGCTCATGGAAGTTGAAATGTACTTGTTTCCTCTTTTTAATTTAGAAAGTTGAGAATCTATAGTGCTTAACTTATTTCCCCCTGGGTGTTTTGGGGACTCTAAAAATGGTAGGTTCTCTCTGAAGGAAGATTCAAATTCCCACGTGTACACACAAAATTTGCACTTAATTTTTGGCATGTGGGGCTCGTGGCTTCCTGAGAAAGAGTCTCTATTACAGAGGAATGGCAAACTTAAAGTAATTTTTGAGGCGAGGACACTTTTAGGCTTACTTAAAAGGTTTTTTGTGAAACCTTGTGAAAGGTTTTTTGTGTCTTTTTTTTTTTTTAAGACTTTATTTATTTATTTATTTATTTATTTATTTATTTGGAGTGGGAGAGAGAGCGGGAGTGGGGAGGAGCAGAGAGATGGGAAGAGAGAATCTCAAGCAGGCTCTATGTTCAGTGCAGAGCCCAATACGGGGCTTGATCTCATGACCCTGAGATTATGACCTGAGCCCAAATTGAGTTGGATGTTTAACTGACTGTGTTACTGGGGTGCCCCTAAAGATTTTATTTTTTATTTTATTATCATTATTTTTTTGATGGGCAGCAAAGCAAAGTTGATTGAGTGATAGTGTAAAGCTCCCAAAGGTGGAGGGGACTTGAGAGGGTTGTCCAAGATTTTACTTTTTAAGTAATCTCTACACCCATGGTGGGGCTTGAACCCACAACCCAATCAAGAGTTGCATGCTCTGGGGCACCTGGGTGGCTCAGTGGGTTAAAGCCTCTGCCTTCAGCTCGGGTCATGATCTCAGGGTCCTGGGATCGAGCCCCACATCGGGCTCTCTGCTCGGCGGGGAGCCCGCTTCCCCCCCCTCTCTGCCTGCCTCTCTGCCTACTTGTGATCTCTCTCTGTCAAATAAATAAAAAATAAAAAATATATAAAAAAAAAAAAAAGAGTTGCATGCTCCACTGACTGAGCCAGCCAGGTGCCTCAAGGTGCAAGGCTTTTTAAGCACAGCTGAATGCTGTGGGCTGGCAGCGTGGACCCTGCAGAGCCACTTGGCACTTCTGTTGATGGTTGAGTCCTGCCTTGTTCTGTTTCTCATTTGAAAGGTTGTTGCCCCTGAAAATCTTTGCCCTGGGATGATTCATCAGCAAGTATTTGGTCCCCTAGTACATATTCAGCTTTGTATAGTATACTATTTACTCCAGGAAGACCAGAAATGTCTGGTTTTGTTCTGAAAACCAGAAATGTCCATTCTTTAAACATTAACTTGTTTTATTGAATATGGAGTACATTCCATATACACAGTACTGTGTCAGATGGTTGCACAAGAACATGGAAATTAGAACCAGGTTTTTTGTTTTTTTTTTTTAAGATTTTATTTTTAAGTAATCTCTACATCAAATGTGGGACTCGAACTCAGAACCCTGAGATCAAGAGACTCAGTGATCTACTGACTGAGCCAGTCAGGTGCCCTTGGAACCAAGTTTTGTAAGATGAATAAATGGTACAGTTAGGAGGTACTAGGAGAAGGGTGGGAAAGAGCTAACATTTAAGGGATTGTACTAGGCACATTATGTGTTTTCCTTCATCTGTATGCCCTCCATATCCTAGATGGAGAAATGGGGATTCGGAGAGATTGGGTGCTTAACCCCAGGCCTGGAGAGGAGCAAAGCCAGAATTCAAGCCCAGTCATTTGGACTCTAAGGCTACATCTCCCTTTTTTGCCTCTTCTGTTACATATCAGAGTGGATGGAGTGGGTTGGGGTAGGAAGAGCATAGCGAGGAGGACCTGTGATGGAGGGTCCTCAGGTTAACTTCATGATCTTTAAGAAACTTCATTTATCCTCTGTTGATTACCAATCATAATATAAGCTTTTTCTCAACTGGTCTTTTTTTCTGCTGGTCTTTTCCATCATTCACCTTCTTACGGGGGCACAAGGAGGAGCATTGAGGTTATGTAGCGCAGCTTTAGAATAGAAACCAAAGACCTGAATTCCACACATTTCCGCTTGAGTGACCTCATGCATGACACTTCGAATCCTTCTTTCTGACACAGACAACTTGGGTGGTCTCAGAGAGGCTTTATGCTCCAGACCCTTGTATGATTTTTGTTTAGAAATGTCAGTGGAGGAATGCCTTTACTTCGTTTGCAGTTGACAGAGTGGGTCAGGGGGGCAAAAAAAGAGAGCACGTTTTTAGGTAGGGTCACACTTTCTTTGAATATGTGCTTTTTGGGGAGGTTTAACCCATGTTTTAGACAGTTGTCTGCCTGGGCTTTTGAATCCTTCGGATGGCCTGCACATACCTACCTGACTAGCCATAGAGGCAGAACCTTTGTGTTGTGAGTCTTAGTAATCATTCAATTAGGGACAAATTTTTGTAAATACCTCTCCTCCTTCACGTGCCAGGCTCTCCCACAGCCTTGTTTCTCCTGTTGGCAAATTCAGTCGTTCTTCTCAAGTTGTCCCAGCTTCCTTTGCTCCCCTCCTTCATTCTGTGTGGGGTTCCGTTACAACCCATATTGCATTGCCTTGTAGAGGTTTTCATGTCCATATGCCCAGCTAGACTGACACAATTTCCAAGTGTTTGGTAGCACTTTTGTTTGGTAGCTCTGTTCTGTTTGGCAGCTCTGCATTAGCACATAGGCTAATGTGTATTAGGGGCCCAGTATGTGGTTGAAACAGAGTATCATCCTTAGAACGGGATCATGTTTGAATTCATCTCAGAATGGGAGAAAAATTTTTGCTCCCAAGAATCACAGGAATGTCTGGAGAGGTGATTGCTAGTCTGGAGAGTCTTAGAAAAAGCCAGTAACAGACATTGGGATCTTGGCCAAAGAATGTGGACTTGTGCTCCTTCATTTTGACTTCATTTGTGCTCTGATGAGGTCTTTTTTTTTTCTTTTTTCTTTTCTTTTTTTTTTTTTTTTTTCTGATGAGGTCTTCTTTTGCATCAAGTCCATAGGGGGATATTACTTGAAGGACAGGTTTTCCAAAAGAAAATCTAGGGAAATCTTTTCAGTTTCTAAACAGCTCTATTAGTTTACAAATAAAGCTTTGAAACAGGTGGTTTCTTAACCTATGTCTAAAGAAGAGTCTTTACCTCTTAAGAATTGGTCCAGAATCCAGAGCAGGAAATTATAAGAAGTTCAGGGAAGATGCTAACCTAGAAACCACGGGCTGGTGGGCCTTGAGAACTTGGAGATACTTGTGCAAGCAACCTTGGAGGCTTGGGACGATATTTGTGATAGGGATCCTAGGGCTGAGGTATGAAGGAAGGAGGATTGAGCTTCTTACTAATAAGCAAATAGGGTCCTAGAACTCAGGAAATATAGTTAAGATGTGTTTGAATAACTCAAAAAAGGAAAAAAAAAAGATCCGTTTCTATAGCTTCAAGTACCCTATTGTTGATATCACTATTTCCTATCTAGATTTAAAAAATTGTGTAGACGTTTTTATAATTACATGTACTAGTCAGCCTTGCTGTGGTACTAGCTCTGAAAATTCAAAGGTTTGCGGCAAAATGAATTTCTAGGTCATGGTATGTGTCCGTGGCTATGAGTCAGTTGCTACGGCTCTTGTCCACCAGGATTCCATTCTGAAGGTGCCTCCCCTGTTGGGACATGCCAGTGTCAAGGCAGAGGAGAGAGAATAGGAAAGCAGGTGACAAGGTGCAGTGTCTGCTCCCATCTGGCATGTGTGTCGTAGTGACTCGTGTGCCACTGGGCAGAGCAAGTCACAGAGCCAAACCAAAAGGCAGACGGGTGGGGGAGGGGGATGTGCCCCTCCTGTGCATGGTCACCTGGCAATAGTAAGAATGTATAATCCTCTTGAAGGAAGTTAACTACTGCAAATGATAATCCCATCCCTCATACAGTTTGTGTCCTTTCCTTGGTCACTGAACATTATTTAGTTGCATCAGTTCAGACTGATCATTTTAAAATGTTTTAAATACATCTTCTCCCTATTATGAGTATTTCCATTTTAGGTAATTTGGGGGGATAATTAGGGAAACTGACCTCTTGCCAGAGAGTGATGTGATGGGTCACTGCATGTTTTCAAGTATTCTTCTGGAGTACCTCAGTGCTGGGAGCACTACTGTATGGGCATCATTGCATTAGTTGGAGTCTTCCGGAACAATCTGAATGATGGGGTGATATTAGGTATCAGGATCTTGTTTCTGAATTTAGTGTTTCACATTGTTTGCTGCTTTTTTTTTTTTTTTAAGATTTTATTTATTCATTTGACACAGAGAGAGATGGCGAGAGAGGGAACACAAGCAGGGGGAGCAGGAGAGGGAGAAGCAGGCTTCCCATAGAGCAGAGATCCTGATGCGCGGCTCAATCCCAGGACCGTGGGATCATGACCTGAGCCCAAAGCAGATGCTTAACGACTGAGCCACCCAGGCACCCCTGTTTGCTGCTTTTCAAAAAAAAATTATTGAGGGGCGCCTGGGTGGCTCAGTCGTTAAGCATCTGCCTTCGGCTCAGGTCATGGTCCCAGGGGCTCCCTCCCGCTACCATTCCCTCTGCTTGTGTCCCGTCTCTCGCTGTGTTTCTCTCTGTCAAATAAATAAAATCTTAAAAAAAAAAAAAGTTATTGAGATCGAATTCACATACCCTAAAAATCACCATTTTAAAGTGTACAGTTGAGTGGTTTTTAGTATATTCACAGCACTGTGCACACATTATTACTATCTAATTCCAGAATATTTTTGTCACCTCAAAAAGAAGCTCCATACCCTAAGCTTTCACTCCCTGTTCTCCCTTCCTTCAAGCCCCTGGCAACCCAAAATCTCTTTTCTGTCTCTGGATTTGCCTGTTCCAGACATTTCCTATGAATGGAATGATACATGCGGTCTTTGCTGCCTGGCTTCTTTCACATAATGTTTTCAAGGTTCATTGTTGATGTTTTCTGATGTAAACTCTTTAAAATATTTAGGAACTTTACTTTTGTTGTGCGCCCCTCCTCCAACCCACCTCCACATTCTCTTCAAAAGTCTCATCATATCCAGCCTGGTTCCTGGAAAAGTCTGCCACGGGACTGGTATTGGTTTTTAAAAAAAATTGATTTATTTTTAAAATTCCAGTATAGTTAACATACAATTTTCTGTTAGTTTTAGGTGTACAATACAGTGATTACTCGGTGCTTTTCATAAGTGTACTCTTAATCCCCTTCACCTATTTCACCCAACTACCCCCGCCCCCTAAACCTTCCCTCTGGTAACCATCAGTTTGTTCTCTGTATTTAGAGTCTGGCTTTTGTTTATTTGTTTTGTTTCGTAAATTCCACATAGAAGTGCAACCTTATGGTATTTGTCTTTTTCTGAGTGACTGATTTCATTTAGCATTACACCTTCTGGATCCATCCATGTTGTTGCAAATGGCAAGATCTCATTCTTTTTTTCTGGCTGAGTAATATTCCACTGTATAAGTAAACCACATCTTCCTATCCATCCATCTATAGGTGGACCTGGGGTTGCTTCCGTATCTTAGGTATTCTAGATAATTGGATTATTGTTATTATTTTTATTTTTGGTGTTGACTTGTGTAAGTTCTTTGTATATATATATATGTTTTAAAGATTTTATTTATTTGACAGAGAGAAACACAGCGAGAGAGGGAACACAAGCAGAGGGAGTGGCAGCGGGAGAAGCAGGCTTCCCGCAGAGCAGGGAGCCCGATGCGGGGCTCGATCCCAAGACCCCGGGATCATGACCTGAGCCGAAGGCAGCCACTTAACGACTGAGCCACCCAGGCGCCCCAGTTCTTTGTATATTTTGAATATTAACCCCTTATGAGATAAATCATTCCCAACCATCTTTTCCCGTTTCATGGGTTGTCTTTTTGTTTTGTCGATGGTTTCTTTTGCTGTGCAAAAGTTTTTTATTTTGCTGAAATCCCAGTAGTTTAATCTTGTTTTTGTTTCCCTTGCCAAAGGAGACCTTTCTATAAAAATGTTTCTATGGGGGCGCCTGGGTGGCTCAGTTGGTTAAGCAGCTGCCTTCAGCTCCGGTCATGATCCCAGGGTCCTGGGATCAAGTCCCACATCAGGCTCCTTGCTCAGCGGGGAGCCTGCTTCTCCCTCTGCCTCTGCCTGCCTCTCTGCCTGCTAGTGCTCTCTCTCTCTGACAAATAAATAAAATCTTTGAAAAAAAATGTTTCTATGATTGATGTCAAAGAGATTACTGCCTATGTTTTCTAGGAAGTTCATGGTTTTGGGTCTCATCTTGAGTTTATTTTTGTGTATGGTATAAGCAATTTGTCCAGATTTGTTCTTTTGCATGTAGCTGTCCAGTTCTTCCAACCCCATTTGTTGAAGAGACTTTTTTCCATTGCATGTTGTCTCCCTGGTCATAGATTAATTGACCATATAGTCATGGGTCCATTTCCGGGCTCTCTATTCTGATCCGCTGATGTATCTATTTTTTTTTTTTTTTAAAGATTTTATTTATTTGACAGAAACACAGCGAGAGAGGGAATACAAGCAGAGGGAATGGTAGCGGGAGAAGCAGGCTTCCTGCCGAGCAAGGAGCCCGATGCGGGGCTCGATCCCAGGACCCTGGGATCATGACCTGGGCTGAAGGCAGACACTTAACGATTGAGCCACCCAGGCGCCCTGATGTATCTATTTTTATGCTGGTACCATACTGTTTTGATCACTATGGCTTTGTCATACATCTTGAAATCTGGGATTGTGATACCTCCAGCTTTGTTCTTCAGGATTGATTTGGCTGTTTGGGGTCTTTGTGGTTCCACGCAAATTTTAGGATTATTTGCTCTGTGAAAGATGCTGTTGGTATCTTGCTAGGAGTTTCATTAAAACTCTAGGTTGCTTTGGGTAGTATGGGCATTTTCACAGTATTTGTTCTCCCAGTCCATGAGCATGGAATGTTTTTCCATATGTGTCATCTTCAATTTGTTTCATCAGTGTTTTCTAGTTTTCAGAGTACAGATCTTTTACCCCCTTGGTTAAGTTTATTCCTAGATATTTTATTATTTTTGATGCAATTGTAAATGGGATTGTTTCCTTAATTTTTTTTCCTGCAACTTCATTATTAGTGTGTAGAAATGCAACTGCAAAGAACTTTCATTTCTTAGGAACTTTACTTTTTTTTAAAAAGATGTTTAAAAAATAATTTGAGAGAGAGAGGGAGAAAGTGGGGGCAGGTCTCCTGCAGACCCTGCGCTGGGAGCCAAGCCCAATGCAGAGCTCAATCTCATGACCCTGAGATCATGACCTGGGCCAAAACAAAGAGTCAGATGCTCAACCAACTGAGCCACCCACTTGCCCCTTAGGAGCTTTACTTTTATTTCTCAATTTTACTTAGTGACTTTTTTTTAAGATTTTATTTATTTATTTGACAGACAGAGACAGCAAGAGAGGGAACACAAGCAGGGGGAGTGGCAGAGGATGAAGCAGGCTTCTCACAGAACAGGGAGCCTGATTCGGGGCTCCATCCCAGGGCCCTGGCATCATGACCTGAGCTGAAGGCAGACGCTTAATGACAGCCACCCAGGCACCACTTACTTAGAGATTTTAATGGAATAGCTGATACCAATTCATTACCAATGAATGATACCAATAAGCCTTTTGGTAGTTGTACAAGGACACGATTATATCCAACAATGATTATATAATCAGTTAATGTAATAAATTGCATTAATACATTTTCTAATGTTAAATTATTCTTGATTTCCATGAACATTTGACTTGATCTTGATATATTCTTCTTAAAAATTCTTTTAATATACCACTTGCTGTTACTTTAGTGACAAAGTTTACACTTACATCTAATTTCCTTTTCTGTCTTAATATTTGGATATCAGATATAGTCAATTCTCATAAAATGATTTAAAAGGTTTCTCTATTTTTTAAAAGTATGTGTCTTAGAGGATTTGAATAAAACAACCCTTACTCCTTGATGTTCGTTGAAGCTCAGCTCTACCACCGTGGGGCTTTGCTTATCTTTCAGTAAAAGTTCTCTGACAGCAGTTCTGTGGTTATTTATTTAGATTTTCTACCTCAACTAAATTTCATTTTGACCATGTATTTTCCTAGAAGGGCATCTATCTCATATAGACTTACAAGTTTATTGGCATAGCATATCCTTATAATTTATAATCATACATAGAGGTAAAATTTAAATAGTTATTGCCTACTCCACCCCGCCCCCCCTTCTGTATTGATCAGGTTTCCTAAGTTACTTGATGTAACTCATCTTTTAGAAGGCTTGTACTTTTTACTCTTTTCCGTTTTCAATTTATACTTTAACTTTTTTTTTTTAAAGATTTTATTTATTTGACAGAAACACAGCGAGAGAGGGAACACAAGCAGAGGGAATGGTAGCAGGAGAAGCTGGCTTCCTGCCGAGCAAGGAACAAGGAGCCCGATGCGGGGCTCGATCCCAGGACCCTGGGATCATGACCTGAGCTGAAGGCAGACACTTAATGACTGAGCCACCCAGGCGCCCCTATACTTTAACTTTTTTATTCCCTCTTCCAGTTTTGACTTTTTTTAAAAATGGGAACACAAAGTAGATGTGGCCTGAAGTGTTGTATTTCATGGGATAAATCTTTTTAAGTACATATATTTATCCGCTCTTGAGGACTGTGCTACTTTCTTCATGTGTTGGTCTCCCTGAGTCTGAATGATGAGTTAACACAGGCTCGGTATATTTTTAGGTTCTCTTGTGTCTGATGAGATAATACAGTCCTGCCATTTGCCTCCTATCAGAACAAGTGAATTATTGGATCCTTTCTGTTTCTCCATGATGTTAGAATTGTCTTCTTGGATCTTAAGTTGAGCTGAATAATCAGTTAAGAGATGAGTTGAGTGATCTGTCAGTGAGGAAAAGTCAGAAGGAAGAAAGCCAGGGTCCTGGTTAGTTGCTCTGGATCCAGTGTAGCGTGGGTCTGGATCTGGGTCTGGTCTCTAGGTCTCTTCTGGGTCTGGATCTAGTGTAGCTGGCTTCCTTCTTGTTCCGGTTGTTCTCCCAATCTCAGGAGAGTCTAGCTCCTTCAGTTTGCAGTCTTGCCCTCCTTGTGCTTGGTGGACCCTCCCAGGGCGGCTGTCCAACTGCCTTCACATTCCTCTGACCTTTGTCTTGCATTTGCATCTCTACCCTTCATGGAGAGAGGAAATCATGCAGGCAGCCCTCCCTCTATGGGTGGTCCTCACATGGCTTGTCTGCCTGTGCGGGGCATCCCCTTGCCCACAGCAGCCAGCCACACTGGTGGCCCTTCTCTGCCCCACTGTTGACCCTTCACCTACCCATCCACCCTGAAAGATGCACTTTCAATTTAGAGTGTATGTGAGGGCTTCAGGGCATTTTCTCCTTCTTTGCTAACCTTGATAACCTTAAGTGACCTCAGGGATGTGGGTTAAAGGATACCTCCTAGTTCTTTCCTCACTTGTGTCCCAATTAGATCCAGTAGAAAACCTTTGGAAGTTTTGGCATTTGGATGGCATTCTTGCCTGGTTTCCAGTCTGGTCCAGTTCCACTCACTGCTTTGCTTTTTCTTTTTTTTTTTCCCCATGGCTCTCTCTCTTTCATTCTCTGGGTTGTTTAGTTAGTATCTGGAGAATGGAAAGAGGGAGAAAGTAAAGGTGCGTGTGCCCAGCTCATGGAGTTTATCTAGGAGTCGAGATTTGTAATGTTTAAATGAATGTGTAACATTCCTTTTAATATAAACATGATCATTTCCTGGTTATTGAGCCCTTGGGATTTTTCCAAGGTTCACTCTGCATTCTTTGCTCTGTTATGAGCATCTTTGAACAGAACATTTTTGGGATTTTCCCTTTGAATATATTCTCTAAAGTGGGCTTAAGTTCAACCTTACAACAAAGTCAACAATCAAGAGTGTTCTGTTCAGTTTGTGTAGGACGTATTCACTCTTCAAGCATCTCCTGTGTGCTTGGCAGGAGGGGGGAAATGGAGACAAGTCAGGAACCATATGTGCCTTTTCCCCTTCAGTATAAGGACGACTTATGTCAAGCCCTTCTGAAATTAGATCGTCATGTTGCCCACATTCCTCTAATAGTATTAAAAAGAGAAGTTAGAGTATTTAAGCATGACTTTTTTTTCTTAAGTTTTTATTTTAGTCACCCGGTGCTCATCACAAGTGCTCTCCTTAATCCCCATCACCTGTTTCACCCATCCCCCACCCGCCTCCCCTCTGGTGACCATCAGTTTGTTCTCTAGTTAAGAGTATTAAAGAGGGCACGTGTTGCATGGAGCACTGGGTGTGGTGCATGAACAATAAATCTTGTAACACTGAAAAAATAAACATATTTGGGGGAAAAAAAATAAAGTACACCCCCCCAAAAATAGGTTTCTTGATTGGTCTCTGTCTTTTTTTTTCCCCCTAAGCATGACTTTAAAAAAATTAAATCCATATTGGCTCCTAAAGTATACCATTTTCTTTTCATAAATCATATGTATAATATCATAGAGATTTTGCCAATGACTTATGTTAATTTAATAATCTATCTCATGACTGTCTGACAATGGTAGGTCTTATAACTGGGTCAAATTCTTTGACCCCAAGGGGTTTCTGAAGCAGCTTATGTATGTGTTTCTCTTTCTAGGTATAAAGGGGTGGAGGGAGAGGAAATTCACTTATAACTGAAACCTGCATAAGTGAGAATCGATATTTTGGAAGAATGAGGAGTTTTCATTTATTTATCAACTATGTAATTGTAATTTGCAAGAGTTACTGTTGCCACTGTAAAATCATTAAGGAAAGTGTATTTGAGGCACCAGCTATGACTCTTGATACAATTTTTATTTTCAGCAGCATTTATTGTCTATTGTGAACCCAAACAGACACTAGAGGGACAGTCTGTAGGGGGATGCCTACTTGTAGACAAGTTGATCTTACTTTTTTTTTTAAGTATATTAATAGTGGTTTAGTACCATTCTGTTCCAGGCACTGTTCCAATTGCTTCCATACCCTAACTAACTCAATCCCATTATGCCCACTTTATAAATGAGGAAACTAGGGCATGGAGAGGTTAAGAAATTTGCTGAAGTCACACTGCTTGTAAATAGTGGAACTGGGCCTCAGAACTGCCTAGTCATTGCTAGGCATAGTTTCCTTGTCATCCAGCAGACATTTATTGAGTACCTTCTATCAGCAAGGGGTTGAGTTGGGTCATTTCTAAGACTCATGCATACATCAGGTCCTTCCTGAGTACCTACTATGTGCCAGAGGATAGAGGAGTGTATAAGACAAAAGGCGCTTGGGGCGCCTGGGTGGCTCAGTGGGTTAAAGCCTCTGCCTTCAGCTCAGGTCATGATCTCATGATCTCTGCTCTTCTCAGATAGTCAGTCAACACATAATAAGTTTTCAGATAGTGATAGTCTGTGACTAACATAAAGCCAGGGAAGGGACTGGAAAGTGATACGGGGGTGCAGGGATATTTTTCGATTTTGTGGGCTGAGAAGGCCTTTCTGACTCAGTGTCATTTGAGCAGAAACCTATTTGTAGAGAGAAGCCAGCCACAATGGAATGTGAGGGGAGAGGAGTGATCCAGGTAGAGTGGCAGCAAATAGGGGAGCCCTGAGACCTAAAAGAGCCAAGCCCTGCATCTGAAGCAGGATGAGCTAGGGGAGAATGGTCAGGGATTGACCTCAAATGAGGTCACATGGCTCATGGGAGGGAGTTTGGGTTTCATTCTGAATGCGATTGGATGTCTTTGAGAGTTTTGAGCAGGGGAGTGACATGCTTTGGTTTTTCAAAGAGCTCTCTGGCAGCAGGGTGGAAGCCTGACTATAGGGTAGCGAATATGAAGCAGGAGCCTTTTGTGTTGAGCCAAGTATTCTCACTTCTTGCATCCTGTAATTCACGCTGGTCAGAAAGGTGCTGCCGTTCGACAGTATCTGCTCCAGAACTTAGGTCTCTTAGCAAAGCTCACCTGCTGCTAGAGGACTCTGCCCCCTGTCCTTTTCCTCCTAAGATTCTCCTGTTTTCCCTCCACATTTACTTCTTATGGGGACTGTATCTTGAGGGGGAGTCACTTGGGGCATGACTTGTATTAAGACCCTCAGGGAAATGTTAGCTTTCCCTGATTGGCTTTAAAATCAGAAGCTTCATATTTACCCAGAAGGATTTATGGCCAGATAATAGAGATAAAGGGTGCTGTTTGGTTGGGAAAGCCACACAGAAGGCATTCGGCTTGGTAAGAACCTTGAACTTGGAACTAGAAATCTGGGTTCAGCTCTTAGCATAGCGATGACAAGCTTCATTTGGACGCGATATCTGACCTTTTGAGGTCTGCCTCCTTCTCCATAGAGATGTTATGTGTCTTGCCAACCTCCCGAGGCTGCCGTGAGCTGCGAAGAAATGAGAACGTGGAATCATTGTGCACACATGTGCCATGGAAAGCCCAACTGGCAGGGCCCAGTTTTCGGAAATTGGAGACATTTGTAGGTCACTGGCTATTCATACACACTTACATATTGGCCCATGAAACACCTGATAGTAAAGGTGTGAGTGTTTCCCTGGTCACACAGTCCTAGGAGGAAAGAATCTTCCGTGTGGTAAGATCTGTTTGACTGACTCTCCCCTCCGCCGCTGTGAACTGACTTGAGAACAAGTTAAGTTCCTGTGGTCTGGCTGAGACATCTCAGACCATCGTGTGAGCTGTTTTTGGAAAGTTGTTGGCAGAGGGCCCCAGAGTAAAGGTCAGGCAAGTTGGCTTGGAGTCACTGGGAGACCTGCAAACAGAGAGAGACAGACGGCACACACAGACAGGTGCCTCCTCACACACACACCCACACCCACGCATGCACACACATACAGGTAAACAAGGCACCGTCATAGTTATTGAGGACTCGTGGTATTTGTGGATTTTACATATGTAAATAAATGATGAAAACTGTGAAAACTGCTTCAGTGGAAGTATCTTCAAAGTACTGAGAAAACTGACTAATCCTGTCAGGGGGCAGATCAAGGAAAGATCTATATTCCAAGAGGGCATTTGAGCAGACTCCAGTGAGATGCTTGGAGACCACTATGTAAGAAAGAGGGGTGACTTTGCAAGCAAAGGTGAGGGGTCCGAAACAGCGTGGTGGGTTCTGGACGTGATGCTATGAGGAGCAAGGCTGGTAAGATCCTTCGAGGCCAGACTGTGGAAAGCTACTGTCATAGCCGATAGTGGCCAATCTGACTGAAGAGGTTGAGTTCTTTCTCTCCCTCATGCGGTGTTCTCCCATCGCTAGAGCCTTTCTGAGGCCGGTGTGCTCATGTTGATGAAATGTAAGCCAGGGGGGCCCTGCAGTGCCTCGCCCGAGGTCAGTGTTCAGTATTACTTACTGAAATGAGGGAGGCACGATGGTTATCACAGCGTTCTGGAGAAGATGTCCTTTCAGATCCCCAGACACAGGGTAGGGACATGCGCACCTGGTGGTGTCTGTCTGCCGAGAGAGCAGTCAGATCAGCAGATGCTTGACTCCGAGGTCCTGTCGACACTGAGAGCTGCTGCTGTGGGCTTTGACAAGCCTCTGCACTGAGGAGAAGTGGGGCGTGGGGTCTAATCCCGCAAGTATCTTCTGTGAAAATAGTATTTGCTCAGTAATTACAGAAATATTTTTGATGTTGCGTAAGTGTGCATGTGATTAAATTCTCTACAGTCAGTAGAAATGGAGACAAAGGAAGGTGCCTTATCTGTTTACTTTCCATCATCCACTGAGTTGGATGACATTGCCCTTGACTCCAGACCATACTTCCCTCTGCTTTGTCACAACCCTCTTCCCAGATGTCCCATGATCATAGAGCTCGTGGATGGGACTGCTGGTTGACCTCTCGTTTCCTCCGTGTTCTCTTATCTGGGGGCTAAGTCAAATCCAACCTACATACAAGAAGAGAGAATTCAGGAAAAGCATCTCCCCGCCTCCAGTCTATGATCTGCTGACCGACAGGTCAAGGATGTTTCCAAAGCCTTTTCCTTGGTGTTGTGTCACTTTCTTGTCTTATTCCTGTCTTTGCCTCCTGATGAATCTATGGTGACGTTCAGATGCATTCACATCTACAGCTAGACAGGGTTTTGTCTGTTATTAAACCTAAAAATGTAAGATTGCACCTTTTTTGGATATCATAGGAAAGTAACTTAATCAAGTGCCTTCCTTTGATGGCCCAAAGAGAAAAATGTCCATAATTTTAAAAAATTTTCCTTCTCTTTCTTTTCTTTCACTTGTACTCCTTCTCCTCCTTTTAAAGCTTTTATAATATGGACAGATTTACACATACACAAAAGAAGAGGGAACTGTGTCATAAACCTGCAAGTCCCACCGTCAGTAGTTATCAACTTTGTGGCATATCTTGTATCATCTATATCTCTGTCTACCTATCCTTCGTTATTTTGAAGCAAATACCACACATCGTATCACTTCATCCATGAATATTTTAGCATATATTCCTAAAAGATGAAGACTTTGTGAAATCATAATACTTCTGTTATTATGCCTGATAATTCCCTGATATGCTTAAATAACTGATCAATATTCACTTTTCCTGACTATCACAAAATCTGTTAACATTTTGTTTTAATCAGGATCCATTGCAGTTGTTGATAGGTCTCTTGAATTGCTTCCCATCTCTAGGTGCTCCTCTGTCTTTTTTATCTCCTTGCAGTTCATTTATTGAAGAAACTGGGTCTGTGGTTCTCTAATTTCACACAGTGTGGCTTCTGCCATTTGCACCCTTATAGTATGGTTTAACATCTCCCTCACTCCTCTGTACCTCCTATGAATTGGTGTTGTGTCTTAGAGATTTGTTCAGGATTCAGATCCAGTTTTTGGATCTGAAAAAAAGCATGCTTTTTAGGTGGCAGTGTGAACTTTGGGAGGCGTGTAATGTTTACTTGTCTCTTTGTGATGGTCGATTGAATTTTTCAATGTGCCAGGTATTTAAGAGCGTTCAGATCTGTTACTGTTTCCCCTGGGACCAGGTGGTGGTCTTGAGAAAGGGGGGAGAAAGAGAAAATGCCCTTGTGGTGTGCTCCTGGAGAAATCTGATGATGGTGGGGGCTGGTTGGTCCTCTGTCCCTGAGCTGTGTGCTTCTGGAGGTTCCTCCAGTGCTCTCTGGAAGATGAGTAGGTGTGAATTTGACATAGAGCACTCCCAGAGTTTGTTTTCCTTGGTCCCAGAAGACCTGTTCACTCAAGAAACAGTAAAGGGCGGCTCAGTTTCTTTGAACGTTTCCTTTTGTACGTAGAGGTGTTTCTTGGTTTGGCTACATGAGCTACTTTTGCTGATGTTCTCCAGATAATGTGTTTTCATTTCATTGTAAGGTGACTCTTTTCTTCTTTCAGGATCTCATTTTGCCCAACGGTGGTACTCCTGCAGGTACTTCGAGTCCTGCTTCTTCATCTTCCCTTCTCAACAGACTGCAGCTTGATGACGACATCGATGGTGAGACCAGAGATCTCTTTGTCACGGTTGACGATCCCAAGAAGCATGTCTGTACGATGGAGACCTACATTACCTATAGGATCACCACCAAAGTAGGTCCCTTCATTATCTTCTGCCCCTATGGAATGGTCTTGGTGAACTGGAGACCTGCAGTCATGATTCCTGCCTTCCTTTCTCCTTCCCTTTGTAGGACTGTGTTCACCTTCATTCCAGTGGTGGATGTGGCTTTTTGAGAGGGCAGATGTATTCAGATTACAAGGATTCAATGTGAATTTTTTGCTTTGAAATGACAGAGAAATTGTGACTATAGTCTTTCAAGTAAAACATTTAATCCCTCTACTTTCACTTATTTTTGGTCATGATACTTTTTAGCCTGTTAATACCACTTTACTATTGAAATTTATGCATGAATCATTGTATCATCCTAAATGTCTGGTGAGACCGTGGTTGTAATTTGGTGTAATTGGAATGGATCATAGGGAGGGGAAGACGAGAAGGATGAGAATGAAGACTGATGGCCTTTCTGCTATGGGCCACGTGGGTAGTGGGCGGGGGCTGAGATTGACTGGCTTAATGTTCATAGCAACCCTCAAAGGTACATCTTATAGTTACAATTTTAGAGATGAGGAAACTAACACAGAAACTTTAATTAACTTGTTCATGGTTACAAAGTTGGCAACCAGGATTCCAACTTTAATTTTTAGGACTGTCAGTCCAACATTTTTATTTTCAAACCTATACTCTTTAACCTAATTCCTTTTTTTTTTTTTAAGATTTTTTAAAAAAAGATTTTATTTAGTTATTTGTCAGAAAGAAAGAGAGAGGGCACAAGCAGGGAGTGCAGCAGGCAGAGGGAGAAGCAGGCTTCCTGCTGAGCAAGGACCCCGATGCAGGACACAATCCCAGGATCCTAGGATCATGACCTGAGCTGAAGGCAGATGCTTAGCCCACTGAGCCACCCAGGTGTCCCATATACAGTATCTTTCCTCTATGGACATGTAAGCCTTTCTCAGATATTTCTTTGATATTCCTGCCCAGTCCTTTCTGCACCTGGTTCACATTTGAAAACTTGTCTATGTGTGTGCGCGCACACACAGTCTTCCCCCATCCCCTGGACCCCTGGGTGCCTGCTGTTTCCTAGGCGTTGGGCTAGTTGCTTAGAGGTATGTTAAATCTTCAGAGGTCCTAGGTTGATACATGTATTCCCATGAACTATTTCCACCACCCTCACTCCCGTTCCCAGGGTCAACTTATTTTTTACCCTGTAGTCAGCAAAATGCAAAACCTGTTTTTCCTGAACTTATGCTCTAAACAGCTGAAGGACAAGGTCACTGCCTCCCTGGTACAGCAGTGCTTGCTCACCTTCACATGTTGCCCCCCTACCTGACTTGCTGCCCTGCAATCGACCTCCCCCACCTCCCGCAATGCTAATCCTACAGGACCTCTGTTCTCTGAGTCACAGGCAGGCTGTCGCACGAGCTCTCCTGTGCCTCCTCTCTTTCCTTCCTTCCTCACTCTTTTCCCTTGGTGTTCTTGTTTCTATCCCTTCTTCCTGGGGGATATCCTATAAGTCAGAACTCTTCCAACTTCCAATTCCACATTTTCCTTTGGCTCTGATGCCACCATTTCTTGGTGAACTCGTTGCAGAATTAAGTTTTACTTCCTACTGTCAATTCTACCTCCAACCAGAGTCCCTTTCTTTTCCCGTTGCAGGTAGCGACCCCAGGTTTAAAATCTTGGTAGTGCATGTGGCACCTTCTTTCTGAACACTGCATTAAAGCATAGCTATTCATCTCCATGTCTCGACACAGCCTGTAGGGTGTGGGGGTGAGAGGGAGAGGATGCACAGGAACACAGGGTCTCACACACCGATCTTGCCCCAGGACCTCTGCTTCTGCTGTGGTTCTCTAGCAAAGTTAATGGTCACAGGACAAGGTTGTACAAATAGTTTATTACTTTGAGCTTTGACTCCCCTGTCCTAATTCAGATTTCTGATGACCAAAGCTGGACAAAATATAGAGCTGCTTTTGCCTGAACTAAAATGAACCTAGGGCTGAGAGCCAATGCGGGCCGAGCGTTCTCCACCCAAATCCAAGTTTTGGGTGCCTTTCCTCTCCGGTGGTGGGGAGCCAGCCCAGCCTTTTCAGGGCACGTGGATACTGGCTCTTCTCTGCAGGTTCCTGGAAAGTATCTTCATCATAATAGCTAATTACTGAGCACTTACCATGTGCTTGTATTTTTTGGTCATAGAAAAGTTTTACATAAGTAATATGTGCTTATTGTAGAGAAACTAGAAAACTCAAGGAAGCTGAAATAATAAAATAAAAGAATACCTATAAGCTCACAGGCCAGAAATAATCATTTATAAGTTCTGAACTATTTGTCTCTGTCCATTTACAAAAATGAGTATTATTGTATGCTGCCCATTCACTTCATGTTTTGGGCATCTTTCTGTGCTAGTAAATGCCAGCAAGCACACCTTTATGTTATCATTTTTTTAAAAAGATTTATTTATTTACTTGAGAGAGAGTGAGAGAGTGGGGGTGGTGAGGGGCGGAGGGAGAGAGGACCTCAAGCAGACTCCCTACTGAGCACGGAGACTTAGCTGCGCTGTCATTTTCTAAGATTGTAACAGCGCTCTGCTATATGGATGAGCCATCAGTTTATTTTGTGCTAAGTGCTTTAAATATATTGTTGGTTAATCCTCATACTCAATGAGGCAGGTACTGGTGGTACTTTTCCTTTGCGGATGAGGAAACTGAGACACAGACTTCCTAAGAAAGTTACTCCAAGATGTGCTGCTGATACATGGTGGAGCTAGGACTCGAATCCAGATCTGTCTGTGCTGTACTTCCAACAAGGTGTGATTTCCAAGAGAGGGATGGCTCTGCCCTCTGTGCCCCAGACCCCGTGCTCGGTCTCCTACCTGGCCATCTTCTCTCCTCTTACCCCATCTCCTTAGTGATCCCAAGTCTCGACACCCCAACTAGCTTCTCTTTTTAGATGCCTCCGTGGTCTACAGAGGCTAAACACCACCCAGAGGTCAAGGATGCATAAGGATTACAAAGCCAACGTTTGGATTTGATGACAAGAGGGTTATTGGTGACTGTGGCGGGCACACTCCCCCTGGAGCGGTGGGCAGAAGCCAGTGTGCTGTGAGGTTTGAGTGAGTGAGCAGAAAGACAAGACCCGAGTGTTGCTGGTTTGGCAGTGAAGTGAGAACAGGAGCTGGAGGAAGTGTGGATTTGGAGGGGGGGGGGCAATTTTGTTTTTAAGGATGGACGGGACTTGTGCAAGTGCCCAGAGCCTAGCATTGCTAGAGAAAGGGACATTAAGGTGCGACTGGAGGGGAGGATGGAAGCCGCTGAGCAGGGGGAAGGAGAGTAGCCTAGCAGAGGAGGGGGGAGCAAGAGCCTCCCGTGGGGGAGGTGCCTTTCTTCCACTGTTTCTAGAGGAGGAGGGGAAGTTTTTGTTTTGCTTTGTGTTGTCCTTTGTGGCAGGAAGTTGAGGGTTTTGTGCTTCTCACTGCAGTTTTCTCTAGGAATAGAGGATGAGGTCTTTCACTAAGAGTGAAGGGAGGTTTTCAAAACTTCTACAGGCTTTGCGTTAACTGATGTGGAAAATGAGGGAGGGAGTTGATGCCTGGCCGTCTCCAGTGGGAGATTTCAGTGTGTCAGTTAGTGTGTGTGCCTGTTTTGTTTTTCCTCCAGGAGTGTGCCCCACACACCTGGGGGTGGTAAAGCAGGAAGTGCATGATTGCATTTTTGCCAGTCACATGGATGGGAGGGGAAGGGGCGCTTAGGATATTGCAAGTAAGAGGTGGTAGTGATGGGTTATGGAATTGATGCTGAATAAGGAAGGAAGTAAAGATAGGACTGGACAGAATGCCAAGGAACTGTAGGTCCAGAGAGGCTAAAAAACCAGGGGTCTTGGGAAGTGGAAGAGTCTGAAATACAGGAGGTGCTGGTTGGAGAGAGGGAGGTCTGACTTTCTGCCAGATGTCAGTCTTAGGGGAGGCAGTGGGAGTGGAAGGAGATGCCGTGGCTCAGAGGTGGGCATTGCGGGTGCGAACACACAGATCTCGAGTTATGGAGGCACTTTGGCACCAGAACCCTCTGGGAATCAGGAAAATGACAGGGTGTCAGTAGATGACAGGCGTTGCGAAGGACAGAGATAGAGATTATCTTGATGGCCTGAGCCTCAGAGGGGTTTTCACAGGGAGGAGGAGCAGTGGAGGTGAGGAACAGTGCAGAATGAGCGGGATATCAACTGTGCTCTTGGTCTTGGAGGGTGGGGCAGAGTTGGTGAGATGTGAGAAAAGGGGCGGCTTTCTGCCTGCTGGGACAGCAGGGAAGTTCTTAGTCTCCGGGGAGCGGGCTTTCAGAATCTGAATAGCTGGAAGAACTACAGGAATTTACTAATTACAGAATGGGTGTTCTGGAAGGCTTGGGGTAAAGCTCCAAGAAAGGAAGCCCGTAGGTGCATGAGGAGAGACCAGAAGCCTCTCTTGTCATTATTCTCAGGTGCTCTCTTAGGGTAGCAGTGTTTTAAAGCAGAATGAGATTGAGCTGGCTAATGTGTGACAAGGGAAGAGGAGGTCCCTTTGTGAGGAAAGAGGGCAGTCACTCAGACTCATAGGATTCAGTTGTGGCCTGGATAGTTGGCATTTCTGATGAAGACGAAATCTCTCTAGAGTGGACTGGTTATAAATTTTAGATTGAATGGAAATTCTTTGGCAGGGCTCCAGGCCACAGTAGTTAGGCATATCAGCTTCTGAAGATTAAGAGTTCTTCTGTGGTTAAGGTGAAACCCAATGGACAGGTGCTCTGCCAGCTGATTGATTGCCCTGTGGCTCTGTGCTAGGTCTTCTTTTTTTTAAGATTTTATTTATTTATTTGACAGAGAGAGAGAGCGCGCGAGCTATCACAAGGAGGCAGAGAGGCAAGCAGAGAGAGAGGGGGAAGTGGCTCCCTGCTGAGCAGAGAGCCTGATGCAGGGCTTGATCCCAGGATCCTGAGATCATGACCTGAGCCGAAGGCAGAGGCTTTAACCCACTGAGCCACCCAGGCGCCCCTCTGTGCTAGGTCTTCTAAAGTGTAAAATTTACCCAAAGACTAAAAATTAAAAAAAAAATTTTTAATTGGCAGGGGTTCCTGGAGGTACTTATGTGGAGTGATGGCAAAAATGGATATTCTTGGGGCGCCTGAGTGGCTCAGTGGGTTAAAGCCTCTGCCTTCGGCTCGGGTCATGATCTCAGGGTCCTGGGATTGAGCCCCGCATCGGGCTCTCTGCTCGGCGGGGAGCCTGCTTCCCCCTCTCTCTCTGCCTGCCTCTCTGCCTGCTTGTGCTCTCTCTCTCTCTCTGTCAAATAAATAAAATCTAAAAAAAAAAAAAAAAAAAGGATATTCTTTATTACAGCTCTTGTGCTCAGTTACCAATTTGTAGATCTGACTTTGTAACCATGTCCTTAGGATCTTGTGGGGCATTCTGGATTATGGATCATGATGTGGAAGGACCCAGAACAAAACAATGTAGTGACTGTCTCTGATTATGGAATTGTTGGTGTGTACTTTTCTCTTTTTATTGTTATTAGAAAATAGAGCTTTGCTTTATTTTCCTTACTCAGTTAGACCCTGAATTTCACAGAGGAAAAATTTACTACAGACTCATAGTTGGAGTTTTATTGGCCTGCGTATTTTATGAGTACTGTGAGTCTTATAACTGACTGAGTTTCTCTCCAGAAATTCACAGTAATGTCTGTGGCCCAGTTTTAGCAAGTGTGCAGAATTCTATGGTGAGTGTCTTTTGCTAGCCTTGTTCCTGACTCTCTTTTTCTCTCTGTCCTTGTTTTTTCTTGATCTTTCTCACCTAGTTCCAATTTATGTCATTTAATCTTACTTCATGTTGTCTTTAAATCTCTTCTAGAACAAATTGTGGTGAAAGTAAGTGAAACAAATATTGGGCCAAAGAGTGTGAGCATTCTTCATGCTTCATGATTTTTTTTTAACCTTATTGCTTTCCAAACAAATTTTTATTTAATCCATTGTGTCCATAAAGGAGCTTTTAAAAATAAACAGTTTTTTTTGTGTGACTATAAAAGTATTATATGAGAATGGTAGAAAATTTGAAAATAAGGATAAGTCTAAAGAGGACAGTTGTCATTATGAGTTCTGGATTTTTCTTAACCTTTTATATCCACATTTTTTAACACTAATGAAATTTCAGATCTTGCTGTTTTCTCTCAAAAGTATATTGAAGCATATTTGTTATTAAAGATGTCTTATGGGGCGCCTGGGTGGTTCAGTCGGTGAAGCATCTGCCTTCAGCTCAGGTCATGATCCCAGGGTCCTGGGATGGAGCTCTGAGTCCAGTTTTGTGCTGGGTGGATAGTCTGCTTGTCCTTCTCCCTCTCTACCTGCTTGTGCGCTCTCTCTCTCTCTCTCTGTCAAATAAATAAATAATCTTAAAAAATATGTCTTATGACAAGATTACTGATAACCATAGAATAAATATATCAAAAGTTACCTGTTTTTATTGTTGAACAGTTAGATTACTTTGATTCCTTTGCTATTTTATTTGTTTATAAATAAAAGATTTTATTTATTTATTTGAGAGAGAGAGAGAGAGAATGAGAGACAGGATGAGAGGGGAGAAGGTCAGAGGGAGAAGCAGACTTCCTGTGGAGCTGGGAGCCCAATGCGGGACTTCATCCTGGGACTCCAGGATCATGACCTGAGCTGAAGGCAGTCGCTTAACCAACGGAGCCACCCAGATGCCCTGATTCCTTTGCTATTTAAATAGTATTGGAGCAAAACATCATTATACAGATATCTTTGCCACAGTTTAAAAAGTATTTTCTAATGACAGAGCCCTAGAAGTAGAATAGCAGTAATTAAAGATGTAAGATAAATGGTAAATAAAGGAGAGAACACAGGTGAATATTTTTAAGAGCTTGCAATGGGGACAGCCTTCTTAACCATGATACCAAAAATAAATAAATAAAGGGGAAAATGGCTGAATTAAAAAATTATATACCTGGAAAACCCTTTGGAAATTATGATAGATAAATGGCTATAAAGAACTTCCTTTTGGGGTGCCTGGGTGGCTCACTCGTTTAGCGTCTGCCTTAGGCTTGGGTCATGATCTTGGGGTCCTGGGATCAAGTCCTGCATCGGGCTCCCTGCTCAGCGGGGAGTCTGCTTCCTCTGCCTCTCCCCTCACTCATGCTCGACTCTCTCTCTCTCTCTCTGTCTCAAATAAATAAATAAAATGTTTAAAAAAACCCCAAACTTCCTTTTTTTTAAAACCAAACTTCCTTTTAAAGAACCAAAAAGACAATTTTAAAAAGAGACCCGTCACAAAAGAAGAAAAATCTGTAGCTAACAAATATTTCAAAGGATGTTCAACCCCAGTAGTCATTAAAGAAACAAAACAAAGACGACGTATTATTTTTCAGTTACAAGTCCATCAAAGATAATCACTAGTGATGAGACTGTGTGATAAGAATATAAGTTGAGGGCGCCAGGGGGGCTCAGTAGTCAAGCATTTGCCTTTGACTCAGGTCATGATCACAGGGTCCTGGGATGAAGCCCCACATTGGGCTCCCTGCTCAGCGGGAAGCCTGCTTCTCCCTCTCCCACTCCTCCTGCTTGTGTTCCTTTTCTTGCTGTGTCTCTCTCTGTCAAATAAATAAAATCTTTAACATATATATATAAACATATTTCTGGAAGCAGGTTGTTAATTAAAAATACATGTATCCTTGAGCACCTGGGTGGCTCAGTTAGTTAGGCATCTGGCTCCTGATTTTGGCTTGGGTCGTGGGATGGAGCCCTGACCTGTTGGGCTCAGTGCTGGGCGTGGAGCTTGTTTGAGATTCTCTCTCTCTTCCTCTCTCTCTCAAGAAGAAAAGAAAACCACTAATAAATTATAAAGATTGGGCATTTTATAAAACACACAATCTTTTATCTTTTATCCAGTAATTTTATCTTTAGGAATTTGATTTTTATCAAACAGATGCCCAGTGATGTTTACTATAGCATTGTTTATTGATTGAAAGATTGGCAACAACTT
>CM053615.1:60357463-60402090 GCA_028646535.1 Procyon lotor
ATTGGCAACAACTTAAGTGAGGATTTGGTTTTGTTGTTGTATATCCCTCCAGTGGAATAGTATATATATGTTAAAAATGACCGCATAGATTTGAATTACTGACAGAAAGATACTTAAGAGCTGTTAGAGATTTAAAAAATATGAGTAAATGAATGGATATGCATAGAAAAAATATGGAAAGATATAAATGATAGTATTCATAGTGTTTTTTCTCAGAGGGATTTTGACTCATCTTTATTTTATATTCCTTTATTTTTCCTGATTTTTTTTTAAGATTTGGTTGATTGATTGGAGAGAAAGGAATACCTGCACCAGTTGGGGGTGGGAGGAGGGACAGAGGGAGGAGAGAGAGAATCTGGAGCAGACTCTGCACTAAGCATGGAGCCCCATGCAGGGCTTGATCCCACGACCCTGGGATCATGACCCTGAGTTGAAACCAAGAGTCACATTCTTTTTTTTTTTTTTCCAAATCTAAATTACCAAGAGTCACATTCTTAACCAACTGAGCCACCCAGGCACCCCTTTCCTGAAGTCTTAAAATAAGTATGTCTAACCTGAATAAGTAGAAGGGTGGGCAACCAGTTCCCCAAAAGTAAATGGTTTACAGCAGAAACAAACCTTGTGTTTAATCCTGCTGCTTTTGTAGTTGTGAAATACTGATTTCAGAGTCAGAAATGTTACATAAACTATAATTTATGAAGTGGATCTGCAAGAGCATAGTAAAGAGAAGTGATGAGTTGATATCATGTAGCATTAAGAAGGCAGAAAGTGGAGTACACTTACAATGAAAAGGAGTTGCATTCGTCACACATCAAAGTTGACCTTTCGTGGGTGCATCATCACTGGCAGGTCCTCAGCCAGAGCCTTTTGGGGGCTCTGTGTGGTTTTGAAGAATGTCCCTTCCAACCCTCTTCTTGCTGCTGAGAAAACCTAGGCTCCAGGAGGCTTAGCATCTCAGGAACCTAGGCGGTGCTGGGACTGCTCCTGCAGGGGCTTCTCCTCACCCAGCCTTGGGAGGAGTGCCCTTCAGATTCACATCACCCTTATGCGTAAGAATTCTTCAGCAGTGATTTGTTCTTTGAATTGAAGCATTCTCCCCTCCCCTCCAATTCTGTAAGGCTAATTCCTTTGGAGAATCTCATAAATCACAAATAGATTGAATGAATTTCCTCCCCTCTTCCCACTCATACCCTTTATCATAGGGGAGGGTTGTGCCTGGGACTTTGAGAAGTAGAAGAGATACAGGAAGAGTTAACTGAGCTTCAGTCCAAGACCGAGCCCTTTAACTTCCAAATTTTGCTCAGGCCGTGTGAGCTCGGGTCTTGGGGAGGATGAAATTGTAATTTTCAGTGCCAGAGCTGTTCACAGCTTTTCCTTGATGAATGACTTTTGTTCATATGTTTTTAAGATTTTCTTGGCATCAAAAAACAAAAAGATTTTCTTGGTGTCATGGATTAAAACAGAATTTTGGACTGAAAGAGTAAATTAATAAAATGTAGCATGAACCATTTTTATTTTGACCTTTCATTTCAGAGAGCTATGACTGCCATATAGTATGTACCCTTATAGGGAAAAATGGTTTAGTTGAGATACAATTTTAGTTTGGGCAAATTAATGTATAAAAATCTTGTTTTGCCCGAAATTAATTTCATTTTATTTAACATTGATTTTCATTATCAAAGTGCTACAATCACATTTCAGAAAATTTAAATTCAAGAAAAGGGATAACTGATGTAAAATATTAAATGCTTGAGAGATGGGGGAAAAAAGAAAAGGGATGAGATTAATATTTTCCTGTAGTACAATGACATTTTGGCATTATTTCCTTCTAGATTTTTTTTTTATCACCTGAAATACAACATAGTGCCAAGGTTATGGTTCTGGCAGAATATGACCGATGAGGCAAATCCTTTTCTGTGTTCATCCAATCTGACTCCTAAATGAGCACGTGATCTTTTAGCTCTTTTTGTTTCCCCTCTGCCTATTGGTAAAACTTGTCAGTTTATGTAGCAGAAGGTGGAGACTTAATTTCTTTTAAAAGATACCTGGATTGGGATTCAGTAGCAATATCCTCAGTGGAATTATTCTGCTAAAAGAAATCCTCAAAGTTAAGCCTGGAGGAAATGAATCAAATGTTTCTAAACACATTCTGAGGGGTAGTTGAATTCCATTTCCTCGGGGTAGGAAAAAAAAAAAAAACAACCTTAACATTTCCATTCTAGATCCTTGACTTTCGAGCTGGGCCCCAGGAGCCTGAACTCATGGTTGTGTGTTGGTAATTGATGCCTTTTGGCTGGCGTTTTAGTGGAAGGAAAGTGTGTTCTTGCCCAGTTTGGTTACTCAAAGAGAGCTTTTTTCCTTCCTTTCTGCCAGGATATGCTACTATTCCCTTACGCTTATTTTGTCCCATTCTTCCTTATTTGCAGAGTACACGGGTGGAGTTTGACCTGCCAGAATATTCTGTTCGTCGAAGGTACCAGGATTTTGACTGGCTGAGGAACAAACTGGAGGAATCCCAGCCTACTCATCTCATTCCCGTAGGTACTAAGTCATTGCAGCTTGTTCCTCTCTTTACCTGCGTTGTCTCTCCTGAGGATGTTCACTCACCTCTCACTCCTTACATTAGGGGCAGATCCTGCCTGACACTTTATACCACGTTTTCCCATCGGATACATGTAAAACATTCTCATGGATACTGTCTAATCTGTTTCACCCTTGGGGTTTTGGTTTCTAGTTTGCTCTGATCATGCTGGATTTTTGCATGGCATCAGGGTAGGTTTTCACTTCCATTGTGACAATTTTTTTGAGGTAGGGAGAGTCCTAATTCTTATTTGCCGTCTCTTTAAAGACTCTGTTTCACCCTTCTAGACACGGTTCTTGAGGGTTGGGCAGCTGCCACCAGTTGAACAACAGTGCCTTGAATTACAGCTGGCTGGGCTTTCTCTAGGCACGGGTGATCCAGGGAGCAGGAGTCTAGCAAGCAACCCACCCAACCCCAGTTTTTCAAGTAAAAAACCAAAAGCCGGGGCACCTGGGTGGCTCAGTCGTTAAGCGTCTGCCTTCAGCCCAGGTCAGATCCCAGGGTCCTGGGATCGAGCCCCGCATCGGGCTCTCTGCTCTGCAGGAAGCCTGCCTCTCCCGCTACCATTCCCTCTGCTTGTGTTCCCTCTCTTGCTGTGTTTCTCTCTGTCAAATAAAAAAAAAAAAAAAAAAAAAAAATCTTTAAAAAACCAAAAGCCACCTAACTCCGTTTATTGAAGCAGCATATTATTTATCTATTGCTCCTATCTATGCATTAAAAAAAAAAACAAAACAGAACTAGAGCAAATAAAATTTAAAAGACTACTTAAACCAACTTTCATATCGAATGCTTTTCTGACTTCTTTTTTTCCCCCAGTAGAAATAATAACCATTTTAGACCCCAGATGTTTCTTTGGGCTTTGGGGGATCAGTGCAGTTTAGGCCATAAAACTCTTTAGAGGGGCTTTATCTTTCAGTAAAAACCTTGGTTGAATAACTTCTCAGCACTTGCCAATCTTTGTTACAAATGCATCTCCCAGTGCTTTTCTCCCATTGTTGGAAAAGGCTGAATATGCTGCAGTAGAAATGAGGGGACTTGCCTGGGAAGGCATTCTTTCTCGGAGGAAGAAACTCAGCCTTAAGCATTTGGAGCTAACTGTTCCTTAAAATAGAATCGCAATTTGGTGAAATTGGCAGCTAGGGAATTATTTTTTTTTAAATAGACTTTTTATTTGAGAACAGTTTTAGATTTCCAGAATTACTGTGAAAATAGTGCAGTGAATTCTCATATACCCCATACCTGGTTTTGCTTGACGTTTTATATTAGTGTGGCACATTTGTCACAATTAACGAACCAGTACTGATTCCTTATTGTTGACTAAAAGTCCTTTATTCAGATTTCTTCGGTTTTGCCTACTGTCCTCTTCCTGTTCTAGGATCCCATCTAGGGTATCACCTTCCATGTCTCCTTATTGGTTGTGATAGTTTCTCAGCCTTTCCTGGTTGTCAGTGACTGACAGTTTTGAGGACTACTCGTCAGGCATTTTGTAGAATGTCTCAGAGTCGAGATTTGTCTGATGTTTTCCTCATGATTAAACTGGGGCGATGTGTTTTGGGAGGAAAAGTTCCATTCTCATCACATCATAAGAAAGGTACATGCTGTCAACAATATTTATCACTGTTGATGTTAACCTAGATCACCTTATTTGATATGATGCTTGTTGGGTTTCTCCACTGTATAGTTACTCTTTTTTCTCTCCTGTTCCATGCTGTACTGTTTGGAAGGAAGTTGTTCTTTATGCTTAGCCCGCGCTGTGCATAAGGGAGAATGACACTCCACCTGCTGGCAGCTAGTATATTTGAAGTTTGGTTCGACAGCGACACCTGCTGGTTACACTTATGCATAGACACCGAAACCAGACCTGAAAGAGGATGAAAGGCTTTGGAATGTCAGGCAATGATCCAGAGTATCTTTAAGTATGGTTTTCTATGGTCAGGGTAGAAGCAGTGAGTAGGAAGGTTTTCTAGAAGCAAGTGGAGACATAAATTTATTCACTAAACTACATGTCTGGGGTGGAGAGAGATTTAATTTAAGAGAGCATTAGAGATGCTCATACGAAAGTGAAAGTGGAAACAAAGTCTTTTTCTCCTTTAGAAGTTATTCTACAACAACTTGGCTATAAAGTATCTATCTGTTAGTAAGTATTGACTTTGTGTTAGTCTTCATATTAGGCCTGCTGAGTACTGTTGGGGAGGTCAGGGATCATGTGATGGACAAGGGACCCCCTGCCTGGAAAGTTTATTTTCAGGTGGAGACCTAGTAGACATGCAACATAATTATTGTTTATATATATATATTTTTAAAGATTTTATTTATTTCTTTGACACAGAGAGAGAGTTCACAAGTAGGCAGAGAGTCAGGCAGAGAGAGAAGGGGAAGCAGGCTCCTGCTGAGCAGAGAGCCTAATGCGGGGCTCAATGCGGGGCTTGATCCCAGGACCCTGGACCCTGAGATCATGACCTGAGCTGAAGGCAGAGGCTTTAACCCACTGAGCCACCCAGGCACCCCTGTTTATATTTTTATTTCTTTATTTAAAAACACAACTTTGTTAAGATATAATTCATTCACCGCACAGTTTGCCCATTTAAAATATACAAGTCAAGGGCTTCTCGTATATTTAGTATCAATATTTAGTGTATTAGTATGTACTATTTCAGTGTATATATACTTAGTATGTATTTTAATTTTAATATATTTAGTATAGAAAATTGTGCAACCATCATCACAATCAATTTTAGAACCTTTTCTCACCCCCAAAAGAAACCTCCCACTCCTTGCTCGTCACTTCCAAACCTTCTATCTTTTCCAGTGCCTGGCAACCGCTAATCTTTCTGTCTCTTTAAATTTGCCTATTCTGGACATTTCATATAGAGTCCTACACTATATAGTCTTTTGTGACTGGATTTTTTTCACTTGGCATAATGTGTTCAAGGTTAATCCATGTTGTGGCAAGTGTCAGTACTTTCGTTCCTTTTTCTTGTTAAATAATATCACATGGTATGGATATACCCCTTTTTGGTCTATCTGCTCACATTTAATGGACGTTTGAGTTGTTTTCACCTACTGGCTGTTATGAGTAATGGGACTGTGAACATCTACGTGCAACTTTTGTGTGGTCGTATGTTGTTATTTTTCCTTGAGTGTGTATACCTAGCAGTATCATTGACAGATGATCATATGTAACTGTTTATTTAACCTTGTGAGAAACTGGGGCGCCTGGGTGACTCAATGGGTTGAGGCCTCTGCCTCCGGCTCAGGTCATGATCTCAGAGTCCTGGGATCGAGCCCCGCATCGGGCTCTCTGCTCAACAGGGAGCCTGCTTCTCCCTCTCTCTCTCTGCCTGCCTCTCTGCCTACTTGTGATCTCTTTCTCTCTGTCAAATGAATAAATAAAATCTTTTTAAAAAAAAATGTTTAAAACAAACAAAAAAAAACACCTTGTGAGAAACTGCCAGGCTGTTTTCCAGAGTGGTTGCATCATTTTACCTTCCCACTGGCAGAGTATGAGGGTTCCAGTTTCTCCACATCTTTAACAACACTGTGATTATCTTGCGTCTTTGATTATAACCATCTCAGTGGGTGTGAAGTGGTATCTCATTGTGGTTTCGATTTGCGTTTCCCTGGCAGCTAATGATGTTGAGCATTTTTTTATGTGCTTGTTGGCCATCTGTCATCTTCCTTGGAGAAATAGCTCTTCAGATCCTTTACGCCAGGTTGTCTTTGTCTTTTTGTTATCAGTTCTTTATATAATCTAAATGAAAATCCCTTACTAGAGATACGACTTGCAAAATATTTTCTCCCAGTTAATGAGTTGTCTCATTACTTCCTTGATTATGTCTCTTGGAAGTACAAAGGTTTTTAGTTTTGATGAAGTCCAATTTATCTTTTTTTTTTTTCTTTCGCTGCTTGTGCTTAAAGGTGGTGTAGCTAAGAAATCATCACCTAGTCCTAGGTCATGAAGATTTACACTTGTGTTTTCTTCTAAAAGTTTTTTTTAACATTTTGTTTTCAAGTAACCTCTACACCCAGCATGGTTGTTGTACTGTAGAACTCATGACCCCAAGATCAAGAGTCACTCCTTCCACCGACTGATCCAGCCAGGTGCCTCTCTTCTAAAATTTTTATATAGTTTTAGCCCACACATTGCAGCCTTTCATCCATTTTGAGTTCATTTTTGTACAGTAAGTTTCCCTTTCTTTAACCAGGGAGGCTGAATGTCTTCCCCTGAACTTACTAGACATTTCTTTTATGACTTACCTATTCATTTTCTCTTGTTTTTGTCTTGTTTTGTTTTGCTTTGCAAAGGAAGTTGACCTTTATCTTTTATATTTAAATCTAGCATTTGTTCTGATGTGAGATGGGAGGACTGTACTTTTTTCAGGTGTTGAGTTGTTCCAGAACCATTGATGAGTGATCAATCATCTTTACCATTGTTTGTGCATCAGAACGAATGATGCATTACACTTGTGTATTCCTGGACTGCCCCTGAACCCTTGGTTTGTCGGGCTTTCTGATCTGGTGCGCCTCCTGCATGATTTTAATGACTGTAACTTCATAGAACATTTCAACATCTGGTTGTACAGGTCCCCATCTCCACCTGCCAATATACTTCATTTCCAGAGCCTTTCTAGCTATTGGCACGTTTTATTTTTCAAGATGAACTTTATTTAGAGTCTTTTTTTTAAAGACATATTTTTATTTTTTTAAAGATTTTATTTATTTATTTGACAGAGAGAGAGAGAAAGATCATAAGTAGGCAGAGAGAGGGGGAAGCAGGTTCCCCACTGAGCAGAGAGCCCGATGCGGGGCTCGATCCCAGGACCCTGAGATCATGACCTGAGCGGAAGGCAGAAGCTTTAACCCACTGAGCCACCCAGGTGCCCCTAGAGTCTTTTGAATTAATTGGAACATTTGGGAGAACGACTTCCTCTCTTGTTTTGTTTTGCTTTGTTTGTTTATGTTATGTTAGTCACCATGTAGTCCATCATTAGTTTTTGATATCATGTTTCGTGATTCATTGTTTCCATGTAACACCGAGTGCTCTATGCATCTGTGCCCTCTTTAATACCCACCACCAGGCTCTTGCCAACTCAAGTCAGCTGTGGTTAAAAATGTGTGAGGATTCCTGAGCTTTCAGATTCTGCTGCTGTGTTAGGAGAGTGGGGATGAAGCCGCCTCTCTTACCTGGGCTTCAGTGGAACCACATGGAGTCATAAGTGAACAGTCAGCCAGACTGTGGTTCTGGGAAGAGAGCCACATTCTTTCATTTTCGTGTCCGCATTGGCCGTCCTGAGGCCTGTTTCCAGGCCCTGTGGCTCTGAACTTGGCAGCCTCTGGGGCTGTACCGGAGGAACCCAACCCCTTACTTTCTAGGCCCCCCTTTCCTTTGCCTGAATAGAATCACAAGATGGTCCGTATGGCTTGACTTTTCTCTCAGTTCAGTCTTTTTTGCTTTAAAAGATTCTGGCCTGTGTGATATTTTCTGTGTGCTGCAGCACCGTGATATTCTTTGTGTGTTGCAGCATATATATATTTTTCTTTTTATATTGCTTCATCACTCTGTAATTTGAAAAGCAGAAATGCTCATATGTTCTTAAAATGTAATCTTACAGCTAGAAGTGTGCTGGGTGTGTGTGTATTTGTCATCTCATAATGACAACTCATTTCATCATCGAATGGTTGGAGCCACAAGTAAGTCTTCATTATGACATGGTTTTTGTTTTTCTCATTTATTTTTTGGCCCAGAGGTGGGTTTTAACACTACTTCTTTTGCTGGGGCACACCTCATTACAACAATAGATATGCTTCCTGATTTGATGGGCACAAGTAGATTTTGGAGATGAAGCAAATACATTTATTAAACTCCTCGGTGTTTAGTTGCACTTGGAAATTTACTGTTTGCTTCAGGTTTTGTGAAGGAAGCTTTGTTGGAAGGATGCATTTATATTTCCTGTCTACCTAGTTTGTTTTGGGTGGAGGTAAACTCATAGGGATTAATAAGAAATTTGTAATGCAACAGCTGTTTTTCTTAATATGAAATAATTAGTAAAAACTCTTAACTTCATTTTCTAGTTGATTCTTCCTTTTTTTGTACTGTTAAAAAAAAAGCATATACATTCTTTTAGCTTACCAGTAGGTAAGTTAATAAGTAGTTGAACATTGGTTGAACTTGTAAGTACTTTGCATTAAACTGGGCTTGACAGTGGTTTTTGTGGAGAGGAGGTTTTTAATCTTATTGCTCTTTTATTTATTTGTTATTTTTTCTTAGGAGCTATATTCTCTGTTTGATAAGGATAGGAAAAATAGTTTTCTGTCATGTAGTGGGTGTGTTGCTGAATATTTGTTTAACTGCAGTTTGCAATTAATTGCAAATTAATATTTGTCGAAGAAGCAATTTGAATGCTGACAAGAGGGGCACCTGGGTGGCTCATTGGGTTAAAGCCTCTGCCTTGGGCTCAGGTCATGATCTCACGGTCCTGGGATCGAGCCCCGCATTGGGCTCTTTGCTCAGCGGGGAGCCTACTTCCCCCTCTCTCTCTGCCTGCCTCTCTGCCTACTTGTGATCTCTAACCTCTCTGTCAAATAAATAAATAAATAAAAATCATTTAAAAAAAAAAATGCTGACCAGAGGAAGTTGGATCATTTCAAGATTGAGCAATGGAAATCTTTGTGCAGATTTTGCACTCCTAAATAGTAGCTTTCCATGACAATCTACAGGAAGTATGCTTTTGTTTCACAGATTATAAGGTACTTTCTTTTAAACTATTATGAAATATAATACATATCAAAGTGCGTAACCTAAGTATCAAGTGCTATAAAAATGTAAATATTTTATAAGGTTAAACCTTGAAATATTTAATGGGTTATTGTATGCTTTGCAAATAGGATTTTTTAAAAATATATTTTTTAAAGATTTTATTCATTTATTTGAGAGAGAGAGAGAGCACAAGTGGGGTGGGGCAGAGAGAGAGGGAGAAGCAGACTCCCTGCTGAGCAGGGAGCCGGATCCTGGGATTCCAGGATCATAACCTGAGCTAAAGGCAGACGCTTAACTGAGCCACCCAGATGCCCCACAAATAGGATTTTTTGTAGGTTCCAACATATACATGCATGTATAGTTTTTAAAAAATGTTTTCATAATGGAAAATGCCAGAAATACTGAAGTAGAGCGATTTAGTGCAATGAAACCCCTACCCCCCCCCCCCCCAATGTGCTCACCACCTGGTTTCAGCATTTATCCCCGGTGGCCTGTCTTTTTCATCTCTGTCTTTATCCACTCCCTCACCCCCGTACCAGGTAAGGTTTTTGTTTTTTTGTTTTTTGTTTTTTTTAGAAAGCAATTTCAACAACAAAGTTTATCACCTTATATTCTGGAGGTCAGAAGTCCAGGATTGGTCTCGGTAGATTAACCCCTGTGCTGCATTCCTTGTAGAAGCTCCAGGGGGACTTGGTTCCTTGACTTTTCCAGCTTCTAGAGGCTCCCGCTCCCCTTGGCTCATGGCCCCTTCCGCCATTTTCAAAGCCCGCAGCACAGTGTCTTCTCTGACATTTGCTTCCATCATCGCAGCTTTTTTTTTTTAATTGAGGTAAAATTCAAATAACATAAAATTCTCCATTTTAAGAAGTATACATCTCTGTGGCTTCTGGTGCATTCACGATGTTTTACAGTCAGCATCCCTGTGTGATTCCAGAATATGTTAATCCCATATGTTAGAAGAATCCCATACCCATGAAGAATCCCATACCCATGAAGCAGTCACTTCTCATTCCCCTTTTCCCCAGCCCAGCTATTACAAATCATGCTATTTGCACACTGATCTTTGTTTGAACACCTGACTTCAGTTATTTGGGCTGCATACCAAGGAATGGAATCCTGGATCCTATGCTAACCTTATACTTAATTTTTTGAAGAGCCACCAAGCTGTTTTCCACAGAGACTGCACCATTTTACATTCTCATCAACCATGTAAGAAGGTTCCAGTTTCTTCATGTACTTGCTTCCTTTTTTTTCTTTTCTTTTATAGCCATCCTGGTGGGTGTGAGATGGTATGTATCCCAGAGGCTTTTTAAAAAAACATTTGGCCTCAAAGATATATGGAAATTCTCCGCTTTGGTCCACTCCCCTTCTGCCTTCTGTTCTCCGTGTTTACAAGGTCATAAAAATAGCTGGCATGTGTGTGACATCCACCATGTGCTTGGAGCTGTGCTGAGCTCTTCACTTGCCCCAACTCAGTTACAGTCCAAAGAGGCACTTGATTTCATCAGCAGCCCATATTCTTTATGCAGCCAGCATAAAGAAACCAGAAGGTAATTATAAAGGTGGTGCCGAGAGTAGGCATGTCCCCTTTAAGGCTCGAAATAGGAAGAAACAAATTTCTGAAGCCAAGTCCATTTGGGAATAATAATGCTTAGAAGGAAATTCTGTTTGCTTCTAGAAGGATTCACTCTGGGGTTCCTTTAAACAGCAAGCTTTCCCGATTTATTAAACATAAAATTCAATGTACTAAACCTGAAGAATGAGTAACTATTTCAGGAGATGATCTGCTCTGGTAAATGAGGCACACCTAGCCTCTTATTTGCTCATTAGGCTTCCCTTCCAAGTCCTATTCAGCATAAGCAAACCAGAGCATGCTTCCCAGGACTCATGAAATAAAAGCAGGAAAATATTCCCTGGATTTGGTCATTAGAAAGCCATCGACCATCTTTAAAAGAGTGGTCTGCAGCGGGTAGGGACAAGGCAGAGAAATGTAGCATTCGAAGACAGAACCAAAGACAGCTTTGTTTTGGAGTAGAAGAAGGTTGGGGGTGAGACATCAATAGAAGGAGTGGAAGTTAAGATAAATGATTCTTTCAGAAAGGTCGAGTGAGCCCCAAAGAAGAGAGGAGAAGAAGTCATAAGGTCAAGGGATGGTTGAGTTTATTATTTTTGGGTAGAAAGAGAAGCAGCTGTGTTTTTATAGAGTCAGAAACAGAGTCAGGTGAGGAGGAAATGTTGAAAACACAGGGAAAAGAAGCTGTAGTTAATTGATAACTAGTGAACTAATGGGTCAAAGACACAGAAGAGTTAGACGTGTGGTGTGTTGGGGGTGGGGTATGTTGTCCACAGGGGCCTGAGAAATGGAGGGGTGCTGGATTTCTGTGGAGGAAGCAGAATGGTTGGGGAGTGTTTACGGGATGCCCTTACACCTGGTTCCTCCGTTAGAGAGAGGGTTTTGTGCTTCGTGTGCAAGGTTGGGGGTCGAGTGTAGGGTCAGGAGAACAGCTGCCCAAGAGAATGGGAGAACTGGTGAGAACAAAGAAGTTATCCTAAAGAACAACCATACCCGATTAAGACCGCAAAACTGGGCCGGATGGCCCTATGCATCTGGCCCAGTACCCCATTTCTAATATTCTCCCCAGGCGTAAGCTCCACCAGGCGTCTGAGTTGGACATGTTATCTCCATGGGGCTCTGTAGTTTTATTCCTGACTCTGCTCCCCTCTCTTCATTTGTGCACTTTTACACCATGCCCTCTAGAACTCCTGATCTGGTAAAATGAAACATGACCCTTCAGCTCAGGTCATGATTCCAGGGTCCTGGGATCAAGCCCAGCATCCGGCTCTCTGCTTGGCGGGAAGTCTGCTTCTCCCTCTCCCTCTGACCCTGCTCTGATCAATGAGCTCTCTCTCTCTCTCTCAAATAAATAAATAAAAAGCTTAAAAAAAAAAATAAAAGAAATAGACCTCTTTATTGCCAGAATATGGGGCTGAAGGAGGTTGTGGACTTAAATCTTGTTCCCTCCTCAACAATACTTGTTCTGATCTTTGTTTTGCTTTTCTTTCTTTCTTTCCTTCCTTATTCTGACCATCCTCATGGGTGTGGAGTGATAGCTCACTGTGGCTTGGGTTTGTATTTCCGTATTCACTAATGATATTGAGCATCTTTTCAGGTGCTTGTTGGCCATTTGTAGATCTTTGGAAAAATATCTACCAATTGTTTGCCCAATTTTTAATGTAAATGTTCTTTTAATATTTCATAACCCAAACATTTCCAAATTATGCATTAGCAAATCCTCTCTCTCTCTCTTTCTCTTCGGTGGTAGTAATGAGGAAGGCCTTTTAATCAAACATTTAATGAAGCTACTATGGAAATAGGTCAAAGCTCAAAGATCCCTTAGTAACCAAGTAGTTTTAAATTGCCCACAATATTGCCTCGAAGCAAATATTACAGAGACGTTTGTTTGAGTAAGAGGAGCAAAGAAAATTATATTTTTAAGAACTTTTGAGTGTAAACCTACACAAAAGATTGCCTTGGGAAAGGTATTTTTTAGATAGATGGGTTTGCCCAATGTACTACTTCCTCCATTCACCAAGTTCTTTTACCCCTTGCGCTGGGGGTAGAATGTGAATCTGTTTAAATACATTTTTGTGTGGTTGATCTTATCTGCCTTCTTTCCTTAGACCATCTTTCTGGCCTGACTTTCTCATTATACAACCTGTATAAGCATTGTACAGATAGCTAGACCGTAGGATTTACCCTTGTCCTTGTGCAGGGGTCACACTGATCTCTGTATTGTTCCAATTTTAGTATATGTGCTGCCAAAGGGAGCAATATTGGATTTACCGGATACATATGGACTGACTGTTTTCTGTATTCCAGGGGCTAGTCCCTAGCGTTTTACTTCTTCTGTTATTAAAGCCGAGAAGGGTAGCTGTGATTTCTCTATCTCTGTGTTTCAGAAAAGTTTATATTGATGACTATGTAAAGATCCAGTGGAATAAGAAGTCTGTTCTTGGACAGAACCATATACTAGGCTGTGGTTTTTTTTTTTCTACTGTCTTATCAATTACTCTGAATATTTTTCTTCCTGTCTTCACAGCCGCTTCCTGAGAAGTTTGTGGTGAAAGGTGTTGTAGATCGTTTTTCAGAAGAGTTTGTGGAGACCAGAAGAAAAGCTTTGGATAAATTCCTAAAAAGAATTACAGATCATCCCGTGCTCTCGTTCAATGAGCACTTCAATATTTTCCTTACTGCTAAGGTAAGAACAGAATTTTTCATATTCCTCCCCCAAATTAGGATTCTTCAGGCTCTTTCTCAAAAGATGCTTTGATCTCTCACAAACCACTTTCGTGAATGGCCCATTATAGTGGATGTCATCAAATTGCTCTATGTTTTTTGGTGTCCATTTGCATCTGCATGGTTTCTTTGTTTAGAATTCAGGAGAAACACCCCTTTGCAGCAACAGGGGAAGTCAAAGTATTCTCACTTACCAGAAGGAGGGATAAGTGCTTCCTTAAATACTTCTTGGCATATTGAGACCACTCTGACCAACAGTGGGCCAAAAGAACCGAGTGAAAGAACATCTAGTGAGTGTTTGGTAAGGATGTTCTTCACAGGAAGCCTGTGAGAGGTGACCTGTAGCCTCATTTTACAGATAAGGAAACTGAAGTTCAAGGAGTTGGTATGTGTTCAGGGGGATCACTAGGATTTGAGATTAGGTCTGTATGGCTTCGGAAGCCACACTTGCCTTCTGTATCAGACTGCCTGACTGCAACGACAAGTTCAGCGTTACTTGCCCATAGCCACGTTCCTGCTGGGTGGGCATTTTCTAAGCGTTTGCCAGAGAAAAGTTTGGGTCCCACACAGTTGCCAGATTCTGTGTGTTCACACCCAGGTTGGTCACTCACTGGCTTCTGTGTGCACTTCCCTTTTGGCAGAACGGGCAGGAAGTCAGAGGCGCTCTGCCCTGAGTGTCTGCAGAAATGGGATCTCAGGCCCAGACTCTCATGCCAGCTCCTCACAGCCGTGTCTGTTTACCTCCATGAATCATATTCCCATCCTCAGGCCGTAGGTGCTTCATTCCTTGTTGGCAAAGGTCTTGAGGCTCAAGGACTTCCTGGTTTTCTTTTTTTCAAGATAGCAAAATTGAGAAATATTTGCAGGTAGTATCAGTTGACGTTAAAGATTTCAGAGAGGATGTCATTCTCCAGACGTTGGAAACCACATGGCAAAGTCTTTTAGTATTTTTTTTTTTTAAACCACCATTGGCATTTTTTTTTTCAGCCCCATTGATGACTTTCCCATTTGTCTCTTTTTCCCTAGAGGCCCATCCCCACCCCCCACACATCAAACTTGTGTTCTCTTTCAAAAGAAGTATTTCCTGGGTGAACAGATCCTCAGATACGATTCTTAATGCAGAGTGAAATCCATCCGATTCTCCAGCATTACAACTCACCGCCTCACTCACGGTTCAGGTTGTTGACCTGGTAGGCCCGAGGGTGTTAGGAATCTATGTGGAGGTTGAAAAGGAAAAATGTGTGTGTGTGTGTGTGTGTGTGTGTGTGTGTGTGTGTATGTGTGTGTGTGTATGATATTTACCTGTGGGCCATATAAATGATTAAAAAAAAAAGTCCTGTGGTGTCTTCACCTCAGTCCACCTTCCTGGGAGGGCTGGGATGTTGTCTCTAACACAGAACAATTCCTAGCCTACTTCAGTTTTATTTGCTGAACTGAATGTACTAAATAACCCCATATTTTTATTTTTTTCTTTATATTGTGGTAAAATACAGATAAAATTTACCATCCTAACCATTTTAAGATGTATACTTCAGTAGCGTTAAGTATCTTCACAACTAATCTCCAGAACTTTCTCATCTTGTGAAACTGAAACTCGGTACTGCACCATGCTCTGGGATACCACAGGAGCTCCCCATCTCCTCCACCCTGTGTCCCCCATCTTCTAACACTGCTTGAGTAACTTGGTCCTGTTCTGAGATGAGGCCTTGACATATTCTGCCACAGTGAAGGGAGAAGCATTCCTCTTTTTTGTGATAACCTGGTCTTATCACAAACCAGAAGTATCTTTGAGAAGAGGCTGGTAATGCTGGGAGAGGTGGGGGGAGGTCGAATGGGTGCAGCAGTGAGAGAGGCACTACCAAATAACCCCACTGAGTATATTGACTTGGTTAACTGGGGGATCTCTCGTCAGCCTATGCCTGGAGTAGAGCTTCTGCAGGCCAGCCAGCCCGTTGGGATCTAGCCGTGCTCCAGATAGTACTGTCTATGGAAGCAATGCCAACAATGGCAAGGCTTCCGTTACCGTCTTGTGAAAGCCAGCTGTCTACGGGGATGTTTGCTTGTCTAGGGTACATGAGGCTAGAAGGGGAGATGGAATCTTTAGAACATTCTCTCAGGTAGCCTGACTTCGAAAGGAAGAAGAGAAGTGGAGGAGGGGAGCTGGAGGAAATTGCTGCTGCTGTGAAGCTGGGCGACCCCTGGGTATATATTACCACCAAAAGATTAGACATTGAAGATACAGGCAGGAGGAGGAATGGTTGATGGTCAGTGCCTTGCTTGTCAGTGAGGTGTAGCCAGGAAAAAGTGGAATCAAGAGCCAAAGCGAAGGCCTTGGCTGCCTAAGGAAGAAGGAAGTGAAATCAGGGGTGGTCTACCCTTCAGACACTTGTAAAGACCAGAGCCTGTGATTGTGGGCGTCAAATGGGAGGGGACTGCCAGAATTCTGTGTTAAGTGTGATTCCCTCTTCTCAGCTCCATCCCTAAACCAGACAAGGTGACCAGAAAGCAATGGCCTTGTGCCTTTTTCCTTATCATTCTGTAGACATGTCTTACTCGGACCAGGAATTCCTGCTCTGTTTGTGTTGAGGGTGGATATAAGGAGCAGACACCTGATCTTCTGTAAAATCACATTTGGAGGCCCCATTAAAGGAGGTGACATTGAACAACCTGAAGGTGCCATAGATTCCTCCTGGAGTAGGAGGACAGGAGGAAGTTCATTTGACCTGGCAGACTGATACACATTTTAAATTTAGGTACAATGGATCGAGTAGCTTGACAGATTTCCCATGCATGCTCTCTGACCAAGATGTTCAGGGTAAAGTGTCCTGTTGTTTACAGCACCTCTCCCTGGCTTGGGTTTTCTTGCCCTGCTTTTCTGTCATTGTTTCTTGCTTCTTGCCCTCTTCTCTCTCCTTTCTTTATATGGCTTTGCTTGGGATATAAATAAATGAATGGAATGAATTCCAGCTCTAGAATTTTCCACCTATAGGTAACTTACGATATTTTGTATGAGAGAAAGGAACTTTTTTTTTGTCAAAAGCTTTAAAGCATCAAGTTAGAAACAGTGTTGGGTTTGCAGAAGAATGTGCTCAAGTGAGTGAGCCTAATTAGAAAGGTAGGAGTCCGGCTCTGGTGAAAGGGCTCAGGGTTGTGTGTTTGGTGTTTCTGACAGCAAGGGGAGAGGATGGTCAGTCCTCTGACTCAGCCCTCTGTTTTTGGAATCTTCCACTTCCAAGAAGAAACCTCCCAAAGGAGTTGGTTTTGCCGAGTTCCAACTGTGGGAGTGATGGAGCCCCTTGAGTTTGTTTGTGTGTCACCCTTAGGACCTGAACGCCTACAAGAAGCAAGGGATGGCACTGCTGACCAGAGTGGGCGAGTCTGTCAAGCACGTCACGGGAGGCTACAAGCTCAGGAGTCGGCCTCTTGAGTTCGCAGCTATAGGCGACTACTTAGATACATTTGCGCTCAAACTGGGAACCATCGACCGAATAGCCCAGAGGATCATCAAAGAAGAAATAGGTGAGCCTTTCGTGCAGATATTGATCACACCCAGGGAGCATGTGGGCAGAAATGGCATTCCCTTCCGCTCCGTGAAATCCAGCTACTGAGATACTGGCCTGACAGAATGCTTGAGTAACTTGCACTTACAAAACTAATACATAAGCACAAGGAGGGGAGGGGGTTGTCATGACCAGAGTACAATTTTGTGCTCCCTCCTTTGCCCTCCTTGTCAGCCTTGTGTTTGCTTGCCCCATGGCATAGAGCAGCTTCTCAGCCCCGAGGCATTTCCACTTTCTCTCTCTCTCTCTCTTTCTCTTTAGCTTTAAAAGTGAAGACCTTGGGGGCGCCTGGGTGGCTCAGTCGTTAAGCGTCTGCCTTCGGCTCAGGTCATGATTCCGGCGTCCTGGGATCGAGCCCCGTATCGGGCTCCCTGCTCTGCGGGAAGCCTGCTTCTCCTGCTACCACTCCCTCTGCTTGTGTTCCCTCTCTCGCTGTGTTTCTCTCTGTCAAATAAATAAAATCTTTAAAAAAAAAAAAAAAAAGTGAAGACCTTGACTCAACTTCCCATCATTCATAGGAACAATAATTTAAAAACCAAACTTTGGTACCTTTTCTGGCAGAAAGATGGTTCAAAAGGGCAGCATAGGGACCTGCGTCTGCCAAAGTTGTGGTTCTTTTGAGCCTTCAACTTGCTATTGACTCACCTGCCCCACCCCTGCTTCATTTCAGACCCACTCTTCCTGATCTGGGGACTTATGAGACTTTCTAGAACCTTCCGGGTTGTTGCCACCACTCCCTCCCCACCCCTCTTGTGGTCATCTGCTTTTCTGTATCCCAGAATTTTAGGGCCTTTTGTCTTCTTACACACATGTAGGCCAGAGAAACCAGAACAATGTCAGTGATCATGCTGGCACAAGATATGGAACAACACTGAAAAGGATTCTCCTGTAGTTGCCATCCATTGGTTACTAAAAAAATGGCAACGTGTTTTTTGTAATGGCAAGAATCCTGGTTATGGGATGCCTGGGTACTCACGTGGTTAAGCATCTATCTTCAGCTCAGACCCCAAAGTCCTGGGATGGGGTCCCACATAGGGTTCCTTGCTCTGTAGGGAACCTGCTTCTCTCTCTGCCTCTGCCTGCCACGCCCCCTGCTTTTGCGCGCAGTCTCTCTCTTTTGCTCTCTTGAAAATAAATAAATAAATAAATAAAAAAATAAATAAATAAAATCTTAAAAAAAGATTTTTTAATCTTTTTCCTGGTGACTTTTTCCTGGTGATTAATTTCCTTAATCCTGGTGACAAATGTGGGGTGGATTTTCTTGGGAAGGTAAATAAATCAACATTTGCCCTTGCTCCCTGTGCTTTCATTCTCTTCTACCCACTGATGGTATGATATGGGGCCTGTAGGTACCAGAGATAGCTTTCGGTGCCATCCACATCTAAGGAGTATGTGGAATAAATTCCAGTGGGACCAAAGAGTTGGGGTGACCTCTGAATGAGAGTGATTCTGCCTCTGTAAAACCACATCCATATAAAAATATTTCCTAAAATCCTGTTATTTTCCCATTGCAACTGATTTTTCTTTCCCTTAAAAAGATTCCCCTAAACCTATGTGAAACTCTGCCCCCACTTCTGTTAAAATACTGCTTTACTGTATGAGTAGGTGAGTGGATATTTTTGAAGATATATTTGGTGGATGCAGCTCCTACCACTTCCCCTAGGAGGCGCTGTGTTTCCCATTATTCAGAAGTATGGCATTCCCTATGGGGTGAAGTCAGGTGATGTTATGATGTTAGCTATAATATGGGTTTATAGAGATTTAAAAAAAAATTATAAACAATGTTGTGTTTTTTTTTTTTTTTAAGATTTTATTTATTTGTTTGACAGAGAGAGAGAGAGATCACAAGTAGGCAGAGAGGCAGGCAGAGAGAGAAGGGGAAGCAGGCTCCCCGCTGAGCAGAGAGCCCAATGCGGGGCTCAATCCCAGGACCCTGGGACCATGACCTGAGCCGACGAAGGCAGAGGCTTAACCCACTGAGCCACCCAGGCGCCTCAGCAATGTTGTGTTTAAAAGAGAGCATGCTTTGGTCAGCGAATGACCAAGGAATTAACATCTTACCATAGAGAGCTCTTGGCTACAGTTGTTACTGAGTCAGTAATACCAAGATTGTCTTAATCATCCACCAAGTCTTAATTAGTTTCTCTTCTCCCTTTAGAGTACCTTGTAGAGCTGCGAGAATATGGGCCTGTGTACTCCACATGGAGTGCGTTAGAGGGGGAGCTGGCCGAGCCCCTGGAGGGTGTATCAGCTTGCATTGGCAACTGCTCGACGGCCTTAGAAGAGCTGACAGACGACATGACAGAAGACTTCCTACCTGTGCTCAGGGAATATATTTTATACTCTGATTCTATGAAGGTAAGCTGGCTCACTTCTTGTGTACTTAAGTACGTTCCTTGTTTTAGTTATTTTCAGACAATAATTTATTGTTGCCTGTTGGCATATCATAGAGGTTTCCTTCTTCCTGGGTGGGCAAGATCACACATGTGGACTGACCTCATAGGCATATAAATAGAGCACATAGTGAACCAAGTATGTGAATTAAATGAAGAAAAATAGTGTGGAGGAAAATCTCAATGTTCTCTAAGAGTTCATGGAGGTATAATGTCTACTAAACAAGACCAGGATGCTATGAAAAAGAACATTTGATAATTAGAGCTCTTGGAAATTAAAATTTGATTGGCTGAGTTGAAATTGAAGAATAAAGTTGAAAGATGAGGTTGAAGAAATCTAGGAAAGTAAAATAAGGAAACCAAGTAATTGGAAAGTAGAGCAAGAATGCAAAAAAAAATAAAAGAAACTCAGCAGATTACTCTCCAAGATTCAGCATCAGTCTGATTAGAGTCACTGAGAGAACAGAAAAGACTGATGGAAGGAACTTACGAGAGAAATGATACAAGAAAATCTTCCAGGGGCGCCTGGGTGGCTCAGTGGGTTAAAGCCTCTGCCTTCGGCTCAGGTCGTGATCTCAGGGTCCTGGGAGCGAGACCACATCGGGCGCTCTGCTCAGCAGGGAGCCTGCTTCCCCCCTTCCCCAGCTTGCTTCTGCCAGCTTGTGATCTCTTTTTCCCTGTCAAATAAATAAATAAAATCTTTAAATAAAAAAAATCTTCCAGAGCTGAAGGATGTGAATTTTCAGGTTAAAAGGACATGCTGGGTGCCTGGGTGGCTCAGTTGGTTAAGCGACTGCCTTCAGCTCAGGTCATAATCCTGGAGTCCTAGAATCGAGTCCTGCATCAGGCTCCCTGCTCGGCAGGGAGTCTGCTTCTCCCTCTGACCCTGCCCCTTCTTATGCTCTCTCTCTCTCTTTCTCTCTCTTTCAAATAAATAAATACAATCTTTTAATAAAATAAAAGGACATGCTGATTTCCCAGCAAAAGGAATGAAGAGAAAGTCAACCCACAACATATCACTGTAAAATTTTAAAATGAAAGTTTGAAGATTTTAAAAGCTTTTGGAGAAAGAGCGAGAGAGAGGAGATGTACAAATGGAATAAGAATCAGAATGGCTTTGATCTAGCAACAATGGATAAGAAAAGACAGAAGCTGTAAAGACAAATGATTTCCAACCTCACATTCTATTACAGAATAAGGGTGGGGTCAGATACTTTAATGCCCACACTAGAAACTATCCGAGCCTGCACTTAGACTGGTTTAAGAGGAGAGCTACAGGGACTCCTACAGTATGACACCTGTTAGAAAAAAGTGTCAGGCTTCCTGACCAACAGAAAAGATTATGTCACTCTGTGTTGAACATCCCAAATAGCCCCTCTTCCTGTTTCCCAAAGGAGACCTCTGATTTATTGCTCTGTTTTTGGGGCAGATCTAGGGCACCCCTTTAAGAAGGATCGGGGTAAGGATTGACGAGAATCTCTTGAGAGAAACTCATCAGACAACTTTGGGTTGTAAAAACGGAAAATCAGAAAAATCATGGCAATATGAAAATATTCTACACTTTAAGAAGGGGAGTAGAAAGTAATGAATCAACTAGTTATAAAAACTTGAAAAAAAAAAAACACCTTATGGAAAATTTCAAACATACAATAAAAGCAAAGAGAATAATATGATGAACTCCCATATACCCATTACCTGTGTTCCATTTTGTTTCACCGGGTGTGAACCTTTTAAGGCTCTTGATACATGTTAAATTGTGGACAATGGAAAATGTTCCTGCTAGAATGAATCATTTGTCTCATGCGTACTCTATAAAGCTGATAATAAAACACTTTCAAAGATGGGGCTGGGTCTGGATCTCACAGTGGGCTGGGAAATGGTATGAATTTCTTTATCTGTAAGGTGGAAATGATGGTAGTCATGGTGATGGTAAGGATAAAACTCACACGGGACATCATTAGCCTGAGGCAGTTTTATTGGTAATTATTGGACCTGAGGCTGAAAACCACGGCTCCTGATTTCCACAAATTTCCTACTCATTTTCCTCTGTTACATTGGGTTTATTTATTTTGTTTTGCTTTTTAATGAGACCTAAACATGGCATATTTAATTCTGTGGCTGAAACAAGTGGAGAAAGGCATTCTGGGGTTGGAGATGGGTGGAATGGGTGAAGGGAGTCAAAAGGCATGAACTTCCAGTTATCAGTAATAAGTAAGTCATGGGATATCATGCACAGCATAGTGGCTATAGTTAATACTATATTAGATATCCAAAAGTTGCTAGAAGAGTAGATCTTAAAGTTATTATCAAAGAAAAATTTATAGCCATGTGTGGTGATGGATGTTAACTAGTCTTATTGTGATCATTTCACAAGATAGATATAAATTGTTATTTTGTATAGCTGAAGCTAATAAAATATTGTCTGTCAATTACATCTCAAAAAAAGGCATCCTAACTTGCTTAAAATGAGCCAGAATATTTTGCTTTACTTATAAAGTTAATAGTATCTATTTTTGTGAACAAAAATAAAATTTTACAATTCCTGGGGTGTCTTTGAATTTCTCTCTTATATAGACACAGCCTTCATCAAAAATGCTCTCTTAAACCTTGCCAGACTGAAAATCTGATGCATACACAGTCCTGGGATATTACAATACAAATTACTTTGTTCTTGTATGTGGCAGGTATGTTAGTACTTAATATGTATTTGTACTTGAAGCAGGATTTGAAATTGTCATTTAGCTAAGGTTTATCTGGCATCTTTATTAAAATATTATTCTACAGTAAGGCATAAGCTTATGTGAGTAATTGAAGTTCTACATCAAAGAAACACTTGTTTATTTGCTCTCTTTCTTCACCCCCTGTGTGAGGCATATGTTTCTTGTTCACTAAGGCTGAATAAACATTAATCAAGTTAATCAGGCTGGGAGAATGGGAGTGTATACAGTGTTTTCTGGGAAGGGCATAGGAAGGAGGAAGTGTTGCCTGGCACTGAAAGTGTCTCTGGAACCCTAGCTTTGCCCCATTGGTGTGCTGGGCTAAGCCTGGTTAGAAAGAAACGAGGTCTTATCCACTCCCATTCTTTACAAAGGGAAAATGTCTCTGTAGAGTGGTTTGGGTAAGACAGGAGAGACTTGATGACAAAGCCAGGACTGCCTGGGTCCACGATCTCCAGTTATTTTCTCCATGCAAGGCTAGACTGACGTTCAACTATTTCAAATCCCTAATGATGGTTGAGGCCGGCATGGCCAGGTCTAAAGACACCGGGAGCGGGGGATGTCTTAAGTGTCTCCCCTGCCTTTACCTTGTGATATTGCTGCTCTGTAAGAATTCTTAGCTGAATTTTATTCCTCTGAGAGAGTCGTATAGTTCCATTTACAAAATATCTTCCTGATTTGGGGGATAGGTGGGATTGACTTTGCTGTTCATCATAAAAACGAAACATACAGTAGAGAGCTTGCTGAAGGCCTGGCTGTGACATGATCAGTATCAATTACTGTATGGCCTTCTGAACTGAGCGAGTCCTTCCACTTTTGTTTTGGTGGGGAGGTTTTGGTGTGGTGAGGTTTTATCAGTCTGCTCTGTTATGATAGCCTTAAGTGCACCAAAATGAGTATTCATCCTCATTGTTTGGAATGAGAGGCCTGCGCCTTAGGAATTTGAAGTAGTTGTGTGTCAGCTGAGCCCTACATGGAGAAAATGCTGGAGATCATCAAAGCCCTCTTCTAATGGGGCTAAGGTTGGGGTTCCTCTCTGAGTTTGAAAAGGCCTCTCAAGTGACTTTATTTCCTGGATCTAGATCATCTTGTCTATCTTGCTCATTGTATAGATGAAGAAATAGAGCCCCATTGGTAAGTCTTTTCTGTCCCATGGCCATAGTTCTAATGAGCAGTCACCTCATACCTGTGTCTTTACTGTTGGCCAAAGAGCAAACCAGATCAGTGCCTATTTTTCAAGGCTGAGTCTCAAATTGTCTCTCTTTAAATGCACTTGTGGCTGGGGACACTCTGTTCCCTTTGGAGGTAGGAAGAAAGCACAGAAAAAGTAGGGTTGTTATCAGGCCATGTGGGACACATGGACAGTGGTCAGTAAACAATGAGGACAGCTTGTACTAGAAAGATAGTCGAGGTCATGTATTTCAAAGATGCTGAGGAGAGAGAGTGAACAGCATGTGACAGAGAGAGGTACCAAAATTACCCTCATGCCCAGATATCAAGTTAGACACCCCAAAGACATGTGCACATGAGCCCTTCTATGGGATTTCACATACTATAGACTGTGTGGGGAGAAAATATAATTACAATAGTGATGTGCTGGGAGAGAACATCTTAGAATCCTTACAGATTTTGAACAGTGCCTTTTGAGTACTGGCATCATTATGACCAGGACACCAGTAGGAGAAGCTTTAAGAAGGACAGAGTAGGACCATCTTATTTACTGCCTTATTCATATAAGGTGGTTAGCAAATATTTAGTTGAATTTGACATGTGGCCAATTTGAAACATTAACATATATATAACTAGTGCCTATCTTGTATCTGGTTATTTTGTAAAAGTTGGGTTTACCCAAGTCAAGGAGCATGCTTATCTCCGAGGTCTTGCTGAATGACTAGGCTCGGTTGAGTCAGAAGAGGGTGGTAAGGAGAAGCCACATGGATGAGGTGGCTTGGAGCCTTGAATAACATATAGGAATTATCTGTGCCAGGATTCAGAGAATTGAGCATCTGAGGCAGAAAGAACCACTAGTGCCCAGGTTCTAAAGCAGAAATGAGCTTGGTGTCTTTGCAGATCAGAAAGGCCAGTGTGAGTGGAGTCCGGCTAGCAAGGAAGCAACCTGGAAGAGGCGAGATCAGGGAGATAGGTAGGGGCCTGGACATACACAGCAGTAGCATCTTAAAGGCCATGGTTGCTAAGAGCCTGGGTTTTAGATACAATTTTCTCTTTGTGCTACAGCAAGGTGGAGAATGGGTCGTAGGGGCTGAGGGGAAGCATGGAGACATTTAGGGAGACTGTCACAGGGAGCCACATGGGAGACAACTGCGTGGTAGAGGTTGGGCTACGGTGGTGGATTAGGGTAGATTTTGGATGAAGGGCCAACCAGACTTACTGCCATATTAATGTGAAGTCAGAAAAGGAGGGATCTGTGATGACTCCGACTCCTAGGTTTCCAGCTTCAGCAACTGGCTGGACAGTGGTTGCTGTTCATTAGGATGGGGAAGCTCAGGGCAGAACAGATTGGGCAGTTGGGATTCAATATTTTGGCTGTACTGAGTTCAGAAATGCCTATCGGTCATTAAAGTAGACATGTCATGGCAACTGGTTATGAGTTTAGTTCAGAGTGGGAATGGAAATTTGGGAGTTGTTTGCATATAGGTGGCATTTAATAACTCCGTGGGAGAGGAGTAGACCGTCTAGTGAGAGGAGATCCACGTAACCAGCCTGACTCTGAGGCATGACACTATTTAGTGGCCTACGACCTAACTAGGAGGAGAGGAACAAGTAGAAAAGGAGACTTCCGAAGGACTGGTAGTGTAGCAGGAGAAAAAAAGTAGAGGAAGCCAAGAGAAATGTTTTTAAAAGAGCGTATCCACAGTGACTATTGTATTTAATAATATGGAGGTCATTGGTGATTATGGTTAGAGGCGTGAGATGCGGATGCAGAAGTTTGGTTTTAAAGACATAGTTTTTCTTTGAGTTGGAGATACTTTGAACAATGTTCCTGGATAGCTTTTTCCAGTCAGTTATTTGTGGCTTTTTCCCCCAGCCTTTCCTTCATGAGGCACACGGTGGAGCTAAGGAGTCAAGTAACTAGGCTTCTAATGGCCACTTCTAATGCCTTTGGGGAAAAAAAATCAGATTTTCTTTCTGTCTTTTTAAGATTATTTATTTATTTGAGAGAGAGTGAGCACGGGTGGGGAGTTGGAGGGGTAGAGGGAGAGGGAGAAGCAGGCTCCCCACAGAGCAGGGAACCCGAATCAGGGCTTGGTCCCGGGACCCTGAGATCAACACCTGAGCCAAAGGCAGATGCTTAACTGACGGAGCCACCCAGGCACCCCCAAATCAGAGATTTTCTGGAAGATTGAGTCAGGGAGGAGGGGAAAAAGGTCTTCTTTCCTAAACACAAGTACTTATAGATTGAGGACATAATTTCCGGAAAAAATGAAGAAACAGGATGTAGAAGTGTGCATGATCTCAAATGTTTTAAAAATTAGACAAATATATAAAAATTAGCAATCTGAGTTATCAGTGATGGCAGACTAAATATATAAACTCCTTTTTCATGAAACCACACCAAGATGACACTAGAGTGGTTCATTTGTTTGCTTGTTTGAAGTCTGAGCCTGCAAAGATAAAGAGCAACAGAAGAAGAATCAGTAGCAGTACAGTGGGGACTGTACTGGAAAAGCAAACCTAGGAAAGCACTAGGACCTTCCTGGTACTGTACTAGGAAAGCAAACCTAGAGGTGATAAGGGACTTAGGTGACTCAAAATACTGCCTTTAGCTGACTGTGGAGGAAAAAACTTAGAGACCACCTGGTTTACACTGTGGAATCCTTTAAAAAGGTAGAGAATTGGCAGCACCTGGTGCCTCTGGGATGGGGGCAAGAGAGAGCTGAAGAGAAAGATGAGTCAGGAATCTGTTTAAGAAATTAGAGCTTCCAGTTCTGACCTCCCTCCTCACACAGGGGCCACTGTCTCTTCTGTCCTCTGGCAGAACTGGAGGCATATTCTCTGGAGGGGTAAAACAGAAGGTCTCTGGACCCAGGGTCTCTAGGCACAGTTGAGGTTGGGGCTAAAATCCTAAAGTCAGGATGCTAAGTAAAAGATTACCAAATGCTGAGACTCTCAGTCATCTTTCTCTGCTTGGCTCTCAGCCTTATATCTTCCCTGCAAGGGTCAGAAGAGCCTTTCTATAAGCATCTAAACAGGCCAAGAGAAGAGACTTGAGGATACTGATAATGGAGAAAGGATCCTCAATGACAGGACCCTGCAGGTCCCTGTAGAGAATTGTCAACAAGCCCTCGATGTATAGAGAGCTTTCAATCAGTTTTTTAGTGTTTCCCTCTTGGATGAATGGGCAGACAAGGTCTCTGAATATTTAAGAGAAGATTCTGATATGAATATTAAGTAAAAACAAAGGGAAAAATGCATACTCAATGAAACATCCTTGAGGGAGAAGAAAATTTCCGGGAAAAAAAATTGTTAATATCTTTAGAAGGAGATGTCACAACCATAAAACAAGACTTTTTGTAGTATCTAGAGAAAAAAAGAGATCATGGCAATTAAAACCATGATAGAAATGAAAAAAAATTAAAAGAGAGAAGAATAAGTTAAGGAAATCACATGTAAGGTGCTACAAAAAGACGGAGAATTTGAGAGGAAAAAAATATGAAAATGAGAGGACCAGACCTCAGTATCCAACTTCTAAATAACAGATTGCCAGGAAGGGGAGATACAGAAATGGGAAACATCAAAGAAGTCTATTCAAGAGAAAAAACTAGAAGTAAAGACATAAGGTGTTACTAGTTGTGCCTAGAAGATGAGATTTTCCCCCTCTTGTATGTTTTTCTTTATTTTCCAAATTTTTTGTAATATCTTTTCGAACTAGAGGGAGATGTGTGGTTTTAATATTACCCGCATTGCCCTAGAACATTTAACTCATAGGTGGCCCATTTTCAATAGAATGAAGGTGTAAAAAGCTCATGTCAAAAGGGGCAACCTAAGTTTAATCATTTAATCAGAAATTATGTCACCAGGATCAAGGTCAGACTCATGTTCCTGTCTACAGGAAAATACTGTCCTACAGGGCTACCCCAGAACAAGCCACAGTGCCATATTGGGTATTTGATTTTTATTCCCATCTGAGCATCTTTGTTACTGAACACTCACTGTTCTCCATGAATCCCCCTTGGGTCTTTTGGGTCATCAGCCCTTGGCATATCAGAAGATGAAACATTCTGTTCTACAGTCTTCTACGCTTGGCTGAGCTGTTCCTGCTCCTTCCATCTACTTCCTTGCATCTTAATGTCCCTCTTACAAAACAGATTTGAAGCTTAAAAACCTTCCGGATTTGAGGTGGCTTTTGGTAGCTACTGACCTTTTGCACCGGGGGCTATCTTGGGGTAGACGCCTTCCTCATCCTCTAAGTTTGTGAGTGCACGGTCTCAGTGACAGAAGACGTGAGCACGAGCCCTGGGGCTGGAGAGGGAATGTTGAGCCTTCCAGTTGATACTGACTGTTGTGGTATTTTCTTGGAAAAAAGCCAATACAGAGATTGAAAGCCAAACCACAGAAAGTGTCTGATTTAACTTCCACACTGTTGTCATAGTAGTTCAGTGGTTATTATCAAGTTGTTATTAACAGGTTGGATGACCGGTATTGTTTCCATTGTTTAACTTTTTTATTATTGAAAAATCTAACCATCCCAAAGTAGAATGGAGGTATCCCAGCCCTCCACGTGCCAGTCGGCTAGCTCCAGCAGTTGCCCACGCGTGGTCCACACTGCAGTGTTGCTCCTGCCTGCTCCCAGCCCACACGCCCTCCGTTATTTTAAAGCAAATCCCAGGCATCAGATCACTTCATACAAAAAATATTTAGTACATAGCTCTAAAGTCCGAGTGGCCTTTTAAGAAAAGAACCACATTATTATCACACCTAAAAGTTTTTTCTTAGATTTCCTCAAATATCTAGTTACCATCCTTTCCCCAGTTGTCTCAGATACTGTTTTTGTAGGTATTTTTTGAAATTGTGACCCAAATAAATCCATACTTTGCTCGATATGTTTCTTAAATATTAAAAAAAAATCCCTCCCGTCTCCTTTTCCATGCAATTTATTTGTTAAGGAAATGGGATTATTTTTCCTTTCTACATTTGAAAAGAAGGGTGGCGAAGTACCAGATTACTAGAGACATTTCAAAATCACGATGAAATGTTCTACATTAAAAAAAAAAAGCACAGCATATGAGAAAAATATATTTCTCATCTAATTAAAAGTCACCTCATCAAGGCCCGCCCTGGCTACTTTAGGTACAATTCCGCTATCCCCCAAACCCTTGACCCTTTATATCCTCCTGTCCGATTTTCTTTTCCCTCCTCCACTCAGCACTACACATATTCCCCATACGTTAATATATTTTCCTGTGTGCTATCTGCCTCCTTTCTAGAACGTAAGCTCCATAAAGGCAAGTGTTTTGTGTGTTTTGTTCTGTGCTGGATGCCCTGCTCCGGGGTTCTGAATGAGGGCATAGAGGCAGGGCAGAGACAGGGTGAGGCTGGCTCGACTGGGAAACGGCAGAAGGATGCAAGGAAGCAAGGAAAGTACCTCCATGTGCTTCGCCTTTTTTTTTTCTTAAAGATTTTATTTATTTATTTATTTGACAGAGAGAGAGAGAGAGATCACAAGTAGGCAGAGAGGCAGGCAGAGAGAGAGGGGGAAGCAGGCTCCCTGCCGAGCAGAGAGCCCGATGCGGGGCTCGATCCCAGGACCCTGAGATCATGACCTTAGCCAAAGGCAGAGGCTTTAACCCAGGCGCCCCGCAGTTCGCCTTTTGATGTATGTTCTCCCCCTGGCATTGGAGACCCTTACAGAGTTCTGAGAGCAGCTCCGCTGATGACTAACTTTTGCTTGTCCCTCGGGGATGGAGGGACCTCTCTGTAAGCTGCTGACCGGGTCCCTTTGCGGTCTCAAGCTCAGGCCCCATCAGCCAGGGTTGGTTTGACCCATTTTATTGGCATAGCCTGTGTTGTTTGGGGTACAAGGCTGGTCCTGGTCTGTTCAGATCATCTCCCACTGTGTGCAAAGATGCTTTTAACAAGGACGGTAGTCTTAGCTTAGCTCGATTCAAAACCTGCTTCCCAACCTGCAGTGTGGTTGGGCTCCCAGTCGGACTGGGAAACTACACGCTGTCCTGGAATGTGGCGGGAAGTGCCCGAGTCACCGCTGTGCCATTAGCAGAGTAGCCTCAACCAGGTCCCTCCACTGTACCTTAGTGTTCTTATCTCTGAAATGGGGATAATATCCTTTCACTTCTTCAGGCTCCTTGTGAGTCTTTTCTGCTGTCCGGCGAGGTGGGAGTTGGTGGTGCAAATCCTCCAGCAGCGTGCATGAGAAGGCCGCATTCGGGTCACTTCAGGGGACAGTGGGGATAGCAGTGGCTAAGGAGTCAGAGGTCAACCTCTCCCCTGGGCCGGGGAGGGCCAGGCTAAGCAGGGGAGGGAGTATAGCTGACTACTGGGGCCCCTTTACCTGCTGTAGGATAGCGAGAGGAGATGCATCTTTTCTCTTCCAGCTGTGTGGGCTCTTGCCACCCCTCCCCTCCTGGGGTCCTTGGCACCCTCAGCCAGGAGTCCTGGAGCAGAACAAGGGACAGGAAGCCCCACACTATACTGACCAGGTTCCAAGACATTGCTTGGAGAGCACTTCTAGCTTTGGTTACGAGGTTCTTGTCACACTGACAGCATCACTGGGGCAGCCCAAGGCATTCATAATCTGGGTATGTGCCTTTTCCAGTAAGATATGAGGTTCCCATGATGAGAGCCTGTGGCAGTGATGAGGGTTCCAGTCAGCCCCTCCTTCTGTCCCGTTGTGCCCAGACAACCACGTCTGTGTCTCCATGGATAGCATTTTGGGTTTGGGTAGAGATTACGATTTTTACTCCTGCTCTTATGAGACTAGTAGATTTAGAATGTTTCATGGGTTCTACGCAATCCAGGAAGGACCCCTGACTTTTTTCATTTTTACTTACTTTATATATCTGTGTGCTCTCCAATATGGCAGCCAGTAGCCATAGGTAGCTATTTTAATTTAAATTCAAATTAGTTAAACAAAAATTTAAATCCAGTTCCTCAGTCCCACCAGTCAGTTTCAAGAGTTCAATCAGCAGGTGGGGCTAATGGCTCCTGTATTAAGCGCAGATGATGGAAAGTTTCCATCATAGCTGAGAGTTCTGTTGAACAACACTGCAAGACTTTGCTACTCAAAGTTTGATGAGCATGGGGAAGGAACTCAGAGCATCACAGAAAGACAAGTGGCAAACTAAAGCTACTCTATTACAGGTTTTTTCCTCCCATTCTTCACAAGGTAAAACACTTCTCAGAGGAAATACTTACCTCGGGGGAAGACTTGAGGTTCCCTGCGTTGACACTTTCCATTAGAAGATTTCCCCCAGAACTCACTCAACTATTCAGCCACTCCTCACTTTTTAGCATATTATTAGGGACACAAGGTGCCCCCTGCTTAGCTGGGCAGTGGCTCCTTCCTGCCTGCTTGACTCCACACTCTGTGGGAAGGTGCCTCTGGGAAAAGCATGAGATTAGAAACTTTCACAGCACTTTGTGACTTCTGAGTTAGTGGGAAAGAAAATTCTTATCACTCTCGATTTGCCATTCATGCTTCTTATTCTAAAAGAAGGAAAAAGAAACCCTTGGATGAGACAGATGCTTTCTTAGGCTGTGGATGGCATTCTTTTCTGTCCTACCTAGTGGGGTCTCCATGGTGGGGCCAGCAGCAGGTAGGGCAAGGGAGGCACCCAGGGCCCAGATTTAGGGAGACACTCACACTCAAGTGCCAACCTTGCACTTACAGGGGCCCAAGAGTGATTGTCTCCTTAAATTTCATGTCCTGGGCACCTGGCTCGCCTCATCCTAGCCCTGCCAAGGCTGGCTCTGTTTGAGCTCAGTTACCGCTCCCCCAGCAGGCTCACTGTGTGGTTCTAGGGATTCTGGACTTGGGCATGGGTGCACCTTTGTGCTATGTCTACACCTCTTCCCTGGCTGGAACCCCTCGGTGGGGGGTGAGGGGGTGGGGAGGAGTATCTCTTTGCTCTTTGGATGCCTGGTCCAGAGTGGGGGACAAATGAGCGGCTCATGGATCATGGAGCAGATCAGTCCACCAGGAATCAACTTGGTGAACCAGAGTCAAGAACTCTCCTGACTTAGACTTTGCCATGAACGGTCCAGAGAACAGCCTTCTGTCACCTTTCAAGCCTCACATTCCAGCACAGCCTAGTCCCCTCATCAGTGTGGCTGCGGATGGGTACTGTTCCCCCTACTTGTCCTCGCCCGGAACTTCCATCATGCCAGAAAACCCGGAGGATGGTGCCCCCCGTCTTCCACCCCTGCTTCCTCCAGAGCCCATGTCACATGTCACACGGCAGCCGGACTGTCCTGGGAGCGGGTGGCAGGGCCTGGGTGCGCTGTGACTTGGGTGGGGGGGGGGATGGGGCAAAGAAGCACCTGCCTGGTGCGGGGAGGCTCCTTTGTGAACTCTGTGTGACACGCTTCCCCTTTCTCCTCCCACAGGGCGTACTGAAGAAGAGGGACCAAGTGCAAGCAGAGTATGAAGCCAAACTGGAAGCTGTGGCTCTGAGGAAGGAAGACCGCCCCAAGGTCAGGGAGGCCTCCCCGGGAGTGCTGGGCTCCTCGGGGCTGCAGCCACAGCTGCCCCGCTGGTGTCAAGTAAAGTCTTGTCCTTAGATCCATGCGACTCGGGAAGTCAGCCCCAGCTGGGCCATGTTCGTGCTGTGACTGTCCTCCATGTGTTCTCTTTGATGTCTTATTTCTGGAACTTTATAACATGTACTTGGGGTGGAGCTTTCTGCTGTTTCTTTAGGGTTTGTTTTTCTTTTTGGGTTTTGTGGGGTTTTTTTGTTTTATTTTTGTTTTTGTTTTTTGGGGTTTTTTTGGCATTGTTATGTTTTTGTTTTGACTTTCAGCTTTGCCATTCAGGGCAGTTTCTTGCTCTGTAAGATGGGATTGAAGAGAAGGGGGGAAGAACAGTCTAGATCAATGTTCTCAAAAGTGTGGTTTGCTGACTCATCCACTGTTACTGATCCATGACAAGAAAGGTGTAGAAGCTGAGGGTCAGCAGTTTGACAGCACGTTGGTGTTTGTCAAACCCACAGCGAGAGTGTTGTCAAACTAGCTCATGTGGAGCCAACTGCATACTAGTTACACATGGTAGGCCTACGACTTTGTTGTACTGGGGGGAGAAAAGCCAACAGGTAGTGGTCCTTTGCCACAAAGTTTAAGAAGCACTGACCGAGTGTATTTAAAGGCCCTGGGTCCAGACAAAGGATCCTGAGGTAAACACACATCTGTTGTGTTGCCCTCTGCCATTTGTTGCCTTTTTTCTCCCCAGGATAAAACAAGAGAAAAACAAGATTAATATTAGCCAACATGCAAGTTGGGTGCTAAGCTCTTTATAGTCTCCTACTGATTCTGCCCAACAGTCATGTGCTTTGGGTACCATTATTATCCCATTTGAGAGATGAGCAAACCAAGGCCCAAGATCTCACAGTAAATGTTGCAGCTTCTGACTTCGGAACGGTGCTGGTCACCACTGTGTTACTATGCTCCTTTTTGTTTGTAACTGGAAGGTGTATTTGTTTTCAGAGAAGGGGTGGGGGAGGGAATGTTATTAAAAAGATAAATCCCAGGGGCGCACAGTTCAGGGAAATGGCGTCTCCCTCTGCCTTGGTTCTGGCTACTGCTGCAGCTGTACCGAGACGCACCTACAAAGGAACCAGCTTTGGAAATTTGAAATCCACACCTCAGAAATGGCACACCTTGACTCCATATAGTGTGTGTGTGTGTGTGCGCGCGCGTGTGTGTGTGTTTTTAAAGATTTTATTTGACACAGAGAGATCACAAGCAGGCAGAGAGGCAGGCAGAGAGAGAGGGGGAAGCAGGCTCCCTGCTGAGCAGAGAGCCCAATGTGGGCTCAGTCCCAGGACCCCGAGATCATGACCTGAGCCAAAGGCAGAGGCCTTAACCCACGGAGCCACCCAGGTGCCCCAATATACATGGGTTAATTGCTTCCCGTGATCACCACAACAGTCATCTGCGGGCCAGGGGGAAGGCATTGTTCTTTCCCCATTTCGTGGGCGAGAAACGAGACACAAAGCTGCTCGGTAAATTGCTCAGCTCTGCGGCTACCCAGGGTCTTTACCTGGTGTGCTGGCTGCAGTAGGCATACAATCCACGTTTGTACATTGCATTGCCTCGTGTGTCACCCATAGCGACCTACATGAGAGCAAAGGCTGTGTACAGCTAATGGAGAGTCAGGTGATAGGGATAGAGACTCCGGTCGCTGGCCTGGTGTGTGCTGCTGGGACTTGGCCAAAAAGCTAGGCCTCTCATCAGAGAGCTGCTGGCCTAGCAGAACGAACCTCTCATCCATTCCTCACCACAGGTTGGCCTTTTTCCGTGCTGCGTGTCACAAGGGGGCCCGTGATGGGGGCGCAGCCATGTGCCAGGCACACCCTGTCTTCCAGCTGCCTGTTCCCTTTACTAGTTCCGAGCGATTCCTGTGATATTCTGGAATGCGGTGCCATTTAAAGGAATGACATGAAATATCATGTTTATATATTTCGAAGTTCCTTCCTCCCTCTTTCCCTCCCTTTCTTCGTTTCTTTCTTGTAAGTTTTATGCTGGGCTTGAACTCATGCCCCTAATATCAAGAGTTGAATGCTTAACCGACCGAACCACCAAGGCGCCCCATGAAATTTCATTCTAACAATTTCATTTTCCAACATAAATATAGAAGTCACTTTTCCTGGCGAAGGAGGGAGAGACAGCAAGTTCTGCCGCTGGCCTAGTTTGGGAGAAGGAGATCCTGTATTTAAAAGATATCCTGTCAGCATTCATCCCTGCTCAGCACTGAATACAAGCTTTCTCAGAGGCTGGTTTGTCATTTAATATGTGTTCCAGAAGCTCTGTATGGAACAGTTCCTTCGTAAAGACAGGAGCTGAGGGTTGTGACTGATAGGCCAAGTGGAATGCTGACTGTGCTGTGGCTTGCTGGCTGCCCGAAGGTCGCACCGCCTGGGGGCAGATGGGGCAGATGGGGCGGAGGGAACAGTGGTTTCTGGCTCCCACATTCCACCCAGCCAAGCTGCTGGCTCCCGCCTCGTTGCTATATGCTCCCCGTGGGCCTGGGCAGTTCTCCTCCCCGTCGGTGTTGAAATCTTCTTGCTGCTGCTGTTTCCAACTTCCTGGAGCATCACCCACACGCTCCTTGTCTTGACCACAGGAGTTCTTAGAAGTGGGTGGAGGGTTTCTTTCCAGCCAGGGAGACTAACCAGTATGTCTGAACATGTTCACGTTCTCTCAGCATGCTGTGGGGAGGCAGTCTTGGTCTTCCCTGTCTTTGGTGGGTTAATGAGCCATGCCCGTGTTAATTTTGCCCTTAGCGATGGTGGTAATTAACCAAATGGGCTGTCAGATGCTGGTGCACTGATGAGTGTCCTCTCACAGTGGGAGCAGCAGAAATTGTGCCTTTCGAATCTGGGGCAGTGGCTACTGGGGAGGGGGGCAGCGGAGGGCTCCGTTGCCCCCCCCCCCCCCCCCCCCAGTGAATAAGGGTTTGGTCAAAACAGCACAGGATTTGGACTCAGACAGCCCTGGGTTCAAATCCCAGCTCTATCCTCCAGCTTAGATTGGTTTGCTCATTAGCTGTCATGGGCTTCCTGCGGGATTGCTGTGAAGGTCAGTGTAGCATCTGATGTAGAAACAGGCTCCATGGTAGGGCCTTGGCTTCCCATGCCAGCTCTACCTGGAGGAATGCTGACTGTGAACTTTGCCTTCCTGGTCTGTTGCCCTGATGGCTTTTTTTTTTTTTTTTTTTAAGATTTTGTTTATTTGACAGAGAGAAACACAGCGAGAGAGGGAACACAAGCAGAGGGAATGGAAGCGGGAGAAGCAGGCTTCCTGCCGAGTAGGGAGCCCGATGCGGGGCTCGATCCCAGGACCTGAGCCAAAGGCAAACGCTTAACGACTGAGCCACCCAGGCACCCCCCCTTTTTTTTTATTATTATTATCATTATTATTTTTTTTTACTGTACTGTTTGGGCATGGTGACCTTGTGTCCTAAAGTTCCCCTTTCCCAGCCCTCCCGAATGCCTGCCCTCTATAGCAGCCCATCATCAGGTAGAGAGTTGTCTCTCCCAGATATCCGACTAGCTGAACGTTTACCTGTGTTTTGTTGTTTCATGTAGTTTTGAGCTCTGCTTCCCAGAGCTGCTATTGGTGAGAGAAGGCAGGGGGTCAAGAAGTGGGTCAGGACAGATTCTTACCCCAAGGACCCAGTGGGCCCTGCTGTCTGTGACAAGCGCAGGGGCAAGATTGCTCACAGGTTGATCCCGGGGATGCCGGGAGTGAGAGGATTCTTACCCGAAGACGGGCAGTTTTCACAGGGCTCTGGGCACGTTAACAATATCTGAGGGACTTAGCAAGCCTGGGGGCTTGCCTTGTTTTGAGGTTGAAGTCTTACAAAGTTGCTCTGAAGAGAGAGGGGAAGTTTGGTTTCTGCGAAGCTGTGGAGTGGTACCAGAATCTGATCACTTCTCTAAAACCCAGAAGAAAGAAATGGCCTTGTTCGTATCCACGGCCCTCTTTAGTTCCTCTGGTTCTGTTTGCTCACTGGCCGCTGTGTTCATCCCAGGGGGTTCTCCTAGAAGTGGGGGCCTTTTTCTTCCATCCCTTGGGGCACAGGGTGCCCTGCCCCGGGGCAGCGTCTCCTGCCCCAGCCCGCACACACGGGAGCCTGGCTAGGAGCACACCCTTCGCCCCTCCTTGTGTTGCCAATTTATTAACAACAAATAAACTGATTAAGTGGAGACTATTAAAAATAATAATAATAATTTTTTTTTAATTCGGTGCGAATTTCACACCGGAGAGGCCGAGTGAGGAGGAAGGAGAGGTGTCTTGTGGGCCCACTGCTGACCGTGGCTTGGCCATGTGCAGGGATGAGGGCTAGAGGATCACAGCATTTAAAGTTTTGCTTTGTTTTCAGGGTTGAGAAAAGTCAGCAGAACCTGAGGTGGTTTCCTCCCAGGCGAGGGGACCTTCAGATTGCGTAGACTTGGCTTGTCTAGTTTGAACTTTGAGGTCAGAGAAATGATAGGCACTTAGTGGGCTGCCCTCTGATGCGCTTGTCAGGACCCTAGACTCATGTGTATATGTGACCCTCTCCAGAAGCCAGAGTGGGTATCAGAGCTGTTACTAGACTCAAAGTGGGGCCGAGAAATTGCATTTAAAACTGGATGGGAAGCTCACATACTAACCTGAACAATAAGAGTAAACCATGGAGGGAAGTTGCACTTATTCCATTCTGTGATGGCCTCTTTTCTTTTTTAAGATATTTATTTAGTTAGTTATTTGACAGAGAGAGAGAGAGATCACAAGTAGGCAAAGAGGAAGGCAGAGAGAGGAGGAAGCAGACTCCCTGCTGAGCAGAGAGCCCGACGCAGGGCTTCATCCCAATACCCTGAGATCACAAGCTGAGCCGAAGGCAGAGGCTTTAACCCACTGAGCTACCCAGGCGCCCCTGTGATGGCCTCTTTTTAATGCTAATCTATTCATGCCATTCCAGGAGGGAATCGCCAAGGGAGAATGATTTATAAAATCATACAGTTATCTTCAAAAGATAAAAAATAAAGAGGGATTGGGGGAAGGATGCTGTTTTAGGCCCTAACCCATAGGTGGCCTTGTCACAGGTCCAGCTCCAGGTGCAGAAGCTGCTGGAAACAGGTAGTGTTGTCTTGGAGGCGAGAAGGTGTGTCACGTGGAGGTGATTGGGAGCAGGGAACAGGATGTACTGAGCTGTTGCTTCTCAGGGTGAGCAGAAGTAGAGAAGGGAAGTAGAACTCGGGATCGCGTAGACACACCTCTTGAAGATGCGGACCTTTCAGAGCTCTTAGAACCCCCAGCATGGTGCCCATTTTGGGCTGGGGAATGTGGCAGGGAGCAAGAACTCTAGTTCTAAAGCAAAGTGGGGGCAAGGAGACTTCTTCATGTGGAACTTCTACAGACCTGAGAGTTTTGCGAAGTCATCTGTCATTTTCAGACACTTTGGACGAGTGAGGAGAGACATGCCTGATGTCTCCCCATTCTCTCCACGGTGGCCACCATCTCAGCCTGGGATAGAAAGCCAGCAGTCACATCAGCCAGGGAAGGGCAGGACTCTGTCACCTTCCTTATGTAGTTCCTACAACACCTTCTGTAGTGTGGTTATTCTCATTGTACAGATGAGGAAGCTGGGCTCAGGGGAATTACATAGTATACGTGCCAAAGCTGACAAGGCGTGAAACTGGACTTGGCCCTCTCCGTTCTGTCTGGGTCCGATGTTAGAACCCGTTATCCCCTCTCTGGGGCTACCAGCAAGCTTTGCTCCATTGACGTAGAGGTTCTTTCTGGCTTTTGTAAGCACGTGTAGGTGAACATTAGTGGGGCTGGGTCTTTGTTTCTCTGTGAGCTCCTGCTAGTCATCATGCAGGTGGGCTCATGGCTCCTCTGTTCTCAGCGCCTCTGCTCTCTGCCCAGCTTGTGCACTCACTTCTTCCTCCTTGCTGGCTGTTCTCTGAAATTTGTTTCTGTGTGTGTGTGTGTGTGTGTGTGTGTGTGTGTGTGTGTGTGTGTGTGTGTTTGTGTTTAAAGCATTCTTTCAGGGTACCAGTAATTTCCTATTTGCCTGGTTCAGTAGCCTCTTATTGATCTTTACCCTGTCTCAGTGTTTTCTCACCTTTTTTCATCTCTGACTCACATAGAAAATGAAAATATTTGTATAGTGCCCTGGGATAGACAGGCCAGACTGCTTGAAACAAGGTGACCAGCTAGGGGATTGATACTCCTTCATTCACACAGTACCAGTGAGGAAGTTCTGCCCCACCTTTCACTCAGCAGCATGTGGCTGAGAAGACTACCATCTTGGAATTGGTTTTGTCATTGGTCCTGGGACCTGTCCAATAGCCATGAACGCTCTCTCTCTCCCCCAAGCCTTGGGATCATGTCTGCTTTATATAATTTTTAGGAACTTTACTAACCTACTGTCATCAAGGGAGCAGATAATGTGATAAATGCCAACCTTACTCCAAGAAGGAAACTTAGGTAGAGATTTATATTGTAGGGCCTCGAAATGCCTGGTACATGGGAGAGCTCATTTTTTTTTTTTTTTTTAAGATTTTATTTATTTATTTGAGAGAGAGAGAGAGAAAGTGAGAGGATGAGAGGAGCGAAGGTCAGAGAGAGAAACAGACTCCCCGTGGAGCTGGGAGCCCGATGTGGGACTCGATCCCGGGACTCCAGGATCATGACCTGGGCCGAAGGCAGCTGCTTAACCAACTGAGCCACCCAGGCGCCCTGGGAGAGCTCATTTTTTAAATGAGTGTTGAGTGAATTTGCTTCCCACTCTGATTCCCAACACACAAAAATGCATAAGCTCATCCCACATTACCCTTCTTCCATTGCTCCAACAACCCATATTCTGTAATGGAAATTCTCATGAGAGAGAAGGAATTTGTGGAATATAAAGCCTTGTCTCTATTTAAAAGTGTTGTCTTTTGAGGACCCACCTGGTAATTTCTTGTTGGTATCTTGGGATAAGCGATAGCCTACCAATAGCATTGAGTAATTCTATCTCAACATCCTTCAGACACAAGATACCATAACTCTAATGACACCTCAGTCAAAAAATTAAAACATTGAGCCGAGCAATGCTGGATGTTCCTGGTCAGTGAACTGACTGTCACAAGGACACCATCCAGAAAAAGACAAAAGTGAGAAGAATGCTAGCCGCCTTCCTCTTCATTAAATTGGGCACCTTCAGCTGATCTCTTTGGACAGCTCATCCCAATTCCCACTTCCTCTTAGTTTCTTCCTTTTAGCTCTTCCCCTTCTCCTAACCCCTCCATCCTTGTGCTTCTGTGGCTCCGCCCACCCTGACTCACTTCCTGCCTCTGCGCTCATCTTTCTGAGTCACCTCTGCTGATCCTTTTACTAACCCAACACGTTTCGGCTTCCCTATGAATTTTACCCTTCAACCACCACCCTCAACCTCCTCTTTGATTTCCCCATATATTAAAAAAATTTGAATCATGGCAGAACACACATAACCGAAGTTACCATCTTAACTGTTTTTAAGTGTATAGTTTAGTAGTGTTAAGTAAATCCATGGTGTTGTGCAATGGACCTCCAAAACTCTTTTCATCTTGGGGAACTGAAACTCTGTAGCCATGAAACAGTCCCCATTTCCCCTCTCCCAGGGCCCTGGCAACCACCCTTATGCTTTCTGTCTCTGTGAGTTTGACTACTTTACCACCTCTTAAAGTAAAATCATACAACATTTGTCTTTTGGTAACTGCCTTATTTCGCTTAGTGTGATGTCCCCAAGGTTCATCCATGCTGTAGCTCGTGTCAGCATTTCCTTCCTCTTGAAGGCTGAATAATACTCCACCATGTGTCTGTACCGCTTTTTGTTTATCTGTCCATCCATGGACAGACACTTGAGTTGCTTCTGCCTTTGTCGATTGTGAATAATGGCATGGTGAGCATGTGTGCAGAGATCTCTGTGAGACCCTCCTCTCCATCTCTGGGGCATACACCCAGAGTGCAATTGCCAGGTAATATGGTAATTCTGTTTTTAGTTTTTTGGGGAAGAGCCTTACTGTTTTAGACATGTGTGGAGTTTCCCAGTTTTCTGTATCCTGGCCAACACTTGCTATTTTGTTGTTGCTGTCATCATCGTCGTTGTTGTTAGTAGCCATCTGAATGGATTTGCAGTGGTTCTCACTGTGGTTTTGAGTTGCAGTTCCCTAGTGATTGGTAACATAGAGCATCTTTTCCTATGCCCGCTGACCATTCGTAAATCTCCTCTGCATAAATGTCTGTTCAGATCCTTTGCTTATGTTAAAATCAGGTTGTTGTTGAGTTGTCTCTGTCCCTCCTGTGGAGGGGGGCTCCCCTTTCTTATGGCTGTGGTGCCCCCTTTCTCTGGTCTGTGCACCCGCCCTTTATCCTAAGCCCTAGGATGCGCTGCTGCCACTCTCGTCACTTCCTCTATCTTATTTCTCACGTGCAGCTTGTCGCCACATCTGTCAGTTCTGTCTCCACCAGCCTGGCCTGATCTTTCCTCTCCCTTGTGCTGTTAGAGCCACCGCCCTGGTCCCACGGTGCCCCGGGTGATCTCACACCAATATATTTTGGTGCTGACTCATCTCTGATCTCTGGTGAAATCTCGGGGTGAGGTAGCCTGGATGAAGGGTGGTGGAGAGCTTGAAAGAATGTATTTAATAATATCTTATATTTGGAAAACAAAAAAGGAAACATTTTTATGTGACATGGAATCAAGTTCATAACATTCATTCTTGACGGAGGAGGGTAGCTGTGCACATGGCAGATTATCTTTTATGAACAGCAGTTAACAGAACTGACATGGATCAAAATGATGAAAAAATTTGTGGAGGATTCAATCTATGCCAGGCACCCAAGTGTTTTATAGATAATATCTTGTTTATCCAGAAATGGAAGCTGAGGCCTGGAGCAGCCCCAGGTCACCCATTGGGGAAGTTGTAGATATGGAATTTCAACTCTGGAAATTTGACTCTAGAACTTTCTGTTCTAATTTTCAAAAGGCTTTTCTAATTTCCAAAAGAGGGGGCACGTGTTGGGTGGAACTGAGAAACCTGGACTCAGGAACCCAGGCTTCTCACCTCCTTACTGCATCCCGCCATCTTGCCAGCCAGGGTTCTCTCTCTGTCCTTTGTGGGCACGGTGGCCTGTGAGCGATTCCCGAGGTGGGTTGGGATACATTCCCCCCTCTCTCACTTGCATGTGCTGTCACTCCTCCTACTGTTGCCTCAGTGATGTTTCTTTCCTTTCCTTTTTTAAAGACTTATTTATTTATTTTAGAGAGTGAGAGCACGTGTGCATGAGCAGGCAGGGGGAGGGGCAGAGGGAGAGAGAGAACCTCAAGCAGACTCTGTGCTCAGCACGAAGCCCAACCTGGGGCTGGATCTCACGACCCTGGGATCCCAACCTGAGCTGAAATCAAGAGTCGGACACCCAACTGACTGAGCCCCTCAGCCTGAGTGGTCTTTCTTCCAGGAGGGCTTATCCCTCCTCCAAGCTGCATTGACTCTCCAGCTCCTCCGGTGCGTGCTTACCGGGGGGCTCAGACTGAAGTGAGGGTACCGGTACCCTGTCCCCGTAGCGCGCAGCCCTGCTCCTTCCTTCTCAGCTAGACTGTCAGCTGTCTGCCATGAGGCCGGCCTGACACCGAAGCGCTGCCGTCTCCCTCTGTGCCAAGCACAGGCTACAGCGTGAAAATGACGAGCTACTGATGTTTCCCCAGTGGAGGCTCTGGCCATCATAAGATCCAGGGCCGTGGTTTTGACTCTTCATTTTGTGAGTGCCCCAGAGTTCCCATCTTCAGAACAGATCTGGGAATTGGACCCTTTGAATCGCAGGCCCTGGCCTTCCTCTTCTCCCTGGGCCTTGACGGGTTCTCTTTTCGGAGCTTTGCTTTTCCTGCTGGCCACAGCGGTTTTGTTAAGCAAACAGGAAGTTGCTCCAGGGAACTTTCACCCCGTGCTAAAATGAGCAGCGGCCAGGAAAGGAGTAAGGAAGCTGGACTATGTCTGCAGGGGAGTGAGGCCCAGAGACACCGGCTCATTGGGCCTGCATGGAGGCTGGTTTCCTGCGCCTTTGTGGGGAAGGCTCTGGAGGGGTAAAGGCAGGGCCAGTAGGGGTGCACCCATTCCCCAGTTTCCCCCAAGTTGGGCTACAGCGATGGGCGAGGCAGCGGGAAAGGCAAAAGAGACTGCAGTCATGGCCTCAGAAGAAAAAATCAAGTCCTCTTTCTTCTCCCAGAGGCTAGGTGCTTTGGAAAAGGCTTTCCTTCCTCCTGGAAGGAAAGTTCCTTTCTTTTAAATTGCCCACGATGCCTCCCTCTGACTTTCTGTCCAGCTCCTCCTGCCTCACCCAACTTCAGATCCCATGCCAGACCTGTGACACCCCAGCCCCATGCTCTGGCTTCCCTTGCCCCCACATCCTGAAGCCGTCTGCACAGGGTCTGGGGGCCCCTCGGCACTTCTGGAAGCCCTGAACGTGTCCAGCTCCCTCAGCCTTGGCCCTCCCTTTTACTGGGTTTTCTGGGTCCTCCCCTTACCCATAAGGCCTGGGGAGAGAACTTCCCTGGTGGGTAGAGATTGACCCCTGATGGCGACCCACAGCTTGGAGCCATTTGGGAACATAGACCCCAGCACTCAGGACGCAGGTCGCACAAGGCCTCATTTGTTGTCGTGAAGCATTTGACAGGTGGGCGTTTGACCCGGTTTTAGGCTTGTTGGCCCCCTGGCCACCCTCGGGGCTCTTGAGTGAGGAGAGGAGCCAGCTTTGTACTTTGGGGACCCGGGTAGCCACAAGGCTGTGACAGAATTCCATTTTGAGAAAGCCTTCTAAACTTCTTTAAGAAAAACTTGAGGAGCACCTAGGTGTCTCAGTCAGTGAAGCGTCTGCCTGTAGCTCAGGTCGTAGTCCCAGGGTGTGGGGATTGAGTCCCATGTCAAGCTCCTTGCTCAGCAGGGAGCCTGCTTCCTCCTCTCCCTGCCTGCCTCTCTGCCTACTTGTGATCTCTCTCTGTGCCAAATAAAGGAGTAAAATCTAAAAAAAAAAAAAAAAAAAAAAAATGATGAGTTTATGTTGGGGAATTCTGAGGAAAAGGGAGGAAAATCATTTATGTGTGTCAAAAGAATCTGAAATGTGAGGAAGAAAAATAGAACAGGCTATTGCAAGTTTTTCTTTTCTTTTCTTTTTTAAGATTTTATTTATTTATTTATTTGACACAGAGAAAGAGAATGAGAGCAGAAGCAAGGGGAGCGGCAGGCAGAGTGTGGGGCTCGATCCCAGGACCCTGAGATCATGACCTGAGCCAAAGGCAGAGGCTTTAACCCACTGAGCCATCCAGGCGCCCCTTATCATTTTTTATTATCTGCTTTCTGGAGGAACATAGACAGGTCTCGAGTTGATTTATAATGTGGGATTCATAGTCTTGATTGCAGTTACTTGTGTGATTAATGAGGGTAGGTGTTATCAAATGTCACGGGTGATGGAATAGTTCCTATGACGTGGAAACATTTTCTGGTTTCACTTACAGGACCAAGGAGAATAGCAGGGGCAATGTCAAATGCTGCTGTATATTTGCGGAATTTACACACATTTTTACATACCAATGGGAAAAAAGGAGGAACCAAATATCTATGACTCTGAACTGCAGGGTTTCCTCTCCCTGTTTGTAAACGGTGGGGGGAGGGGGGGGCGGGGTGTTTCCCCCATGAGTCTCTGTTGTGCTTGGTTGGGTTTGGAGAGTTGGGTCAGGATAGCACTTTTCAGAATTCCTTCTTAGACCTGAAAACCCAAGGCCCTGCCTCTGGGTAAACGCCCCCAGAAGAGGAGCTGTGTTCACAGCGTTGCACACAGGGATCCAACCTTTCGCAAGGGAGCTCGAGGCATGGGGTCCCCAGTTCCGCATCCCGAGTCCCCCTTTCTGCTCCCCTCTTCCAGGTGCCAGCAGACGTTGAGAAATGTCAGGATCGGATGGAGTGTTTCAACGCCGATCTGAAAGCCGACATGGAGAGATGGCAAAACAACAAGAGGCAGGACTTCCGGCAGCTGCTCATGGGAATGGCGGACAAGAACATCCAGTATTATGAGAAGGTAAGGAGCATGCTGGCAAGACCCCAGCCCTCCTGTGGAGCAAGGCCTCGGAGTGGCCAGAGCCTTTTGTGAGGGCCAGCCAGAAACCCAGAAGCAGAGAGTCCCCCAGTCCCACCTGCTTCCCTGATTTTATGTGTCTGGTCTTAGCCACCCCCAATGGTCCTTGCCCCCCCGCCCCCGCTGTGTGAGGTGAGACACTGGGTTTGGAAGCAGAGCCCCTCCCACTCCTGGTGCCCATGGGGCTTTCCCTTGTACACGTGGCTCATGGAAGTGGCACTTTTCTCTCCCGTGCCACTTTGGGCCTGGTGGCCAGCTGCTTCCCAGAGATCAAGGGCCTGCCTTGTGGGCATTTTCTGGTTAAAGGAGGCTTTGAGGCTACTCCAAGCTGCTATGTGGTTCTACATATGGGGTTCCTCACTCTCATACTGCCATAGATCCCACTGAATCCTTATCCAAATACTGTTCAGTTGTTTCTAAGACTTCAAAATACTGTTTGTGGGGCGCCTGGGTGGCTCAGTGGGTTAAAGCCTCTGCCTTCGGCTCGGGTCATG
>CM053615.1:60402190-60426292 GCA_028646535.1 Procyon lotor
AATATTCCTTGAAAATTTAAAAATGAAGCATGGCCCAATCACAATTCCAAAAGTATCTGTAGATGTGAAACCAAGTGGGATAAGCATTAAGTCAGCTATTCCCACTGCAATTCCAGAAACATGTCCTCATCCCAGACTAGAAGAGTCCCTATCTTCTGAAGGCTTCATGTCTACATCTTTCTTTGGAGGAGGGCTAGGGAGAACAGCCGTGGAATAGCCCTTAGTGGCCAGGCCTTCAGAAGGGCTGTTTGAGGGGGAGAGAGGAAGGTGCCGTCCTCCACTTCCCAGGACCATTTTTCTAGAGGCCCTACCATGTCTGCCGGCCCTGAGCTAGATGCTGTGTATATGTTACCTCCTTAAATTTAACCACCCCCCCATAACGTGAAGAAGTTTTTATGATTCTCCGTTTGAAGCTAAAGAAACAGCAGCTCAGTAAGGTTTTAAGACTGCCCAAGGTGACACAGCTTGAGTGACTGAACTAGGCTCAGACTCAGTTCTGCTGGGGCCACAAGTCTGAAAACTCCCACTTGCACACACTGTTGGAGTGGTGGGTGGGGCACGTGCATCTTTGGGGCTAGTCACAACCCCCCAAAGAAAGATCCCTCTGTGTGAAGCCAAGGCTTCATTCCTCCACTGGCTGTGCCTTAGGCACGGCACCCCTGTGCCTGCCTCTTCCCCATAAAGTGGGAGCGATCCTTCCTCCTTGAAGAATTGTGAAGACACAGTGGAAGGGTGCATCCCCGAGTCCCTAAAAAACATGTGGCACTTGGTAGAGACTCAGTAAGTGGTATTGCCTTCCCTGATCCCCTCCCCATCCCCCTCTTTCTGATGCACGGAAGCCGACCTGGTGGGATGTGTCCATCATTCCTCCCCCTGAATGATCCCAGCACTCCCAAGGCCTCGGCCCCAGGACTCAAACCTGGGGCTTAGATCTTCCCAGATACCATAAATAGGGGCCTTATCTCAGGGGCCTTGTCCTGGTTGACATACATCAAACTTTGCCTGCTGTGTCCCTGTCATGCACCAGGGCCTGGGTTTAGGTTACTAAACAAAACAGCAGGACTCCTGCCATTGATTAGCCCTCCGTGCAGTGGAAGGTACACATTAATCCAGAAATCATGTCCCTTCAGATTAAGATTTGCACTCTGCAGGGAAAGCACAGGAAACCTTGGGTGAAAACACTCGGGGCACAGTTCAGATCAGGGATGGAAGGAGGCACGTGGAGTGGGCAGGAGAGGCCAATCTGAGGAAATAACATTTAACCTGGGTCCCAGAGACAAAGACTTGGAGAACAAGTATCCCAGGCCAAGGAAACACCATATGCAAGGGCCCTGGGGTGGGAAGAAATTTGAGCATTTGAAGACTGGAAAAAAAATCTGGTATGGCCTTGGTTCCCCATTGCTAACATAGAAGGACCTTTCTAGATCTGAGATGATGGCGTAGGTAGTGAGCAGGGCCCAGAGTGCCATGGACCCTGCTTGAGGTCTCGCTGCAAGCAAGCTCCTGGAAGCTCCCCAGCCTTCGTTATGGAGGGCAGGATCCAAGTCTAGTTTCTTCTTCAACCTCAGAGTCACTAGGGAAGGAAGCATGGAGAAATTTCGCCACCCTGCTCCCCAGCTTGACCAAAGAATGCCTCTCTCTTCTTGCCTGCTCAGAGCTCCTCCCCAGATGACTCACTACAAAGGCCTGCTTCACCCTGAGCTGCTTCTAAGGAAGGCCTTGGGTGGTTCTTCTGGCCTGCCCTACATGCAAGAGATGGCTTGAAGGGAGGATCATTTTGCTAAGGAGGGTGCTCCTAGAGGAGAGTGTCAGGCTTTAAGTTCAGTGCATACAGACCCTGGCCCTTCACAATGATCTGGAATGAAGGGGGATTGGTGCAGTGGAAAGAATATCTGTTTTGGCCACTTAACAGCTCTGTCACTTGCTAGTTACGCGTCTTAGGCAAGTTATATAACCTCTCTGGGTCTCATTTTCTCCATCTATGAAGTGTATGTGTGTAATAAGTAATAATTCTACTTCATAGAATTACGAGAACTAGCAATAGTGCATGTAAAATACATCATGGTGTTTGGACCCAACGAAACTCAATAAATAGAGTGCCCCCCAGCTGCCATTTTCCCTTTTGGGAGATCCAAGAGTGGCCCATTCAGTCAAAACAGGTCAGTAAAGAGCAGGGTTTCCACCCCCTCTGAGTCAGGCGGCTAGGCCATGCCCATATGATTTATATCCTCAGCAAGTCCTTCCCACACCTGGAGCAATGTCTTCAATCTGGCTGAGGACGTCGGGCCACACAGGAGGCTTGCAGCCTGTTGCCTTTTCTGCTTTGGGAAGGAAAAGAATACCTTCCAGTGAGAACATTTCTGCTCACCAGCTATGAGCTCTAGGGACAGTGCACATAGGCCTTGCAGAGACCCCGCTGTCTTTCGTAGAGATGGGGATGATGCATTCAAAGCAAGCACTTGTCACCTCCCCAGCTTCTAATAGCGATGGATAGTACGTGTAGACATTGGACGTGGCATACATGCATTACTTAGCCAGTATGTAAGACAGAGTAACCTGGTGAGATGAAGAAGAGAACGAAGAGCCCGATCCTGAAGTCTATGTGTGTTGTCATTTCAGTGCCTCATGGCGTGGGAGTCAATCATTCCACTACTGCAGGAGAAACAAGAGGCCAAGTAAGTTCCCTCCTGGGACAGAGACTCTTCGACCTACACAGGGCATGGCGTCCCGGAATGCTGTGCCAGAGGGACGGCACTGAGAATACAGCCACAGAAGAATCTCTCCTTCGTGTATTTCTTTCCCTGCCCGCCTCTCCCCTCTTTGTCTGCCAGTGGTGTTCCATTAGTATTTATTCCTTGGTGGAGTCCGCAGGGCTGTCGTCATCTCTCAGCAAAAGCAGCTAACCTCCGTGGCTCGAAGGAACCAACGAAATGGAACAACTGGGAAGATGGGCAGCCGAGGGATGGGACGGCCCGGCCAACGTCCTGACATCTCATTACGGCTCCTGTCTAGGGGGACCGCAGCATTGCCTGGGGTGGAAGAGAGCCTGGCTCTTGCTTTTCGAGGACTTGAGGAAGGCGCAAACAGAAGGCAGCCCCTGTGTTCCGTGGACACGTGGTGACTCCAGAATGGACCTCTGAGGGCCACTAACTCATCGCAGCCAAGAAGGAGGCCTCGCCACTTCCGTGGAAAGCCCTTCCCTGACGGACCGTGGCCTGTAGCTGTGAGTGTGGTCCACCACCTGCGTGTGATGAGCAACAGCCGTTTCCTGGCCTCCGGGTCCCTCAGGATCGCCTCCGTCAGTGTCTGCACGCATCTGTGTCAGAGTGAGCAAGCCGGTGTCCTTGACCTCACGTGACACCTTGGGAAGCCGAGGGGGGGCCGTGCTCCCCAGACTTGTTTCTCATGCTAGAATGCAGCAGATTGGAAACTTGGTTTTGTGTAAGATGAGGGAAAAAAAGGTGCATTTTTCTCTGTGAAGTTCTTCAATGTTGTTCTTTGGCTTGTGAAACGCCGTCAGAGTAGAGATTAGGCCCGTCATGGGGAATCTGTGGGGTCCAGAAGTCAGAGTAGCTCCCTGGTAGCTGGGATTGGCGGTCCCACACCAAGCCCTGTCCCCACGCCTGCCCCGTGCCGTCTGCCTTTACCTCACCCCAAATTCCTCATTTAATGTTCCCCTGCCGCATCCACTGAACGTTCAGGCAGACTTTGGCTGAGAGGCCGTTAACGCTGTCGTGACACAGTCGAGATTTTGTAAACTCAATGTGAATGTTCTACATGAAGTGCTTTAACCCTGCTGATCTCCCCAGTCTGGAAGGGAAGTCAGGAACCGGAGGGACCTCGGTGAGGACAGGCGTTAACAGAGGACACTCTGCTTCTGGGTAAGCTAGACTCTCCTGCGCTCGCAGCCAGGCTCCTGGGGGCGGCTGGCAGCTTCTCCCGTCTTCACACTACGACCGGAGGATCTATCTTCCAACTCATGTTGTTTTCTCCTGAAATGAAGTTACCTAGGTCCCATCGTGGTCTTCATCTGTGGCTTACCCCCTCCAAAGTTAAAAATCTGAGCCTCAAAGAGGCGGCTGTCTTTTCGTACCTTTACCACAGCAAGGTGAGCTGTGCTGAGACGTTGGCATGGACTCAAGCCAATCCTCAGGTACAGGCCACCACGCAGCGTGTTGACAGCGCTCCGGCCCGCATCCACCTGCGGCCTTGACCTCAGGCGGCCGCCGCCGTAATCCCAGTGGCCCAGCAGAAGGACGGCACAGAACCGTTGGGTTCTGTTTCATCGTGTCCAAATAAGTCACGGTTTAAAATGAGAAGTCTCGTGTCCTTTGGTGCTTGCCTGCACCATCAGACCCACTCATGCCATTCCAAAGTCCTGCAGTGCCGATTTTCAATTTGGTACAGTTAGGAATGATCCCTTGAAGCAGAAGGGTAAGGATGGGCCATCTTCCCGGAGTGGCGAGTCAGTGTTTCACACTACCTCTACACCATCACGTTGCTACGGGTCTGGATGTCTGGGTCCAGCCTGACAGTTTGCTGGTAGAACAGGGTCGTGTATCTAATAAAGGGTCAATGGCCCTCTCTTGCTATTTCGTGGAAAGCACTAGACTGACCTTAGCAGCTGGTGCTCATCTGCCAGAACGTGTGAGGCTTGCCTTGTGGAATGTGTGCTTTAAAAATGTTGTCCAGCATTAACGAGTGCTTGGAAAGAACTGTGGAAAGAGTTACTGGAAGACCAGAACCTTGCCTGCCACTAGTTGTCAAAGCCCGGGAGCATTCCTGTGTAAAGGTTAGTTGGGAAAGAAGACAGCCGTTCAAAAAAGTCTTTGGGTTCCTCACTGGGACACACAGGAAGGGAGTGGAGGAGGGGGGGAACGCAGTTCTTCCTTACGTCATTGAAGGCAGAAGACAAGCTCCGAGGGGAGGCAGACATCCCAGGGTTTGTCTTTCTCTCTTTGTGCCCTACATGATGTTTCTGTGCTTTAAGACACCAGGGAGAGTGGGAGCATTGACAGCAGAGCTGGGAAAACCAGCACCCGGGACAGACTTCCCTGGAGAGAAACTTGCTCCCCAAGAAGGGACCCTCGCCCCTTCCTCTTCAGGATGGAGTTAGATGAGGTGAGGAGGCTGGCCCAGACAGAAGGTACGGCAGGCAGTGAGGGAGGCTCCCTGGGCCCCTGAGGGTCAGCAGTCCCGGGCGTTTGCCCCTTCCTCTCTGGGGGCACAAAGGTGATTCCCTGAGAGAAGGGACTCGTGCCAAAGACTGCCTCATAGAGGCTTCCTCGCCCCATCCCGCTTGGCTCCTCAGTCGGGGGGGCTGAGTTCACTGCTTCCTCTCTCGTATTCATGTCCGAGGGGCTTTTGCTCAAGGACACGCTTGACCTCAGGCAGACAGACTGGGACAGGTTTTGAGTCTTGAGCGCATGGCCATGGAATGGAAAGTGATCCCTGTCCACTTGTCCCTTGGGTGTGGGAAGTGAAAAGTTCATTCACCCAGGGTAAAAATCCAGGCTTAGGCAAAAGAGAGAATTCCCAGACACTGAGCAGATGTTGGGGATGCAGGGGTCGAAGTGAGCAGGTGTGCTTCATGGGAGGTGTAGACGCTGCCCTACTTCTCATGTGCTGGATCCACAAGAAGATTCTAGGCTACTCCACCCAAAGCGAAGAACCACTGTTCTTCCCGAACGAGGAGGGAACACGTTACGCAGCCAGGTTTGGGGTTGGGTTTTGTCCTTTAATAAGACTCAGCCATGATTCCCGGTGACCTCAGATAAGCGCAATTATGGAGAGGATTGGCTCGTATTTCACTGTGGCGCTCGTTGCACTCCTCAGATACCTGCCTTTAGGTGAGTGACAGTAACAGATCCGACCCCGGTGGTTCATGGTGAATGTCATGGAAGTTCGTCTTCATGCCACATGTCGGCCACAACTGATGTGCGTGCTGCGAGTTGTGGAGTTAAGTGTTTTGTCATTCACCATCCACACGAGGGATTTAAATGCCCTCGTGAGGCCGCCTTTGTGTTGAAATGGCAGGAGGTCCTGCTTGAGAAGAGGGCGTGGTGGCTGGGTGGGCATCTGCAAGTGGGGTTTCTCTCTTGGGACAGCAGGTGTCAGCCCAGGACACACCCGGAGTCCAAGGGCCTGGGCCCTGCTGTCCACAGCCCTGAAATCCCGGGCCCCTGGCTTTGTTCTCTCACCATTCACTGGGCCGAGAGTAGTCCTTCTTTAGACTCTGTCCCAGAGAGGGCAGGGGAGTGGGATCCACCACAGCCCCCCAGGTCTGTGTCAGCCTCGTCTCTGTGGGTCTCGGGATGGGTTAGAACCGGATTCTCCACTGGCTGCCCTAAAGAATGCCTCTGCTCAGAAGGTGGATGGCCTATGGTCAGGGCCGGCCTATGGTCAGGGCCGGCACAGCAGGCCTGCTGTGTCCGAGGGGACGCCCCTTCCCAGACGCCTGCTCGAAAGGCCTGTGGAAGCTGGGCAATCTCCTTATAAGGCTGCTTTGGCAATCCGCACTTACAAAACTCTTTGGGAATTTGGGTTTGCCTTCTTGCTTTCAGGAGTCCTCAAGATGGTGACAGATGGGACAGGCTTTCTTATGTTTCCTCCATTCAGATGGCAGCTGGCATTGGTCAGTAGATTTGAGGAAAATGTCATCTCCTACGCCCGACAGACCCATCAGGCTGGGTGTGTTGGAGTTGTTCTCCGCTTCCTCGTGGTTTTTTGATTTAGCAAATAAATCAGAAACCTGATTTTTTTCTTCAGTCCACCCACTAGGTGGTTAGCTTTCTGCTTTAAGGATGATTGGTCTCCCTCCAGTTGCCCAGATGAGAGCGTGCGTGGGGCTGTCTGCGTTAGAAAAGGCAGAGGATGGGCCTTTGTCGCAGGGAATTTGACTGTTGTTCCTTAATCATGTGGGTTTGACATGCATTCTGGATATGGCTGCCTAACCCTTTCTGTAGGGCAGCAAAAATACATCATCCGGGTAGTTTTTATTACTCTAGATAGCCTGTCAATAAGTGCTTTGGAAAAAATAACTTTAACAAAACCACTAAGGTATTTGAGTCATACAGAAACATTCTGTGTAGTTGGCACTGGAAAATCAATAAACCCAGACTTTTGAAAATGCCCCAGACTGTTGAAAGCCTAACTCTACTTTTTGAGAATCATCAATACCTATTCATATGCCTTATTCTTCAACTCATGTGTTTTAGATTCTGGATAGAAGGAGGTTTTAGACACGTAATTGGTGGTTGAGCTTAATACTAGAGGCCTAATATAGCCCATCCTCAACCCTCTTAAAGAAAGAAGAAAGTGAGGTTCATAATTAGGGCTGCCTTTTGGGAGGAGAAAGCTAAGTTGTTGCTATTGCCAAATGATATTTTTGATAACATAAGGAAACACAGGGACCACTAAACCATGTTTGTTTGTTTGTTTGTTTGTTTGTTTGTTTTAAAGTGTGAAAGATGAACTCAGTGCCTTTTGGCACCCTCTTGATTGTAGAGTTTATATGGTATCAGTATCGACAAATCACAGAGATACAAAGAACTCTGGGTTGTGACAATATTAATGGTTTACCCCGATTCTGCAGAACAGCTTTTAAAAAGATAACCGGAAAGCCGGTGGATTGGGGTGGGGGGAAGAGGGCCTCAGATCAGCACATTTTGGATAGAAATTCTCCACAAGTTGAAATGCCAAAAACCTAAGCCCTACTGTGTCACCTCACATACCTTAGTCTGTTTTCCGCAGAGCTTTCCCCGTGAATGCCAGTGACTGAGAGACAGTATTACACGTGCACCTCCCACCCCCGCCAGCTGTGCCGCCCCCCTCCCCAGGTGATCGTGGGCTCCCCGTGGGCCAGGTCAGAGCAGGTGACACCTGTCCACACCCCCGCTCGACAGGTGGTTCCCAGTCTCAGACCAGCCCTGCAGTCACAGTGGTACCAGAAGGACGAAAGGGGGATGGCTGCTTCCCCGGTGTGGTGACAGGGAGGGGAGAGAAGGTCGAAGACAAAATGTGGATCGGTGTGATCCACGGACACGTATGTCAGCTGGGCTCTCGTGGAACAACCAACCAGCAGCAGCTCTTCACAGTCAGCACCATTCGCCGGGACACTCCTGAGGTTTTGGTCCTGTCCGGTAGACACCTTGTTCATTGTACGTCTGTGTGCCTGACGCCCTCGGTGTCTGCGTGGGGGATGCACTGGTGTCCACCTGGTAGCTTCCCATACAGTAATAAACTGCCAGCACACTTTCTAACTTGTATTTTAACTGTTGAAAAAGAGATTCAAGACTTTTGCTTATTAGGTCATGTCCAAAGGATCGACTATATTTCTTATTTTTAGAAATCATTCTTTACATTTAAAAATTTAACAGAATCCCCCACCCCAAGGTAGTGATAAAGTCCTCCGTGTAAATGTGTTTCTCTTCTCTCCATGCTGCCAATAAGCCAAATCAAAAGCTGTGAAAAAAAAAAAAAAGTGCTCAAGAATGTGCGTAGATGAGAAAGTGATTTATTTCCAGGTCAAAGTCTCTGTTTCATGAAGCTACCAAACTTTAAAAAGAATGTCACCTTTTTTTTTCTTTGTTATGGAACCCAGAGATTGTAAAAAGGAGAAAAAAAAACTTTTTGTTGCATTTTTGATGCTGGCACGAGGTTTTTGTCCATTTTTTTCATATATCTGTGTATAAAAAATTCTGTCCATTGTTTACTATGAAATTAGTATTACATTTTGAGGTAAACAAAATAATTTGTATTGCTTGATAAACTATTAGCTTGTAAATTGAAAAGGTTCTTTTTCCTCAATTAACTTAAAGTAATGGACCAATAAACCTATGAAAGATGCTTTCTTTACCTTGAGTCCTGTTGTCATTTGCGCAACTTTACACACCAGGAAAACATGTGTGCCTTATATTGTGTTTTCTTGTTTTCTCCACAGAGATATGAGTGTGCCTGAAGGAATCAGGGTGTACAAAGCAACAGGAAAAATACATAATTGAACTATTTAAATTCTTCTTCACGTCTCTGTAGACTTATCCTCAGTTTACCTTCTCCTGTATCTTACAGGTTGGGGAGATGAAGAAACTACCTGGTATCATTATGTAACCATTGTGATTGGCAGGCAGGCTGGCAGGGCTGGCTCAATCCCACAACCCTGAGTTCATGACCTGAGCTGAAATCAGGAGTCACACTTTTAACCAGCTGAGCCGCCCAGGCACCCCTGCCATGGTGGGGTTTTTTTGTTTTGTTTTGTTTTGTTTTAATCTTTAATTAATTATTTTTTTTTAATATCTGTTGTTCATTAGAGTGTTAGTGTGTTTTGAAGAGAGACCAGAATGCTCAGTCAAGCTTATACCTAATGACTGCGATCCACCAGAAATGGACTTGACCTGAACAGTAGACATCACTAATATAAGACTACAGTCATACCAAATGAGGCAGCAAAAGTGGGTAAGAGAGATTTGGGATCAGATCTCAGCTTTCCTACTTGCTATCTCTTTGGTTTTAGGGAAATCCCATTTCTCTGATCGTTAGTATTTTGATCTCTGAACTGAAGACCTGCTTTCCCAGATGGGTTGCCAATAGGACTAGGAATAGAATCTACAAAGCACCTAAGTGTCTGCTAGTACTTACTATGTGATAGCTCTAACGGGAAGACTCTTCCATTATTTGTATAAGTATGACCAACTTACACTTGATCTTAGCCAAAAGACTGAGAATCGATAGTACGGGCAGCTTAAATATCAAGTAGTCCCATAATAATCCTTCCCGTTTGCTTTGTCAATTGAAAATTAAAGGGGGGATGTATATCTTGTAACTGCTTTAAGAAGCTGCTGGAGAGAGTATGCTGGAGGACTGTGGTCAGACTGAAGCTCTAGGGACTAGGTGGGAATAGGTCATAAAAGTCATGGCAAGAGGAGATAGGAATAGAGATGGATTTAGAAGATTTCTGTGGCAAGGGGGAGAGGGGGGTCAGATGACGTGGTTTCCAGCCTGGGAACTGGGAGGTGACGCCATTCACTGACATATGAAAACAGGAGAAAAATATAAAGGTTGGAGTGAGCTCAGATGGTGGAGAGGGAGAGGAATTTGGGTTGGACTTTTGTTTGAGGAAATCTAGGTATAGGTGTTGACCAGTTGGAAGGAACATTCTGGAATCCCTGGGAGTAGACTAGGTTACTTGGGGAGAGTATGAAGGGCAGGGCTTTCTGGGCTTTAGGAAATAAGGATGCAGGGAGAAGAGGAGGGTGAGGGCGAAATTCTTAAGGAGAAAAAGGCCCAAAGATAAGAATATTGGTTCTTAAACTTGAGAGCTTGTGAAAAACACCCAGTTGTTGGGCCCCACCTCTAGGGTTTGATTTGGATAGAGCCCAAGAATTTGCATCTCTAACAGGTTCCTTAGGGGTGTTAATGCTGCTGGTCCAGAAATGACACTTTGAGAACATCAAAGGGGTTAGAACATCCTCTAGAAGAATTGGTGACCTGGGGCAAGTGTCCAAAAACTTCTGTGTTAGTAACAGGTGGGTGGGGCTGAAAAGGAGCCAGAGCTGGGCTTGGAGAGAGTGCAGCTCTGGTTAAAAGCCACAAGCTACACAATGGGAGAAGAGGGGCGCCTGGGTGGCTCAGTGAGTTAAAGCCTCTGCTTTCAGCTCAGGTCATGATCTCAGGGTCCTGGGATCAAGCCCTGCATCGGGCTGTCTGCTCAATGGGGAGCCTGCTTCCCCCTCTCTCTCTGCCTGTCTCTCTGCCTGCTTGTGATCTCTCTCTCTCTCTGTCAAATAAATAAAATCTTTAAAAAAAAAAAAAAGAATGGGAGAAGATATTCACAAATGACACTACAGACAAAGGGCTGATAGCCAAGATCTATAAAGAAGTCCTCAACACCCAAAAAATAGATAATCATGTCAAAAAATGGGCAGAAGACATGAACAGACACTTCTCCAATGAAGACATACAAATGGCTAGCAGACACATGAAAAAATGTTCATCGTCATTAGCCATCAGGGAAATTCAAATCAAAAGCACATTGAGATACCACCTTACAGCAGTTAGAATAGCAAAAATTAACAAGGCAAGAAACAACACATGTTGAAGAGAATGTGAAAGAATGGGGAGCCCTCTTACACTGTTGGTGGAAATGCAAGTTGGTGAAGCCACTTTGGAAAACAGTGTGGAGATTCCTCAAAAAATTAAAAATAGAGCTACCATATGACCCGGCAATTGCACTACTGGGTATTCACCCCAAAGCTACAGATGTAGTGAAAAGAAGGGCCATATGTACCCCAATGTTCATAGCAGCAATGTCCACAATAGCCAAACTGTGGAAGTTTGATGGAAACTGTGGAACTGAGATGCCCTTCAACAAATGAATGTTTAAAGAAGATATGGTCCATATACACAATGGAATATTATTCAGCCATCAGAAAGGATGAATACCCAACTTTTGCATCGACATGGATGGGACTAGAGGAGATTATGCTGAGTGAAATAAGTCAAACAGGGAAAGTCAATTATCATGTGGTTTCACTTACTTGTGGTACATAAGGAATAGCATGGAGGACATTAGGAGAAGGAAAGGAAAAGCGAATTGGAGGGAATCAGAGGGGGAGATGAAGCACAAGAGACTGTGGACTCCGAGAAACAAACAGGGTTTCAGAGGGGGATGTGGGGGGATGGGTGAGCCTGGTGATGGTATTAAGGGCACGTATTGCAGGGAGCACTGGGTGTTATACGTAAACAATGAATCTTGGAACACTGCATCAAAAACTAATGAGGTACTGTGTGGTGACTAACATAACACAATAAAAATTTAAAAATAAAAGCCACAAGCTCATGGGAAGGGTGAGTGTGGGCAAGTAAGGAAATGTTTCTGGATGTTGCAAGCCAGTTTTTCAAGAGCAGGAATGGAGCAGCCAACGATGAGATTTCATCCAGGTTGGGGAGCCAATCAGGGGCAGGGACGCCAGGCGAGGAGTTCAGGGGAAGGAGCATAACTGTGAGAGTCTAGAGACATGAGCGTGGCCGTGAAGTCCTCTTTCCATCCCCCCCCCCGCCCATCCACATTGCCTGTCCCAGTGAGAGGCTCTGCCTTCTTCCTAGTTGCCTGAACCCCAAATCTGAGCATTCTTGCCTCCATCTGCCTCAGCCTTCTGTGGTTCATCCATCCCCTATTCCTGTTGACAACTAGCTCCCAAGGACCTCTCTTAAGTCCCTCAACTTTTCTCGATCCTTGTAGCTCCTTCTCCAGCATCAGTCCTCCATCCTCCATCACCTGGATTACTGCATCTCTGCTCTTGCCTCCTTTCTGCAAGTAGTGCTCGCTCTTTCTGCTCCTTCCTCCCCCAGTTCATTCTCAGGGATGCCAGAGGGCCTTCCGTGCTCCTGCCTGAAATCTTCCACCAGCTAACCCCATAACTTTGATGAGAAACTTTTTTTTTTCTTTATGTGTTGTTCCTCCTTACCTCTCCAGTCTTGTGGCTTGATCCTGTTCCCTTGATATCTGCCCCTTCCTCCCTCCTCGCTCCCCTTATATTAAATTCCTCTATCTCGAGATTTTTTCACCTTCAGGTCTTCCAGCTGTGATTCCTTCTGCCTGGACTGGCCCTTAACTTCTGGCCTGGGTAACTCCTTATCCTTCCAGTCGTACCATTTGCCACTTCTGAGAAGCCTTCCCTGCTTTCCTAAATCTGGTTTATTTGCTCCCTTGTGTCAGCATGTGTCATAGGATACATTGTTGCCGGCGGCTCTTGTTGGCTGCACCTGCTAGACCACACACTCTGGGACAGGAGCAGTCACATTCTTGCCATATCTCAGGACCTAGCCTGCTTCTGGGGCCTCAGGACACATGCCAGAAAGGTTAGTTTATTCCCTCCAAGGGATCAGAGATGCAGACTCCCTGAGCCCGAATCCTTGGAGCTTTAAGTGCATTCTGGAGCTTTAAGTTTTACCCCAGTATAAGAATGCCACGTCTGTAGTTATAGAGGGAGTCTGACCAGAGCAGAATGAATCACACCCCTACAATAATTGTCCATTTTATTAGGAAGTGACTCTGCTTTTCAATATGTAAGTAAAATAGGCTATAAAAATAGGTACCTCAACATAAAATGGCTCTTAACACATCTCCTCTCCCCTCTCCCTTCATACCACCCACTGGGCGAAGTACTATTGACTGAAAATATTCAATATAATATTCCAGTAAAGAAAGTCTTTAGATATTTGCTTAAAAGCAACAGTAACAACAGCAATAAAACCACCCTGAAGCCAAGAGCCTGAGCCCCAAATCCAAAACATTGGGAGTTCTTATAAAACATCCCCTTTGGGTTCCCCTCAGGCTGTTGAAAATGTGTGCTTTGGTTGGAGATCTCACGTGGGCCTCCCAGCGCAGCACCCGGGTGACTGGTTAGCCGTACCTTGGAGCCCTGGCGACAGCTCCTGGAAGAGCAGGGACTGCCATCTGAAACCCTGGGTGTGTCTGGCATGACTGTGTATGCAGCCTGCATATAACCCTTGAAAGCTCACACTCTACTGCCTCCCGAATCCAACCTCTGTCTAGCAGGGACATCTGAAAGCTGAGAAAGTTCTTCTGTCACCAAGAAAGTGCTGTTTCCCTACCCACCAGGGACCCCTGAGCCAGAGCAGGTCATTCCGAGGTCAACTCTGGCTGGAACTCAGGGTTTGGGGGTGGTGGGTTGCCTTGGTCACTGGCACCCAGTCCCTTCCTTTGCCTTCAAAGGGGCCCCGCCATTGCTGGTCCTCGCAGCGCCCATAGGTCAGCACCTCATGTCTCCGCGATGTCTCCATATTGCAACCATGAGGCTTGTTTATAGGCCACGATGCTGTAAAAATTGACAATCCAGAATTACAAGTCAGCAGATGGAATGAGGCAAAGGGTGTGCCTTTTCCTCCTCACCAACTGCCACCTGAGAGGCTTTGTCCATCACGCCCAGAAGGCTGTTTTGAGTAGGTTGATGTCCCGAGGAACCTTCTCCCACTCCAGGCCCATTCCATTCCTAAAACATCTCAAGTCCTTTGCGTCTACACTTTCCTTTTCTGGAATCTCTCTCCATCTCACTTCTGCCTGATGATGACCTCCCCCACATGTATTTCAAGATCAAGAGTGGTTAATCCCTCTGACTGACTTATTTCGCTTAGCATAATACCCTCCAGTTCGAACTGGTTGCCTCATTTTCTGCCTTTCCATAGCCCCTTTATCTCTTCCACAAATCCTCATTACATTGTTTTCAAATATTTGTAGCTAAGGGAATGCATAGGAATTAGGAGCTCAGAGTCGAAGTCTTGCATCTGTGTGACCTTTGGCCCGTACTTCCACCTCCAGGGTCCTCGGGCTTTCCTGTGTTTGAGCTCCCGGAGCCTCAGAGTCAAAGCTAGAGAACGGCTCTTCCTGGCTGATGGCCAGCTCCTGGAGCTGCTGGATGGGGTGTGAGTGAAAACCCCAACCTTCTAAGGGAGACTTTGTGAGTGCTTCCCAAAACTCTAACTTCCCATTTTCCATAAGTCCCAGGGCTCCACAGGGAGGAGCACTTACTGTACTTGAAATAAAATTCGTTGTATTACCAATCTGGCAGGAAAGCCCAGCCGTGGAGGCAGCTAGCCCAGGATGCCATGAACACCAGGCTGCAGTCTGGCCTCCAGCTGAGCCCTGCGCAGACCCTACCGAGCAGCCCCGACGGGATGGCCAACCCCTGCCTTCAGGTCAGCCAACAGGCAGCTCTGGGGGTGGAGGTTCACTGTGCTGGCCAGCAGGGGCCCCACCTTTCCAACACCTTAAATCCTTTTTGAGTACTCCTTACTTGCCAGGCTCTCTGCTGGACCCAGAAGATCCGTGCTGAGCCAGAAAACCGTGGTTCCTGCCCTCAGGCACCCTACCATCCAGTGGGCAGGCCTATGAAAAGACAATCACTAATCATCAGCTGTCATGCTGTGGAGGAAAGTACAGGAAGCTTTGGGAGCGTATGATAGAAGGACCTAATTTAGGTTGAGAAGGGGACAAGACCATAGCTAGTTGGGTTAAGAAGGAGGCATGGGTGCAGAAGGGGCAAGAACACGACGGGCGGCCACTGGGGCTGACACACGGGGTCGGGGAGGGTGGTGAGTGGCAGCAACAGGCACCAGGGAGGTTGGCAAGGCCGGATTACACGGGGCCCTGGGTCCATGGGAAGACATTTGGGTTGTATCACAAGAGCAATGAAAGCCAAGTGCGGAGCTTTGAGCAGGAGATGACATGAGCTGTTTAAACACTTGAAGGAAATTGCTCTGGGCACCTGGTGGAAGGAAGATGGGGTGGGCACAAGAGCGGACATGGGGGGATGTTTCAGAGGCTAATCCAGTTGTCCAAGTGCTCGGGCCTCGAGGTGGTAGCAGTAGTGATAAAAAGAAAAGGATGAAATCGAGGCCTATCTTGAAGATGGAATCAAGAAGGTCTGATGGATTGGAGGTAAGGGGAGGTGGAGAGGAGAGGAGAGAGCACATTGGTGACTCAGATTTCTCTTCCTGAGGGAGTGGTGGTGCCTTTTAGTGAGGTAGGACAGACTGGAGAGAGAGCAAACATAGGAGGGCATCAAGAACCCCATTTTGGAAACTTAGATGGTAATTTGAAGTTTTGAAATTCAAAATAGTTTGCTTAGAGAATAGTTTGCTTAGAGAGAGAGCAAAATAGCAAAATAGTTTCTAAGTTTGCTTTCTCTAAGCAAAATAGTTTGCTTAGAGAGAGAATATGAAGCGAGAACCCAGAGCAGAGTCCTAAAGAATCTTCCATTTGGAGGTTTGTCAAGAAGAAGCAATAAGGTGTTGAGAAAGCCCAATGACACTGAAGAGTGACCACCGGTGTGGGGACCACGAGGAAATCATGTGGGGTGAGGACGGCAGGGAGTCCAGTGGCTTCAGCCTTAAAGAGTGTTTAGTGGCCTTAGTGAGAAGAGCTCTGGTAGTCTAGGGGGGCCTCAGATGTGTGGCAGGTGAGGGTGCAGCAGGTGCACAGCAGCCTTTGCCGAAGCCGACCGTGAAGCCAATGGAGGTTGAGGAGAGATCGGGTGGTAGATCAGATGTCGGTTCAGTAAGCATTCGGGAGAGAGCAGCTCACTCTCTCAGGGAGTGATGGAGATGGGACAGGTGGCACCCAGACACCGGTGACTCTTCTAAGAAGCAGTGTCCTGTGGTGGGTCAGAGACTGCCCAGGTTCAGCTCTTGTCTCTGCCACTTGTTGGCTCTGGAACATTTGGCAAGTTACAGAATACCCTAGCGTCTCTTGTCTCCTTATTTGCAAAAATAATAATAGTAATGACCTCCGAGGACTTTGGGGGAAGATTAAATTCATTAAAATATATACAATATTTTAAGTAGTAGCTGGCTCATGATAAGGGCTATTTACATGTTTACTATTGTTACTATTATTTTAAAAAGCGTGGGGAGGGCGGAGAAGAACACAGTGGCAAGTAGGTCATGGACAGGTAGAGGCAGTTACTCCTTTAGCATCTCCCAATTGCACGTAAGAAGAGCAAGTAGGAGAAGGCCAGTTCTCAACAGTAATGTGAAATTGGCTCACTTCGGTACCAGGAAGGGCTGGGGGCACAGTCTCTTCTTGCAAGCAGGCTCTGGCCCGGGGACCTCTCCTGCCAGCCTTCTGCCCTCTGCTGCCTCCTTTGTTCCCCTGCTCTGACATGCCTTCCTGGGCTTTTATGTCATTAGAATGTGGCTTTTCTCTCTGTGGTTGGAAAGTTCTGCTGCTTTTCCCTGGTGATCTCACTTGCTTGATGGTACCACCTAGACCTCTTCTAGCTGTAAGGATTTTTCAGGATCTTCTTCACTTAGTGACTCCATAGAAGGGAAAGATGATGGAAACACTCCCTTTATACCAGAGTTCTCAGTCTCGGTTGTATATTCGAATCATCTGGAGAGCTTTTAAGAAGTCCCGTGCCCAGGCTGCACTCCAGATTGACTGAGTCAGAATCTCTGGGGGTGGGATCCAGACATCAGTGATTTTTAAACGTTTCTAGGTGATTCTAGCATACAGCAAATGAGGCTTTATTTTCCCATGTGTCTCTCTACTGCTAAATGACTATGAGAGAGAAATAATGAATAACTACTTCAGTGCCTCATTCGCATAAGCACTCAGGTACTTACTAGATGGATTCAAGATTCTGTCCCTGCATCTGTGAGAGAAGATCGCGAAGACCCTGCAGGGCCTAAGGAAGATGCCATGCACGGAAAGTTTGACCAGATCCAAGTGCACATTACATAGTGTACTGGAGTGAGAGGTCAAGAATAGGCCACCACCTCCTTCATGTGCCCTAAAGTCTCTTAACAAAAGCCCAGCATCCCCCTCAGTACACACAAGAAGCAAAACCGTAGAAAGGAACCAATTACTGTATTTTCTCATAGCTTTCAATTGTCTTTTATCTCTCTAGTTAGGCACACATTAACTAGCCAGGCTTGTTTTGTTTTGTTTTCCTTTGTTTATTGGTTTAGGTTAATGAGACTATTTCACCCATTTCCCAGTCAAATAGGGCTGGATAACAAGCTGCACAGTTACTGATCCATCACTTACTTGAAGCAAACAGCTGGGAAATTTGCACTGCATGCTAGGTCTAGCTGAGCCCAACCCATTCAGCCAAGACTCACATAAAAATAGAGCCCAGGAAAAGGCTCTCCTCCTCCCTCCCTCCCTCCCTTCCCCTTTCCCTCCCTTTCTTCTCCCCCCCTCCCTTCTTTTCTGATTGTCATATCTTTCTTTTCTCAACCATGAAATAGAGCAAAGAGCCTTCATGATTGATGGCTCAAGAGGCTCAATCTAGGGGCATCTGGGTGGCTCACTCAGTTGAGCATCTGCCTTCAACTCAGATCATGATCACAGGGTCCTGGGATCAAGCCCAGCATTGGGCTCCCCACTCAGCAAGGAGCCTGCTCCTCCTTCTCCCTCTGCCTGCTGTTCCCCCTGCTTGTTCACTCTCTCTCTGTCTGTCAAGTAAATAAATAAAATCTAAAAAAAAAAAAAAAAAGAGGCTCAACCTTCTATGTAGGCAGGAACCTACATTATGATGTGAGCTGAGAATTCTAACAAGGGCCTTACTGCCATCCACTTCCCACTTCTTCCAACCTGCCTTCGGTTGGTTTCTACTGGGCTGTCTGTAATGCCACCATTAGTGACACACAGAGCTCTCTGTGCTATCAGGCAGGTCCCCTAAAATGCAAATCCTTATCAAATCCCCTGCCCCTTAGTGTGGATATATTTACTGTATTCCTTTCTCTTGCAGCAGGATCGATACAAGCATGAGAGGACTTCACTAAATGAGAAGGGGTAAATGGGCCCAAACCATCCAAGAATGTGCTAATGTAGTAGCCACTGTTGCACTGGCCCCTGAGCACTGGAAATGTGTGCAAATTGAGTCCAAACTGAGATGTGCCGTCAGTATAACATACATACCAGATTTCAAAGACTTAAAAAAAAAACACTAAAGCTCATTGATACTTTTGTAAATTGACCACACATTAGAGTTATATTTTGGATATATTGGGTCAAATCAAATGTGTTACTAAAATTAATTTCACCTGTTACTTGTATCATTTTTAAACATTACTAGAAAATTCAAAATCACATATGATTTTGTGTGGCTTGCAAGTGTGGCTTGCTCTGGTAACTCGCACCGGAGGGGGCTGGTCAATGACCATTTTGGTCCATTTTGGTGATGTCCTAGGCTGGTGCTCTTACCCTGGGAGCAGAGTTCCTCTCTTTGGCTTCTCTAGTGGCCTTTCTGCCCGTTATTTTTCTGGTTTGAATGCTCTCATTTGACAAATGAGACAACACCCCCAGAGAGGTCAAAGGAATTTCCTAAGTCCTCTGGGGAGCTCACACAATCCGGTGGTGTGTGAGAGTGGGGGATCAGGGCAGGGGGGGCGCTGAGCCCAAAGGCCACCAGTTGCCAAGCCTTTGGAGGGCATGCCAAGAATACTCAGAAGTGAGGCAGGCTGGTTCTCATCTAAAAGGACCTAAACAAAAGGGGTAGAAGTGGTTCAGGAGGGTTTCTAATCCCAGCCTCTGATTACAAGGAAGTGTATGAGGTTCTTATAAACAGACCGTATTACCAAACTGGCAGGAAGTATGCCAGGCTGCATGTGGCCCTCTGTTCCTAATTTAGGACTTTGGGGGTTTCCCATATTGCCAAATTATTAGCGTAGGAGCAACAGGAGGACTTTTTCTTTGTGGGAGAGCCGACTCAGAACCCACTGCCTAAATCCTGCAAATAAATAATTCTTTATGCTAATCGGCTGGCGGGGGGCCAGCAGGCCCTGATGTATGCCCCAGGGCCTCAGCCCAAACCACAGACACTGCTCCTGTCTTACCCAATCGGGATGATGGCCAGGAAGGAGAGAAAGGAGGAGAGAGCAAAACAGGTGCCGACGAACTTTTCCATGGTGAGCTGATAGATCTTGTTGTACACCGTGGAGGTCACTACCCCGGTCAGAGTCAGGGACAGCTGCAGGATGACAAACACCTTGCCTGTGGAAGGGACAGGGGTTACCAAGAAGATATGCTGCTGTCCCTTCTGTGTTACCCACCAGCTGGGGCTCCAGGGAGCTCTCAGGAGGCTCTGCACCCTTCTCAGAACTCCCTCTCAGTCCCGGCTCACTCCACCAGGATTCCTGCCTCTATCCAGCTGGAACTTTCTGCAGCCCACAGACAGTAGCCTCCTCCTCTGACTGTGGCTTTTCAGTGACCGATTTTCTGAGTCCTTCCCATCCTCCTGTTTTCACCCCCTCCGCTCTGGATGGACCCCAGAGTGTTCCTAGTGTACCCAAGGCAGCTTCTGGAACTCTCTGGTGGGCTATCTGCCAGTCTGAACCCTGTGCTTCAAGCCAAGCAGCTCTGAAAAAGCCCAGGCAGAAAACTTCAGAGAGATTTCTTTTACGTACCATAAGAGGAGCCCTTTATGAGTTTGGACATTGCTGATCGGATGGTTGTGATGGGGATGAGCGCGAACATCATGACGGCTCGAGCTGGAAGGAAATCACATAAGAACACTCATTGTACCCTGCCTTGGCCAAGGAGTAAATCAGAAGAAAGCAAAATAACCTCACCAGGAATCTTCCTCTCCCCACAGCCCCCATGGGCTCGCCCTGGACATAGTGGTTTCTCTGCTGGTGGACTGACGCCCCCCACCCTGGGGCAGGCTGTGTCCCTGAGTTCTGACGGTGCCGTCGATGCCACAGATCCACCTGCGGGGTGGCAGGGCACAGGTGGCATGGGGATGGATAGCAAAGGGGTGTCTTCATTGGCAGAGTTAAGTGGCATCTAGGGAAGTGGAACTGATGTGACTCAGGACTCCTTGCCTTGTCGCTGGGACAGAGGTGTCTTCTGTCACCACCATTCACGACCCCCTCAGGAAGATGGTGGCAGGAGCTTTGGCAAAGTGCATCCATGAATGTGTGGCCCGTTACACAGCTGCCACACATCCTTGCTTCCTTATTCATAATCCCATCGTGACATGTGTTTAAGTGTGTGTGTGGGTGGAGAGAGAAAAGGAGAGGTAGAGGTGCTAGGAAGAGGAGGGGGTACTCTGGCCTTTGCATTGGCCCGTCTAACTGGGGTTGGCCAGACCCAAGTTGCCATTTTATTAGGTGTTTTCCGAGATGTGTGCCCTTAGCCAAGGGACAGCCTGTGGTAACTGTCTAGAGTTGTTTTTTCTAATATATTAGCCACTAGCCACAAGTGACTATATAAATGAATGAAAATCAAATTTAAAATTCTGTTCTTTAGTGGCGCTAGCCACATTCCAAGTGCTCGATAGCCACACATGGCCAGTGGCTACTCTATTGGGGCAGCACAGATTTAGAACCTTTCTATCGTTGTAGAAAGTTCTATGAGAGCATGGGTCTAGAGCTCTCTGCCTGTGGTCCTCAGATGGAAATTTCATTTCTACTTCTTGAGAGAATTTATTACATTGGTTGTGGAAGACATTTTTGGAGAGTTTTTATCCATCTTAAATAGCCCATGCTTGGCCCAAAATGATTTTAATGAAGGGACCTTTCCAGCCTGATTACCTTAATGTTTTATCCCTTTAAAATTGGAGAGAAAAAAATCTAACCCCTTCTCCTAAGGCCAGTCTGAAATCTTCCCTACTGACTACAGGCTCCACTGACTGACCCTCCCCTGACCTAGAGCCGTGGGCACCACTCCAATAACATTTCAGTGGGCAACACAAATAACATAGTCCAACTATATTAACTCAACGGCACGTGATCCTGTCTCCCTTCCTAGACAGTAGGTCCCATCCCTGGTGCTGAGCTGGGACACATAGACCACAACATGCCACACCATACCACGCCAGCCCCAGGACTCTAGGGGTCTGCAATGTCCTCATCCTCCCTCCCCCGGAATGCCGGACTCACCAATGTAGAACATGTATGTCTCTTTCACAAACGCCAAGAGGAGGGCTCCTGACCCAAAAGACACCATACCGATCATGATCATGGTGGTGTCCTGGAAGCAGCGGGAGAAGACCAGGACGCCCAGGAAGCTGGTGATGAAGATGGTGTACCCTGCAGCCATACCATAGCCCACCTGCACTTGGTTCCAACTGAGAGGCTCCCTTAGCATGAAAAGGGGCATCACGTCCACGGTGCCCACCACGGCCAGGTCATATATGATGGCACCCACAAAGAGCAGGGCAATGATAGTCCTCGGGGGCTGTGCCTTCCCAGGGGACAGAGGGTGCCCCACCACACTCTGCTTGTCTAAATGATCGGCATCCAGGGCACGGTAGGTGCCAACCGTGCCGGATACCGTGTCCACTGTGGGGAGCGCCCTGCTGGGACCAGCCATCGACTCAGGGACCTTCAGGACCAAGACGCTGTAGAAAAGTGCAAAAGCGGCCCAGCTCACGCTGCAGGCCGTCAGCACCAGGCCCTGCCCGGAGTGCCCAGTCATCTGCTTGAAGAGGTGCCCGGATGCCATGCTCCCGCAGAATCCCGCCAGGCCCAAGATCAGGTCGATGAGGATGAGGCGCACAGAGCGGCGGCCCTCTGGGGAGCCCAGGGAGCCCAGGGCCATGACGCCCGACCAGAAGGCCGAGAAGCCCCCGCACAGCCCATTCAGCGCCGCGGCACCATACAGCACCTCCACGGGCCAGTCCAGCAGCACCTTGAGCAGCAGCCCGAGGCGGGAGAGCAGGAAGCCCAGCAGGGACACGCAGATGGAGATCTTGCGGTGGTAGCGGTCGCTGAGCCAGCCCAGCCCGTAGGCGGACAGCAGCGGCGTCAGGCCCACCACGAGGTTGTAGACGATGTAGAAGTTGGAGATGGCCTTCTGCTGCTGGTCCTCCAGGGCGCCCCGAGGCGACGGGCTGGCGCTGTGGTTGGAGGAGGCCCCGGCTCCGAAGGACGCCTTCACCACGAGGAGCAGCCCCGCCTCGTAGAGGGAGGCGGCCACCTGCGTGGAGGCCACCAGGGGCTCGATCCAGGTCCTCACCCGCAGGTCAGACAGGAGGCCCCTCCCCGGGCAGGCGGCCTCGGGCCCCATGGGGACTCTCGGAGAGGGGCCGGATGCGGTCCCGGAGCGCGAGTGTGCGCCGTGCGCCCGGGTGCGCGCGGGAATGGACCGAGCCGGGGCTGGGGCTCAGGGCGCGTGTGACAGCAGCCCTCCCTGTGCGGCTGACCCCCGGGCCCGGCCACTCCTCCCGGCCTTAAAAGGCCGCGCCCCTTGCCCGCCTCCGCCCGCCCAGCCGGGCTGGCGGCCGCCGGGGAAGCCGGGAGCGTGCCGCGCGTTTCGGCCCCCGCATCGCCACCCCCAGCCGCCGAGTCACGCTGCTCCGGCCAGCGCGGCCGCCTGACGACGGCCGATGGCCCCCGGCCAGGCATGCCCAGACCTCCCGCGGGGCGCGGGGACGCCTTCCCCAAGCGTGTTCTGGCCTGGGCTGAGACGCCCCGGCAGAGAGTGAAATTCTACTATCCGTGGCGGGCAGGTCTGGGCGAGGGGCGGTGGGGTGGGGTACAGAACCTAGGATTCGTCCTGGGAGCGGGCCGGGGTGTGAGGGGTTTTGTTGGGTGTAAAAGCAACTGGGACTCCGCGCGCTGATGTAGGGAGCTGAGTAGCAAAGACTTTGAGAAAAGTGCAAATATCTCTTTGAGATGTTGATTTCAGTTCTTCTGCATGAATCCCCAGCACTGGGGTCGCTGAATGGTGGGGTAGTTCTAGTTTTAATTTTTTGAGGAACCTCCACACTGTTTTCCATTTTGCATTCCCACCAACAGGGGACAAGGGTTCCAGTTTCTCACATTCCCACCAATACTTCTTATCTTGATACCTTTTTCTTTCTTTTTTAATAACAGGATAGCCATCCTGACAGGTGTGAGTGGTATTTCATTGTGGGTTTGATTTTATTTCTCTGATGATGAATGATGTTGAGCATCTTTTCCTGGTCGTTGGCCATGTGTGTGTCTTCTTGGGAGAAATGTATCTTCAAGTCCTCAGCCCATTTTTCAGTTGGGCTACTAGTTTATGTTTGTGTTCGCATAATTAAATTGTAGGAGTGCCTTATGTATTTTGGAGATTAACCCTTATCAGACGTAAGGTGTGCAATATTTTCTCCCATTTGTAGGTTGCTTTACCACTACTTTGCCATGTAGAAGCTTTTTAGTTCGATGTAGTCCCGCTTGTTTGTTTTCAGGATCTGGAAGAGATGTCAGCAGCCCTCTACTCATTGCAGTATTTTTTTTTTTTTCTCATTAAACTTTTGTTTTAATGGGTCTCAAAATTCTGTGACAGATTTTTGGTCAAGTTGTTTCCATTAAAAAGTACTGATTTTAAAAACTAATAACTTAAAACTGCCACACACACACACAAAAACAAATGGTCCACAAAACATTCTCCTTTCCTTCTGAAGGTTTTACGATGCATTGTTATCATTAACCAGTCTTTTACTATTAAACTTAAATGGCCAATTGACACAAACAGTTCTGAGACCGTTCTTCCACCATTGATTAAGACTGGGGTGGCAGGTATTGGGGATAATATTCATTTAGCCTTCTGAGCTTTCTGGGCAGACTTGGTGACCTTGCCAGCTCCAGCTGCCTTCTTATCCACTGCTT
>CM053615.1:60426792-60442575 GCA_028646535.1 Procyon lotor
TACTGTGTCTGGGTTGTAGCCAATTTTCTTAATGTAGGTGCTGACTTCCTTAACGATTTCCTCATATCTCTTCTGGCTGTAGGGTGGCTCAGTGGAATCCATTTTGTTGACACCAACAATTAGTTGTTTTACACCCAGTGTGTAAGCCAGAAGGGCATGCTCATGGGTCTGCCCGTTCTTGGAGATACCTGCTTCAAATTCACCAACACCAGCAGCAACAATCAGGACAGCACAGTCAGCCTGAGATGTGCCTGTAATCATGTTTTTGATAAAGTCTCTGTGTCCTGGGGCATCAGTTATGGTCACATAATACTTGCTGTTCTCGAATTTCCACAGGGAGATATCAATGGTGATACCACGTTCACGTTCAGCCTTCAGTTTATCCAAGACCCAGGCATACTTGAAGGAGCCCTCTCCCATCTCAGCTGCCTCCTTCTCAAATTTTTCCATAGTTCTTTTGTCAATGCCACCACATTTGTAGATCTGATGACCAGTAGTGGTAGACTTGCCCGAATCTACGTGTCCAATGACGATGATGTTGATGTGAGTCTTTTCCTTTCCCATTTTGGTTTAGGTTGAGCGGTGGTTTTCACGACACCTGTGTTCTGGCGGCAAACCCGTTGCAAAAAAGCTACTCATTGCAGTATTATTCGCAATAACCAAGATGGGAAATAACAGAAGTGCCCATCAATAGGTGAATGGATAAACAAAATGTGACATATATACATATATACCCAATTGAATACTATCCAGCCTTTTAAAAAGAAGGAAATCCTGCAGTTGGTGACAATATGGATGAACCTTGAGGACATTGTGTTAAGGGAAATAAACAAATCATAGAAAGACAAATACTGCATGATATCACTTATATGAAGTATCTAAAATAGTCAAGTTCAGGAAACAGAGAGTGGAATGGTGATTGCCAGAGCCTGAGGAATCCCTAATCAATGGCATAAAGTTTCAGTTAAGCAAACACACCAACTCCAGAGGTCCTCTGTACAACGCTGTTCAATAATAATATGTCGTATACTTAAAAATTTGTTAAAACTCTCACGTTAAGTGTTCTTACCACCATGAACAAACAGAGTCCAAACAAAACTTCAGGAGCAGCTAGGCTCAACCCTTTGGCTGAGCCAGAGGCCTCTGGGACTTTGAGCAGGTGCTCTGGTGGGCCTGGAGCTAGCATGAGCCCCAGGTGGGCCCCAGCCTGCAGGGTCTGGCCTCAAACCCCAGGGCCAAGGGAGAGACAGGGAGGTCCTGGGTGTCCCCCCAGATGATAAAAGTCTCTGGCAGGGGGTAGATCCCACCAGAAAGAAGAGAGTCAGCAGGTCATCTGCTTCTGAGTAAAGTCCCCAGGGCCCTTTCTGTTTCTTTGTGATTGTTCTTCCTCCTCATGGGTTCCCTGCCGTGGATTGGCCTGAGCCCTCTGCTCCTCTAGCTGCCTTGCTTCCTCCTTTAAGTACACACTTCTGCAAAGAGGACCAGGCTGATGGGTGGCGCAGGGACAGTAATGCACCAGGAAGCAAGACGCTTCTTCAGGGTCACCCCCAGGGATGGAGAGTCAAAACATATGAGCTCTCTCCTTGTCAGTTCAACCCCAACATAGCCACATCAGCATGATGGATGAGCAGGACCCCAAAGCCACACAAGGGAGAAGACCCAGCTGCGGAAGGAGCAATTATAAAGGGTAATGTATTCATGGGAGGAGGGACTCAACTCTAAATGACTTTGTGTAGGTAGGTGTCCTTTAGGTGAGCTCCGTGTTCTCTTCCCTCCCTGGCACTGCTCAGCCGCCTGTGCCCAACCCAGACAACTCTGCCTTCTGCAGAGAGAAAAACCCACCTATTCTCTCCCTGTAAGATGTGCCCTGTGGAACCGGCCTGGTCGCCCCCTCAAAGCTTCCCCACTTCCTTCTTCCTCCCCCTCACGTAGGCCCACCTTGGGAGGGATTGGTTTCACTCAGCCCATGCCTGGCTCTCCCACTCCATTCTTAACCGTGTTTTCTCAGAGGCTAGAACAAAAGCAGTTCAACCAGTCTGTTGCTAGGAGGTACAGAGCCTTCCGGGGATGTGGAGGTTTTGGGGGAAGGTGGTACCCAGCAGTCAGACGTGGCCCTGAGAACCACAGACAGCTTGAACTGTATGGACCGTTCTGGCCACTTAAGCAAGGGGTCTCTTCTTGGGGTCGTAAGCACGAGAGGGTAGACTTGATTCTCCCTGGGTCTCAGTTCTTCCCATCCTCTTGTGAAACTAGGGAAATTTGAGGGGCCTCTGAGAGCTTCCCACCAGATCTAGGGCAGGTCTAGTGGGAGCTGGGACATCCTGATGCTAGCTTGCTTGCCAGCCCTGGGACTCTCCAGGCTTGCACCTGAATCCTCTAACCAGAAATGAACTAGACTGAGGGCAGTCAGTACCTTTCCCAGTCTAGGCTACTCTGCTTTGGATTATATTTTCATCCTGTTCCTGCAACCCCCTCCATCTCTGACTCCAGGCTTCAGCTGAGTTAGTGCCTGGTCATCATCTGTGGCCTCGGCTTCTGGCAGGGTATGGCCCTTGAGCCAAGTTGAACACGGACCCTGCCACTTTAGTCTCTAGCTCAAGGTTGGCTCTATTCAAGTGCAGAAGTTAAACTCACTCATCTTTTAGATTGATAAAGTCATACTCTTTGAGGAGAAAAAGACTTAAAAAAAAAAAAAAAGGAGCAGCTAACATTGACTGAGCCCTTACTGTATGCTTAGCACTCTGCAGGAATGAATGAATGCCACCTGCCCAAGAAGTCCATCAGCTAATGTGTCACCTCATTTTATATTTGGAGAAACTGGGACCAGAGAGGTTAAGTAATTTGCAAAAGACCACACAGCTAGTAAGTTGGGGAGCCCGTATTAGGCACTAGTCTTTGCAAGTCTATAGCTATAGGGAAAACATAGTCAACAGGGAATCTTATTTGAAGGTATGCCCTCAACCAGCACAGGAATGTGGAGAGGAACAGAAACACCTTAGTCATGATGAAATTATTGTTGATCAACTGCGTATTACACAAATGGAGAGCAACGAAGGAGTGGATGGAAGTTTATTTACCGAATGTATATCCCAAGCACTTTACAGTCAAGTAGGTAATGCTTTTATTTTCTTGACAGAGGGCTCCAAAATTCATTTTAGAAAGTAACTGTGTTTGTTGGGGAGATACAGGGGATCAGTTAGAAGGGGAAATCCCTAGGCCTGGTTTCAGCCTTGGAGGAGGCTCCAGAACAGAGGTGGAAGCTCCGTGAGTGAGTCAAGGAGAGGAACTTGTCTGAGGCTCTGGAGAGGGAGGGGCGGGAGGGGGTAGAGGGGGTGTGGGGGAGGGGGAGGGAAGGAGGTGGGGGGGCATTGAGACTGGGGCTGTTGGGGGATGGGGCCAGGATAGGAACCCCCCACGTCAGGGTGGGCAGAGGGACTTTAGAAGAATAGAAATATCTAGTAGGGGTTTTAAACATCTCGTTGTGTCTTGTGTGTATGTGAAACCTTCCTGAGATGGCTCCCTGCCTCCTTGGTTCTTTAGAAAAGTCTACTGGTGAATGTCTTATGTGAGGGCAGTTTTTTCATGGAAATCGGTAAGGGAGCTGTGGTTCCCGTCTGGGTTGACACAATGCTGAGCAGTAGCCGTGACTAAACAGGAGGAGGATACCACAAGAACACAAGCCTCCCGGGGATTTGCTGGAATCCGGGAGTGGCTTAGGACTTTCACAGGCTATGGGACTTGGGGGAGTTAAGCCATGGACCCAGATCTTCAGGCCCAGAGAGACCTTCGCAGCTGCCCAGCAGGCTGCACTAATAAGGGAGGTGTTATTCTCTTTGTTGCTAATATTTGAGGAGCTGAGTTTGGTCTTTCCATAAGACATTGCAAATGAGGGAAATAAGATGCCCTCAGAGACAGCAGTGTGCAGTGGAACAAAGTGAAGATGTACAGACTCATCCCAGGGGGCAGAGAGAAGCCTTGTCAGTGGCCATCCGAGCCCTGTCTATGAAGGGTTTTCCCGTGGCCAGTCCAACGCTACTGGCAAGAGGCAGCCCCAGTCCTCTTGCACGACCTCAAGCTATCCTCTTGTTATGATTTTACTTCACGCAGGGAGAAATGTGCTAGTTATTTGAATAGTTACTCCAAATACTTTTTAAAAATATTTTATTTATTTAAGAGACAGAGCATAAGTGGGGGAGGGGCAGAAAGCCAAGCAGACTCCCCACTGAGCAGGGAGCCCAACATGGGGCTCCATCCCAGGACCCTGGGGATCATGACCTGAGCTGAAGTCAGACTGAGCCACCCAGGCACCCCTACTCCAAATAATTTCTTATGGTAAATTAATAAGTTGGCATTCTGGTTTATCTATCTGCCTTTCTCAGTTGGTTCATTTGGACCTTTGTCTGGAAATGGCTTCGTCTCTATGTGCTAATGAAACGGAGTTTCTTTCTTTCTTTTCTTTTCTTTTTTTTTAAAAAAGATTTTATTTATTTATTTGACAGAGAGAGAGCACAAGCAGGCAGAGAGGCAGGGAGAGGGAGAGGGAGAAGCAGGCTCCCCGTGGAGCAGGGAGCTGATACGGGTTTCCATCCCAGCACGCTGGGATCATGACCTGAGCTAAAGGCTGCTTAACTGACTGAGCCACCCAGGCACTCCTGAAATGGGGTTTCTTTATTGGACACTTTCCATCAAATGCTGTGAGCCTCTTCCTGTTGAAGATATTTTCAAACTCAGTGCTTCATTTGTTCATTCATTATCTGGGCACCCATCCATCCACCCCATGTGTCCATCCATCTACTTATTTGCAAGCATTTTTTGAGTATCAAGCCCACTAGCAGGTTCCGGGGTTGCAAAATCCTTTGCCCTCAAGGGGCTGATGTTTCAGCCTGCAGTTATCAGAAGGCACTTGCACTCACACTCCAAGTTCTGTGTCACACGTGAGTTCACTGGTGCCTGGGGACATGCCTCCCCCTTCATCACAGGCTCTGGCTTTATAGGATTCCTCTCCACTCCAAGTTCTGCTACCAACCTGAACTGTGTCTCAAACAACCTGCTCGACAGCATAGAAGAAGAAAGAAGTCTGCTGGTTTTGCTGGTCAGGGTACATTAACTCGTCTTCTGATAACAACACCCCATTGAACCGCTCTCCTCTCTCCATGGGGCTACGTGACTCAGCTCTGGCCAATCACAGCAAGTGCCTTGGGCTCACTGATTGGTTTAGAGAGGGAAATGTGACCCAAGTGGAGACCAATAAGAAAGAGGCCCAGGATTTGGGCTGAAATAGCCGATTATTGTCTTCTGATGGTCTGGACTGGTGAGGCTGAAAGCCTGGTGCTGGCAGCTGTTTTGCTACCACGAGACAAGAGCTGGCCTGAGATGGGAATCCATGGAGAGGAGAGTCGGGGCTGAAAGAGCCATCAGATCCCGAGAACATCACATGCGCTATGCCCGGGGCTAAAGTACTCCTCGGCTTTTTGCCTTTTTAATTGCCTGTTTGATTTGGGTTTTCTATCCAGTCCAAACAAGAGATTTGATGGAGTCAAACCCACAGCCTCTCATCTCTAGTGACCTTGCTCCTTCTTCAGCCAAACTCCCCTGGATCCCGGACCTGCTCATCAAAGGTCCCACTCTGACCACACGCTCCTCTTCTTCAGTCTTGCTGGTTCAACTACTTCCACTTCCATGATTCTTTGATCCAGTCAGAGCCCACGTGCCCCTCTACTAGCGTATGATGTTCCAAACTGTAGCCTTTTCTTTCTCTTCTCTTTCTCTATCCACTTAACTTCTATTTCCTGGGACATTATTTCAACAACACGCTTCATAATAGACCAGACTCTCTGGTGCTTCTGTCTTTTCAATGCACATCAATCCTGGACGAACCCAGTTACCTGCTGGCACGCAAGTAATGGGGACTGTTGGAGGAAGCGTCACCATAGGGCAGATTTTAATGAGTCATTTACTAACTCCAATCTCCAATGAGCCCTCAGAACCAGCCGGTGGTCCTGCGTTGTCTCTCCAGGCAACACTCAGCCTGTCATTCTCCAAAATTACCAGTTCAGACCTTTGCTGTTCTCTTCAGACCTTCAAGTCTTCTACCATTTTCTGTTTTATTTCCAGCTTTGTCATGTCAGGAAATGGATTTTCTGAGGTCATCAGCGATTTCCTATCATCCTCCTTGACTCTGAGCAGCCTTGGGGCATTTTGACCTCTTCCTTAAGCCTTTGAGTTTATTCTCTTGTTTTGGTAACACCAGGCCCCTTTGCATATCTCTGTCCTCTCTGACCACTCTTCTCTTTCACCTTTGGAGACTCCTCAAACTCTAACCAATCTTGAAAACTGGAATTCCTCAGGCCTTTGTCATGGGCTTTCCCCTCAGTCTCTCCTCTAAGAAATCTTGTTTAGGGAACTTGAACTACCATCTATATGTAGATGACTTAGTAAATTGTCTCCAATCCAGACACACCAACTACCTACTGCATATCTTTTCAACATAAGACCAAACTCATAGTCTCCTCTGCCCCTTACAGTGTTCCCTGTCACAGAGATAGCCCCACCATCCATCCAGCTGTCTAAGCTGGTAAGATGAAGGGTATCCTTGATGTCTTTCTCTCTCTAGCCTTCTTGATGCAATCCCTTACCAAAGCATGTTGATTTGACCTCTTAAATGTCTCTGGAATCCATCCCTTTCTTTCCATTTTCAGAGCAGCACCCCGCTTTGAAGAATCATCTCCTGCTTGGCCCCCACAATAAACTACTAATTGGTTTATCTGTATCCATTTTCATTCCTCTCCAGTACTGACACCAATTTCTCTCTACAAAATACGCAACCTCTTCTAAAGCCAAATACCCACACAGTGGTCTGCCAGCCTTGCATGATGTGGTCATGGCCTACTTCTCCCCTTTCATCCTGTACCATGCCCCCTTCTTATTGCTTCTTATTCTCCCTTCAACTCCAGTCATATTGGCTTCTAATTCTCAAATGTTCTTTACTCCTCCTACCACAGGCCTTTGTCCATGCTGTCCATTCTATCTAGAACTGCCTAGCTAACATCTACTTATCCTTTGGGCCTCATCCCAAGTCCCACTTCCTCAGGAAAGCATTCCCTGACTTTCCTAGCTCAGTCATTCCACCCCCCACCCCCTGCCCATTAGAGAATCCCTTAACACCATATAACTCCTCTTCTTGTCACACTTCTGATTTTTACAGTTGTTTTGGTGATCAATTTGATTCCTGTGTTTGGTGCCATTGGGTTTTAAAATCAGTGAGAACTGGGACCATAGTCCTGTTGCCATCAAAGTCTCTGAGCCCCACACCTTGTCTAGCACCTAGAAGCATGTAATAACTATTTGGCAAATAAGTGAATAAATATCATACTACGTTGATCCTTCTTGTCTGGGGAACCCATGAATTCAGATTTTTAGAGAGAAGAAAGTTAAATGTTAGTTATTCTTTTCGACCAGCCCCCTGGAGAAACTGAGACCCCAAGTCCTCAGTTAGCTAGGACTAGTCTTTAAGTTCTGTGGCTCAGACCTCCCATTGCACTGCCCCCCACCCCCCATCCAGCAGCCATGGGGCACTCTGAACTAAACCCCTGCCATGTCTTTGCAGCAGTGTATGACTATGGGGTCAAGTTTAATGTCTTTGGGATGACACTCTTAGCCTCATCAGCACTACCCTTCAGAGAAATTGTCACCACTAAATAAAACCTACAGCTCGGGTTTTATTTAGTCAGCTCAGAATCCTGCTATTTCTCCAAGCCCTGATTTATTGAAAGCTTTGCTGTGGGGCTGGGGGTACAGCCAGGAGCTACAGATCATATTTACTTATTTCCTGTCTCATTACCTTCTGGCTGCTCCTCATATAATAACACAGCAGGAAAGCTTTCTGGCAAAGGAGGCTTTGGGACCACGTTCATCTCAGCCGAACAGCTCTTGTTGGTTCTTGGTCAGGATGGAACAACTCTCACTGTCTCAGCTGAAAGTTTACCCCACTCTTTCCTCCCCTTAGGCTCTTCACCTCAGGGATTCACTAGGGTGAAAGATCCCCCAACACATGATCAGCCACCTCAAAGTGCAAATCCTCACAATGTTAAAAATTTTTAATTTCTGTTCTTAAGTACTTAAGTCTTGTCTCAAAAACTGTGCTGTATAATTTAGGGAGGATAGAAGTCAAGGGGAAAAGGGCCTCATCCCTGCTATTTTAAATCTGAAATATACGTATATGTGAGTCAGCCTGACTCAGTATTTGCTGGCTTGTGCTATCGTTTTTATCAGTCAGATTTTGCTTCATGAAACAGAAGAAGTAGATCATGGAGAGATGTGGATGTCAGACAGGCCTGGAAACACCTCTGTGATGAGCTGAATCAAGTTAGGCACACAGTCACTCTCTGATTTCAGGGAGGCACAAACCCTGTGGGAAAGGCCAACACTAGTCCAGAGGAAGAGATGACACAGTCCAGGGCATTTCCCACATGGAGATATTGTGAATCCTACAGAATCATAGAAGGGCCAAGGAGAAAATAATGTGCATCTGCTTCCCCTTCCAGAAATCAAATTAATGTTTTGAATATTTAGGTTGAGGCCTCATATGAAGTGAGAGTTTATTCCTCATGACTTCCCTTTTATGAGGGAAAATAGTGCTCTCTTTCTCTTCTTTCAACTGGCTTGTATTTTGGGATTTCTCTGTTTCGTGAATTTTGCCTTCAATCTGATTCTATCTCCTCATATTTTCTAGGTGTTCCTTGATCATTCTGGTTCACTGACGGCATCTATCCTGTTTGCCTTTGACTCAATGGAGTTGTTCTTATTTATGCATATTTTTATTCCCTCTGCCTTAAATAATATTTTGCAAGGAAGGAGAGGTAATGCATATATCCATCCACCATCTGGAGATAAAAGCCATATTATATCTTGAAGTGCCCATGCTTTTGTAGAATAAAGATAGTTTGTGGCTCATTAGACATAATCGATGTTTGTAGTTATATTACTCAACTCCTGAATCCAGAAGTTAAATGAAAACTATGAAATTAGTGTGACCCATTGCACTGATACCTCATGCATGTAAAATTGTGTCCTTTGGCTGATCCCTTAAACATGGTAGAAGATATATTCTGTTGATTATGGGGTAAACATTCTTGTCATAATTTTCTATAAATGTTAGATGGTGAGTGAAAAGTGTCCAGAGTGGTTGATGTCTTTCATGCTAGATTTCCTTCTAATAATAAACATGTAAATGCCATTGCTAAGGCAGAAACATGTTTTAAATAAGGTAATATTATTTTGTGAATATAAAATTATAAAAGTAAATGTTTACAATACAGACAGGTTCTAAAGAAAAAATAAAAATCCAATCCAACAGAGACACATGACCACTGTCAACATTCTAGCACTTTATCTTTAAATTTAAAAGTTTTTATTCTCGGGGCACCTGGGTGGCTCAGCGGGTTAAAGCCTCTGCCTTCGGCTCAGGTCATGATCTCAGGGTCCTGGGATCCAGCCCCGCATCGGACTCTCTGCTCAGCAGGGAGCCTGCTTCCCCCTCTCTCTCTGCCTGCCTCTCTGCCTACTTGTGATCTCTCTCTGTCAAATAAATAAATAAAATATTTTTTAAAAAAATAAATAAATAAAAGTTTTTATTCTCACTTCAAATATCAAGGGCATTTTCCCATACCATGAAATGCCTATATGAAATTCTTGACTGAATATGGGAAGAAATATAAAGTGCTCAATAGTTCATAAAACTGGGATTTTAAATTCATATAACTTAAATTATTTTCTTTTAGAAGTCTGATGATTCTTATTTGATAATATTCTGACAACTGATGAATTTACGAAAGACCTGTGGATCAGTCAGGATAGGCTGGGTTATGCTGTGGTAACGAATAATCCCCAAATCTCTGTGGTTTAAAATGACTGAGATTTATTTCTCTCTCAGGCTACATTTCTACCATGGATTAGCTGGAGGGATCTGCTCGCTGTAATTCTTCAGGACCACCACCAACTCAAACACTCTGGTCACCATTTAAAGAAAGTTCTAGAGATTCTCACACTGGTAATTAAATGGTCAGCCCAGGAAGTGACATCCACTACTTTCACTCAGAACTCACTGGCCAATTGGATCTCATCCAGGTCAGAAACTTTTATGCTATAGGGATGCTGGGTGACTCAGTTGGTTAAGCATCAGCTTTCTGCTTAGATCATGATCCCAGGGTCCTGGAATCCAGCCCTGCATGGGGCTCCCTGCTCCATGGGGAGTCTGCTTCTCCCTTTCCCTCTGCTCCTCCCTGCTGCTCATGCTATAGAGTCTCGCTATCTCTTACATAAATAAATAAAATCTTTAAAAAAATTTTTTGTGCTGTAAAGAACACCATCAAGGGTGCCTGGGTGGCTCAGCTGGTTAAGTCTGCCTTGAGTTCAGGTCATGATCCCAGGGTCCTAGGATGGAGTCCCATGTTGGGGGGGTCCCTGCTCCACAGGGAGTCTGCTTCTCTCTTTGCCCCTCCCCCCAACTCATTCTCTTAGTCTCTCTTTCTCTCAAATAAAATCTTAAAAAAAAAAATCAAGAAAGTGAAAAAATAACCCACAGAATGAGAGAAAATATTTGCAAATCATATATCTAATAAGGGACTTGCATCTAGAATATATAAAGAATTTCTACAACTCAATAAAAAAGGATAGATGATCCAGTTTAAAAATGGGCGAAGGATACGAATAGATACTTCTGCAGAGCAGGTATACAAATGGCCAATCAGCACATGAAAAGATGCTCAACATCATTAGCCATCAGGGAAATGCAAATTGAAACCCCATGAGATATCACTTCACACCCACCAGGATGGCTATAGCAATAATAAAAGGCAATAATAATTGTTGCTTTATCTACTGCTGGTGGAATGGAAAATGGAGGAGCCACATTGGAAAACGTTCCGGTAATTTTTCAAAAGGTTAAACACAGAGTTACCATATGTTCCAGCAATTCTACTCCTAGGTATAGACCCAAGAAGATTGAAAACCTGTGTCCACACAAAAACTTGAATATGAATGTTCATAGCCACATTATTTTTAATACCGCCCAAAATGGAAACAACCCAGATTCCATCAACTAATGAGCAGATAAATAAAAGATGGTGTATCCATACAAAAGAATATTACTCCACCATAAAAAGCAATGAAGTGCTCATACATGCTACAAAATGGATGGACCTTGAAAACATCCTAAGTGAAAGAAATCAGACACAAAAGTCCTCATATCCTGTGATTCCATTTATATGCACTATCCAGATTAGGCAAATCCATAGAGACAGAAACTAGATTTGTGGTTGCCAGGGACTATGGGGAAATGGTAATAGGAAGGGTAGTGATGGGCGTGGGGTTTCTTTTTTGGGTGATGAAATGCTCTGGAATTAGTGGTGATGGTTGCAGAACCCTGTGAATATATTAAAACCCACTACATTCTACCATTGAAAAGGATGAATTTTATTGTATATGATTTACATCTCAATAAGTTTTAAAAATTGACTTATACAGCACATGCTTCAATTTCATTTCTTAAATTAAGGTTTTTAATGATGTTGCAATGATTTGTAATATAATTTGTAACTGTCCCTCAGAACAATGTACTGCTTAAAATATAACCTATGAGAAATTATATTAGTTACCTAGCATGCTTAGATATAGACTTAAGAAAAACATGTACTGGCAATGAGCCTCTGGGGGAGAGGACGATATACGTCCTTGAAGCCAAGCAGCTGGGGATGCCCCGCCCGCTCAGGGAGTAACACCACCTGCTTCATTTTTCCGTTATCTCCCCTTCCCTGGAGAGCACCTGCAGTTAGTTAGATGACCCTCTTGTTTGGGTTTGCTCATTATAGGTCATGTGCTCCTTGACCAGACATATTTTGTTTTTCTTCTTACTTATCTACAAGACTCATGGTCAATGTGTGACCTAACCTAGCTTCTTTGTTGGTTGTTAACTTCGGGGTGACAGTCTTTTCTACTGCCGTCCCCTGCCCCCTTTCTCTTGCAGCTGACTTGTTTGTGCCTCATTCTTCTCCCATGCGCCATCAGGAGGCGGCAATAATTCTATAATCCTGATTTTTGTTCTAATTTTAGGCATAATCTTACTGTAAGACTATGCTCAAACTTTTAAGTCATTGCAAGATTTTATTTATTTATTTTTAAAGATTTCGTTTATTTATTTGAGAGAAAGAGAGCATAAGGAAAGGGAGAAGCAGGCTTCTCCTCTGATGAGAGGGTTCCCTCTGATGAGGAACTCAATCCCAGGATCCCAGGATCGTGACCTGAGCTGAAGGCAGACGCTTAACCAACTGAGCCATCCAGGTGTTCCAAGTCATTGAAAGATTTTAAATATGGTTTTCCATTGTGTAAATTTCATTAAAATAATATAATAGAAGAGCCATTTAAAGTCTGGCTTTTCACCAAAAAGAACCCTAGAAATTTCTCTGGGACCAATTTCTCAAATAATTATAACATATTCAATTTATGACTCAGTTTATTATTAGGTGTACGTTTTTGTGATTATTATATCGTAATGATACTACTCACTAAAAAGTCCTGCGTGGCTAGGAACCCTGTCTGCTCTGACTCTCCAGCACCAAGCAGTCTGTGGGACTTGTAGCAGATATTCAGTAAATATTTGTGAAAGTGAGTGGGTGATTAGTTAAAAGAGCCAGAATTTCAAAGCCTTCTCTAAAGCCATTTGGCACTCCCTGGGCAACGATAAAAGATATTAATATGAAAGGGAGGTAAGATGGAGAGAAATATAAAGTAAGTCAATTTCCTAAAAATGATCCTATCTCTGCTTTGGAAATTTGTCTTTTTAATTCCTTGAGCATCTCTAGCCATCTTCCAATATTTCTTAGAGATGACCGACTGCTATTCTGGGTTTATATCTGACTCTTCTTTCAGAGTCCTGAAATATTTCTCATCTGGGTTTTAGATTAGAATTTAATCAAGTAATTCTGAATTCTCTGGTTATCTTCATCTCTAAGCCATTTGGAGTTTTTATCCCTTTTTAAAAATCACATTTATTTTTCTCCTCCTAGTTGGAAGGTAATTTTTCTTGCCCAGGGAAGGCAGGTTAATGTGGTGGCTCAGAGCACAGGCCCTGAAGTCAGGCTAGTCCCTGAGTCCTGGCTCTGAAGCTTGCTGGCCATGCGATTTTAGTCTCTCATGCCTTATTTTTCTCATCGGTAAAATGGGAATAATATTAGGACCTATCCGAAGGGTTGGACGAAGTAAGTTAATGCATATAATATGTTCAACATAGTCTCTATAACTATTAATTTCTATTCTTGTCAGCCTGACAGAGAAGTCAGATGTTAATTTATAATTTTCTAGCTGCCGGATTGTAGGTTTAACTCTTCCTTATTTGTTTCCCTTCTGAAATCAGGGCCTACCATGTCAGGTCCGTCTTTTGTGTTCATAATAATCTCCAGCAGCTTGGCTCATCCCCCATTGAGGGATTTGGTCTTTATTGGCCAATCCAGACTGTTCCAAAAGGGGCAGTGAGGATAGTGAGTGACTATTCAGGACATCTGAGGACCTGTTAGAAGAATCATGCTTTTTAAACAGGAAGAAAGGAGGATGAAGTGACGAGGGCAAGACGGGGTAGAAGGAAAAGGAACAGTGCATTCCTCAATCTACTTAAAGGACTGCCATGTTGATGGGGAGTTGACTTGTTCTTTGTGGCCCCAGAAGAAAGAGCTGGGGCCGCTGGATATAAGGTTTGCTTCAACTGAAGTCAGGAATTCCTAATAGAGCTTTCCAAACCTACCTCAGTCCAAGTCACCAGTAGATTATTCCACTTACCACAATAATCTCATAAGTTTTTTCCCACATCATGGAGGCCCCTTCAGTACCCCAGCTACTCAGCAGCCAAAGTTCTTTTTGTAAAGCACCAACATGATCAAGTCATTTCCGTGCTCATTACCTTTCAATGATTTCCAACTATCTTTGGGAATAAAGCCTCCAATCTGTATCGTGGCCTAGAAGGCTTACTGGGTCTGGCCCTCCTCCCTCTCCTGTGCCTCCCACCCCCACGCCTCACTGGACACTCTCCTTTGCTCACAGTGGTCCACCCACCCTGGTCTTCATCGTTTGCTTCCTCAAACTGCCCACAGAGCCTTGAACATGCTTTTATCTCTGCTTATGACATTCCACTTCCATTTTATCTCATCAATGCCTACTCTCCCTTCAGATGTTCATCCAGCCACCCATTCTTAAGAAAAGCCTCCCTCAAACTTCCTGTCTTGGGCTATTAGATGCTCTCATAGCATCATGTACCTCTCATCTGCGTGCAGTTCTTTCCGCTGTTACAATTTAATGGTATTTGTATGAATTTTTGATTAGTGCCTATAAGGTCTATGAGTGCAGAGATTATGCTTTTTTCTTTTTTATCCTCACCTGAGTCCTCATTATGGAGCACGGTGCCTGGTACACTGTAGGTGCTCAGTAAATCCTTCTTGAATGAATGCATGAACAGATGACCCAACAGCTGATGAGCTGTGTTGGTAGGAATTACACTGCTTCTCCCGGAGATGTTTAACGCTGAGGATAGGCAAACTCAAAGCTCTTTTTAAAAGAATCTGAGTCTATCCCAGGGCCCTTGTAATAGAAGTTTACTGGACTAAAAAGTGGTAATAAGCTCACCAAATTGCCTTGGTGGATCTCTGAACCGTTGTCACATCGTGTAGTTGGAAACTGCCTGAGCACCACCTAGTGAACAGAGGAAATGCGCCTTTCCCCACCCTCCCTGGCCCCTCACTGTTAGGCATTCTGTTAGGTGCCTCGCTCAACTCCAGGAGGCGCCATTCACATTGACCATGATGTCAATGGTGCCTCATGGAGTTCTGCAACATGGTGTCCCTGGCCTTCAGGAATGATTATTGGGGAGGGTTTGGCACAGAGGGAAGAGAGCCACTGGAAAGGAACCATTTAAAGATTTAGGATGATGAGGTAACAAGTAATGGATCAAAATTTTACAGGGAAGAGGAAGGGCTGAAGGCACTGGCTTCTCTGAACAGGAGGAGACCCCTCCTTCCATAAGAGTTGCCCAGAATTGGCAGTCAGAGGGCAGTGGTGAATTGCAATGCAGTTGCAATAAGGCCTCTGCTGACCTTATGGGGAGCTAGGATGATCCTTCAGAGTTGTCCCGCCTGCTAATCCTTTACGTTCCCCTCCCCACATCATTGATCAACCACCAGGTTCAGGCTGCCCTGGAGAAGGGCATGTGACTTGGGGCAAGGCAGCTCTCCTCAGCTAGTTCCCAGAGGGGACTCCGTTGGCAGCTGGCAGCCATCAATGTTCTTAGCATCTGAGGAAATAAATGTCTCAGTCCTGAAAGAGCGAGCTGGATCGCGCTTCACAGCTTCTACTACAATGGGCAAATGACAAGAGTTCAAATAGGAAGAAGTCATTTTCACCTTCAGAGTGTTAAACAAATGGCCAGCCTCATTAGTAGTGTAAAGTGCTATATGAAACTATATAGCACTGTTAGCCTATCAGACTTGGGATTTCCTAAAAAAGATTGGTCATGAAAAAGAGTTATAACTAGCATACTTTGAGACCCTAGAGTGGTGATGGAGATGGATTTAAGATTTGGCATACTGGTGGTAAAAACCATGTGAATAAAGGTGATCATTCAGAAAGAGTGTACATAAAGAACCCAATCTTACCATCTCGGAGGAAAATTAATATAAGATACATAGTATAACACGTATTTAAGGAAAGCTCTATGCCATTGTGCCCGGAAGGCTTTTCCTATGG
>CM053615.1:60442675-60477727 GCA_028646535.1 Procyon lotor
AGGAAGGAATAAAGAAAGAAAGAAAGAAAGAAAGAAAGAAAGAAAGAAAGAAAGAAAGAAAGAAAGAAAGAAAGAAAAGGAAGAATATTTCTGACTTCTGGGGTTAAAATGTAACCCAGGCCAGAGAGAGAAATATAATTATACCTCTGTTTACCCAAATTCCAAGTGCCATGTAGAACTTGTACTTACAGGAGAAAGGCTATACCACCTATATGGTGGAAATCTATAAACCATGCAGAAAGTGGTTTCTGGTGTCTTATTGAGCCCTGGTAAAGAGGGGTCATCTGATCAAGAGACGTCAGATGATCATACAACCAGAACTATCCATCATAAGCTATTTTCTTTCAGACTAGCAAACTATAAGTTTGGATGGGCTCAGGGCAATCCGTCACAAGATGAATGGATTGGGATAGGGCACAAGTAGGGCCAGAGGGCACCAGCAAGCTGCTCGAGCGTGTGGCCCAGATCCCATGTCATTTAGTGCCTCTCCCAGAACCAGCTGCATGAGCGATTTCTTATGACAGCTAATGAAGGGGGGAAAGAAAGTTGGGCTAGAATCACGAATGTGCCTGTTTAATTTGCCCACGCAGGTCAGAGGGCTGCATGGACATCTTTCTCAGGTGTGGTACTATGAGAAAGCAATGAGGAAGTCCTCCCAATGGAAAACCTCCAGGAGGTGGAGCTGGTCATGTAAGTTCTCTGAGGTAGGAATATTGCTTTTGTTGAAAGTCCGGCCTGTCAACATCAGAGACCAACACTGAGCACCCAATCGAGCATTATCCCTAAGGAAACTAACCAGCCATTTGATGGCAACTTGGCAGGAATGTGTCCCTTGCACACTAGAAGGGACAACTATCACCTTGGCCAGGATCAATACATATTCTTTATGTGGGTTTTTCTTCCCTGATATGGGGTCTCAGCCAGCACCGTGATCTGAGACCTTATCGACTATTTGGTATCAGCAAGAGACCAAAGCTAAGGATCCCACTTTACAGCAAAACAAACATGGTAGTTGGCACATGGTCATGGGATCCACTAGTTCTATCATATTTTTCATCACCTAGGAGCCACCAGCTTGGTAGAGCAGTAGAATGGTCTTTATAAGACCACCCAAGATCTCAGTTTAAAGTTAACACCCCATAAGCATGAGGTACCAAATCCACACCCTAAACCAATGGCCATTATATGATACAGAATACCTGGGTCTGGGAACTAAAAGATGGAATTAGAAATGGCCCCAAGCACCATCACTCCAAGTGACCCTCTTTGGGCATTTGTATTTCCCGTCCCTGTAGCATTAGCTCTGCAAGTCTAGAAGGGACCACTTCCATCAGGGAACATAGGAAGAATTCCATTGAACTTTAAGCTATGACGCTTGCTCAGGCACTTCCAGCCCCGTGTGTCAAGAGAACAGCAGGCAAAAAAGGAAATTCAGGAGTTGTTAGGGCTGCTGCTACTCAGTGGGGCAGGGAAGAATATGTTTGGTGCTCGAAAGATCGGTGGAGGGTCTCTTGGTATTCCCATACCCAGTTTTAATGGCAAAGGGTCAAGGGCAGTAGCCACGGCCCGAGAAAGACATAGTAAATTTAGGCACAGGCATTTTAAGGATGATGGTCTGGGTCACCTCACCAGGTAAGTCACAGAGACCCACAGAGGTGGCGAGGGGAATATGTCATGGGAGGTGGAGATGGGGTGATGAGGGTCATTTACGCCTTCAGCTTAGCTGTGGCAGTGGAGGGTCTGCAGTTTGTCTCACTAACTCTTCTCTTGTAAGTTTCCCAGCAAACCAAGCCAACCAGAATTATGGAGAAGTCATTCCAGGATGCATCTGAGAGGTGACGAGGTAAGCTCGGTGGATATTGTAGAATTTACTCAGATCCCCTCTTTAGGGCCAGTGCATCTAATCTCAGTCACTGGGAATATCAGCCATTGCAGGCCCACAGCTATCTCTCCCTGGTAATGACACTCAGCACAATGAACCGTGCTGCCCAGATTTCCACAGCGTTCCCAGGAAGCACAGCTCCAGAGCTGTGGCGTTGGTTGCAATCCCACTGCTTCTGTCCAATCCTGCCTTCATGATTTCCTCGTGGGGGTACCTCCAAGAACACTCCTTGGCAAACCTTCTAGCATACAGTTTCGTATGGTCTCCAGAGAGCCCAGTATAGAGAACCTATATAGAACCTAGTATAGAAGTATAAAACCTGGGCGCCTGGGTGGCTCAGTGGGTTAAAGCCTCTGCCTTCGGCTCGGGTCATGATCTCAGGGTCCTGGGATCGAGTCCCGCATTGGGTTCTCTGCTCGGCAGGGAGCCTGCTTCCCCCTCTCTCTCCGCCTGCCTCTCTGCCTACTTGTGATCTCTCTCTGTCAAATATATAAATAAAATCTTAAAAAAAAAAAAGGAAGAAGTATAAAACCTAGTATAGAAGTATAAAACAGTGTCCATGTCCATGAGAGAATGGGCTGCAGGGATAATCAGGGATTGGTTGATTGAACCCAACGGCTAACCCAGAGAGTTCTTTATGAAAGGAATTAAAAAAACTCTTTAATTGCTTACGCAGGATTCTTTTCAGGCAGAGAACTGTCTTTTGTCTGGGAAAATGTCTTGATAAAGTGATTGGTAGGGAATGGGACTCAAGAGCAAGAACTATGGCAACAAAGTAGGGTGATTAATTGCTCTGCTGCCAGAAAGAATGAAGTGTGTTGGGACAGGTTAGAGAAGAAAGGATAGAGAGAGATGGTACTATTAGATGGGGTGTTTTGTGTGGTTGGCAGTTTAAAGGATATCTTTGGGCATGGTGATATGTCAAGTTCAATGTGAGGTTGTTTCCGTGACTGAACTTGCCCCACATTTTCGAGAACACATAAAACACCGAAAATTGTTTGTGAACATGGGGATTCTGTGAAAATTGGAGAAGAAGCTGAGCGGAGAGAAGCAGCCCATAAGGAGGCCGGAAGCCGGGTGCACTGAGGACGTAACCCCTTGGGAACTCGTAGGGAACGCTGAGAAAGCTTTGGACTTCTGTAGGCTGGAGAAGGGGGTGCCAGCCAGTGCTCCCTAGAACTCCGAGGGCAAGGAGGCACCCCCTGATACAGGGATTACATGAAGGAAGAACTGACCCACCAGGGAGGCTTGAAAATGGAAGATGACTTTAAACTTGTGGGACTGAAGTGAGAGTTCTTGGAAAGAGAGTCTGGGAATCTGCAGTAAAATGTTGTATTACCCAAGGAGATCGGATCGAAACTGTATCACTTGACTGGGGACCTGAAAGTTGAAAGGGCAGTGATCCCAGGTCTTGGATGATGTCACCAATCTTTCTGTGGTGATTTCTGAGGCCGGAGTTGCCTTCTGGAAGAACTCACATGGACCATCAAGAAGCCGATAGGCATCAGGAATACGATGTTCATTTCTCCATGTCTGGGCCTCATTATCACACGAACGCTCTGTTCTCTCTTACGATTCTGTGGCAACTGCCTCACAGCTGTTCACTCTTGAAAACACCGTGGGAGGAAATGGCAGCCCTGAGACGGCTGTGGAAAGTAACCTGTCCCTGAGGTCAGAGGTGCCAAAGGAGACAGAGGGCCTTTCCCGGTGTCCCCAAAGGAAGGAGAGCAGGGAGGAAGTCCTCAAAGTTACATCTCTGGGCTTTATCCTTCTCTGGGGTCACAAATAACATGGTCTCATCCTGACAGGAGACCTCATTTTGTCCATAGGCGGGAGTTTTGTGCCCCTGAGGTTTCTCGGGGTGGTCAGTCCTCACTATGAAGTGCTTGCCAGCTACGGATGGAGGCTAGTCTCTCCTGTGGCCGGCTGCCCTCGGGTGTCCACACTGGAGTAGCTCTGGAGGAAGGAGCTCCCTTCTAGGCCAGTCTCAAAGCCTGCCTGTGATCTGTGAAGAACTTTCTAACACGGCTGGTATTCCCCCCTCTTAAGGCAGAAAACTGCTTGGTGTTTGGAGTTTGAAGTAGTGTGGTAACTGAAATATGTTTAAGATGGGACCAGAAGAGTCCAGATGCACTTGGGAAGAAAACCCACAGCATTAAAAAGTCGCATTTTGTCACACAAGTCATGTGAACACCAAACTTCATCGTGCTGTATCAGAGAAAACACCACTGTGAGGTCGGTGACCTGGCTTCCTCTGTTGGTAGATATAGAAATTCCTTCATTTTTCCCTTGATTCAGAAAATACTTATTGAACATCTTGCTTGTGCAAGATCCTTGCGGTATAAGGGGGACTGTCTGCAAGACCCTCCCTTTTGAGGCCAGTGGTGAGTTTGGGGAGTTCCCAAGATGAACTGCAGGTGTGATAATTGACTCAAAAGACTTGGGCAACTCCGTGAACACAGGTATACTCACAGTTCCACTTTCTTACAACGGAAGGATACTGATCGCGACCAGCCAAGGGAAACAGTGCCTAGGGCAGAGCCTGCACGGGTCCTCTCCCCAGGGACCATGGGTGGCACTCCTCTCCTGGAAAAGACATGTGACAAGATGTACAGAGTATGGCCAGCCAGAGAAGCTCACCAGAGCCTTGGTGTTCCAAGTTTTTCTTCAAGCTTCGTCATGCAGACTTGGCTGCACTTTTGTCTCCAGCACCTCTGGAGGTCGAGTGGATACTGTGTGGCCCCAACCCCCATCATGAATCACGTTATTAGGGGCGTCTGGGTGTCTCAGTCGGTTAAGACTGTCTGGTATGGCCCAAGGCCTCTGGGTAAACAAAAGTACTCCTATCAGGGGGAATATTCCAAAGGGCCAGGGAACCAGTGTCTGACTCATCGCTGAAAAAACCCAAGTGGCCATGGGTGCAGGGGAGTGTGAGCTTGCAAAGTAACTGCGTTCCCTGCAGAAGGCAGGGCAAAGCCCACAGAGGCTCAGAAACAGTTGCAGAATGTCCCAGCCAGGATTAACAAGAATCCCGCCCAAAAGGATGACCTGCCAAGGAAGATTCTGGGACATATTATAGGAAGATGCTGGGTGGGGATAGGGGTACAGACAGGAAGAAGCAAGTCAAAGGAGCATGGGGGGTGGGGGGGAGGAAGACCTCTCAGGGGAACCCACAAGGGAAGGGTAGGCTTTAACCACCTGCCGAGTTCAGAGAAGGCAGAGCCATTTTATGTCCTATCGGCCAGGCCAACGTTCTCACTTCTCCCTCCTTGAACTCCAATCTCAGAGAGGCCAGGAGCTGCTCTTAGGAATCTGAAAGAGTAGCAGCAGGGGAAAAAGAAAGGCATTTTGTTGGTCTGCAGTTGGCCAGAGTGGCCTCAGCCCTAGGAGAACGGAGAAGCCCTGTCTTTGCAATGAACATGGAAATGGTGAGGAATATATTGACGTGGACCTTCGAATTTCAGACTTAAGATTCTGCTTGTGACCTAACATAACCCCCGGTGTATAAAGGTGTGTTTTATTAAATGCTCTATTGTTGATGAGGACACTCTGTACAAACAGGAGAGAGACATAGACCTCTCTCCCTCCTTGCATGAAGTTCTGATCTTGTCTTCCTTGGCCTGCAGCCACTCCTGCCTCTCATGTGCTTTTGAGGTCTTGGACCAGCGGGCTCAGCCTGATCAGCCAGAGACATCCTACGAGCACTGTATGCTGTTGGCCTCAGACAACAGTCCATGGGAATCCACTTTATTTGGGGGGGGAGGGAGGGGGTATGAGAAAATTCATGTTTATTAAGATTCGAGCTCTCCCATATAAGGCCATATAAACATTTCTCAGAGTTTTGATCAGTCTAGATGTTGTCCACGTGGTCAAAATGGCATATAATTTAGCATCTCACAACGCATTATTCTACATCATGAATTCTGTTAAACATAAGTGCTCACTTTCCAATCAAGTATTTGAAAAGAACAATGTCTCTATTCATATTTTAACAGGTGAATAAGTATAAAAGTCTTTTTATTTAAAAACATGACCTGAGGGATGCTTGGGTGGCTCAGGGGGTTAAGCATCTGCCTTCAGCCCAGATTATGATCCCAGGGTCCTGGGATCCAGTCCCGCATCCTGCTTCTTGCTCAGTAGGAAGCCTGCTGCTCCCCCTGCTCGTGCAAGCTTGTGTGCTCTCTCTCTCTCTGACAAAGAAATCAGTAAAATCTTTAAAAAATAAAACAAAACAAAACATGACCTGAGAATCAACAGAAAAGGCCCCAGCTTTTCGATGCAAGGATTCCTTATCTTTCTCTTTTCCTCATGTCTAATCGAAACCTTTAAGGATTCTGGCATTTGGGAAATAAAGGCCAGAGACCTATTGGTTTAGCTGCTGAATCGAAGTGTCACGTAGCACTGTTGGATAATGGATAATCCCCTCAAAGCAGTTGTTTTACAATCTGTACCCCCTCAAACAGCAGCTGTCAGCCCAGGCTCATTTGGTAGACAGCGGGGAGAGATGTCTACTGAGAATGTCAGCTTCTCAGAGCTCCTGGCCGGCTCTGTCGGGGAGCGTGTGACTCTTGATCTTGGGGCTGTGAGTTCAAGCCTCATGTGGGGTATAAAGCTTGCTTAAAAAAGAGAGAGGGAATCAAGATCTGTTTCTCTCTGTTTGAGGAAAAACGCTAAATGGCTAAGTGGTGATGTGGCGACTCTCAGAACCAAAAGGTATTTCAAATCAACAATGCTAGATCGTTTTTTGCTTTATAAAATAGGGAGTTGGCCCAGGTTGATCACAACAGCAGCAGTAACACTGGTCCACTGTGTGAAACACACGCGCACATTGTGATCGAATTTGATTTACAAGCTGTACTATGAGGTTTTGTTTTTGTTTTTTTGGCTGTCAAATGATCGTTTATTGAAATAGTCCCATTTGTAGTCAGCTAGCTGGGCATTCCACTGCACCACTATTGATGTCATCTATGATGTCGTGAGGGTGGTGGCCATCATTGCAGCCCGAAGACTGGGCAGTTCCCAGGATCTCTTTAATGGTTCCAGAGAGTTCTCTGGCTAAAGATGGGTGGCGCATCTGTCGGGCAGTATTGACAATCTCATCCAAAGTGATATTTCCACTGTGCTTCATGTTCTTCTGCTTCTTCCTGTCTCTTGGTGGTTCCTTGAGGGCTTTGATAATCAGCGCAGAGGCTGAAGGCACCACTCCAATCTGGGTCTATCTGCTCTGGATGGTCAGTTTCACTGGAATCCTCAGACTCTTCCAATCACCAATCACCTTGGCTCTGTCACCACCAACCTTTTTTGGAGCCAGACCGAGTGCGCTGTTCTTCCGAGCCAGGGCAGATGTGGCACTTGACTTCACTACTGGTGCACCCCAGGTACATGACTTTGATCTTGTGGGGGTCAAACTTAGGCGGCGTGGTGGAGGCGGCTGGTGTCGGATGTACCTGGATTTGGGACAACCGGAGACAGTTGCACCTTTGTCTCCTCCAAGCTGAAAACCAAAAGCCGCTTTTTTTTTTTTTAATTTTATGCTAGATGTCACACCAAAACGTGGTCCAAGGCTTAAGTTAAGGCACCTTTAGAATATTGCTTCTAAGTGAAATAAAGTAAACACCCATGTGTAAACACTGGATTGAAAAACTGTTAGAAACTGTTAGAAATATTTTCTTCGCATTCATGAGAGAGAGAAAGAGAGAGAAGCAGAGGCAGAGAGAGAAGCAAGCTCCCCGCAGAGCAGGAAGCCTAACGAAGGACTTGATCCCAGGACTCTGGGATCAGGACCCGAGCTGAAGGTAGATGCCTAACCGACTGAGCTGCCCAGGTGCCCCTAAATAAATATTTTAAAGAGGAATATTCTATCAGGCTTTAGGCAACCCTTTTTGCCACGGTCTCTCCTAAAGTCTAGGTAGAGCTCATCGCATGGCTGGACCCCTAGCTGTTGAAAATCTGTCCTATCCTTTCTCACCTGGACTTTTGCATTAGGTTGCCCTAGGATCCCAGAGCTTCCTCTATAGGGCTCCTGAAAGTTCTGATCACTCACTCCCTTGCCTAAGGCTCTTCTTGACTTCCTGCTTCCCAATGGAGAAAAGCCCCATTAGCATCAGGACCTTTTGTGGTTTGCCCTCTGTTCACCTCCCCAGGTTCATTACTGCCCCTGCCCCACTGTCCCTTTCTCCTCCCCAGGCTCTGAGGAAGAGCGCCTTGTCTGACCTCACATTCACATCAAAGTTTGGTGGGGCCTGAAGCTTATCTCATTCGGGGGACCTTCTTAACAAAATCCAAAATTACTCAAAAAATGAGACACCAGGGGCACCTGTATGGCTCCGTGGGTTAAAGCCTCTGCCTTTGGCTCAGGTTGTGATCTCCGGGTCCTGGGATGGAGCCCGCATCTGTTCTCTGCTCAGCAGGGAGCCCCGGCCCGCCCGCTTGCCTCTGCCTACTTGTCATCTCTCTCTCTCTCTCTGTGTCAAATAAATAAATGAAATCTTAAAAAAAAAATAAGACACCAAAATGAGTACTTAATGAGAATGAGAAAATAAATCACAACAAATTATGAATTTCACAAAGCTAACCTATACTTCAAAAATCACAAAAGGCAGAAAAATAAAGTATTTGCATTGATGAACTGCCAGATGCATCTCTCTAGTACTTTATTTTTCCCCTTCAGGTTTGTCGCACATCCTCTGATCACTTTTTGATGTGATGATAATTGTATAATTGATAGTTTAGAAAAGGTTTCTTCAACTTCAGACTCATTGGTAATATCCTGTAGCTTTCTGAGATTCTCTCAGATGTAGGCACCATGAAGTTCTTCACCTCATCTACCAAAAAATGCAACCCTACCGGCTACCATGAACCTTTACCAGAAACTTCAAGTAATAAGTCAGTGATCAGTAGTATCCTGGGAACAATCCTCCTACTTTTCTTTCCTACGTCTTTGACCTCTCCCCCCGCCACAATGATATTGACTTTTTGAGAGAATAGGCCAGTTTTTCATTTGTTTGTTTTTTAAAGATTTTATTTATTTATTTGACAGAGAGATCACAAGTAGACATGCCCTGAGCCGAAGGCAGAGGCTTTAACCCACTGAGCCACCCAGGTGCCCTGTTTGTTTTTAATGCTCTACCTTCTGGAATTATCTGTCTCCCCATAGTGCTATTTAACCTGTTCCTGTATCCCTTGCATTTCCTGTAAGCTGGGGATTAGGGCTGAAGGCTGGATTAACCTCAATTTAAACATTTTTTGGCAAAAATTTGTCACAAGTGATGCAGTATACTTCATAGGGTATCATGCAAGGAGACACAACATCTCAGATTGTCCCACTGTTGGTCAAATCATTTGGTTAATATGATGACCACGAGATGTCGCCATTGTAACATTTTTCATTCCAGGTTGCTTGAAAAATACTCTCAATGACAAAGATTCTTGACCACCCTCCCAATCTCTAATGGCTCTTTTTGTCATCTTGTTGCAGTGCTCTGTAATTCATCTGTAAGTGACTCAAACATGTAGAAATCAAAAGTTGCAGCATGTTAGACACCTAATGTGTGGATTTGCATACATTCACATATGTTCCCATGTTCCTATGTTCATATATGTTCCCACGTTCGATCCATCACAGTCACATTCCTGTTGGTGCTCCTCATCAACATATTTATATATTTAAAGATCACTGGAGATTTAGATTTGTTATTATCAATAACAGCTGGCAGTGTGTGTGCGCCTGTGATTTTCTTTTTTTTTTAAAGATTTTTTTATTTATTTGACAGCGAGAAACACAGCGAGAGAGGGAACACAAGCAGAGGGAATGGTAGCTGGTAGCGGGAGAAGCAGGCTTCCTGCAGAGCAGGGAACCCGATGCGGGGCTCCATCCCAGGACTCTGGGATCATGACCTGAGCCGAAGGCAGACGCTTAACGACTGAGCCACCCAGGCGCCCTGCCTGTGATTTTCTTAACGGAATGAGGCAGGTCACAGCCGGAAACATAAAAAAGGCAATGGTTTTAGTTAGAGGAAAGTGATGAAAATTTTAGAAAAGTAAAATCCAGGAAAAATAATTGAAAAGGCTTAATACATTCGTTTTCTCCAGTGACTTAAAGGAGACGAGAAAAGAAAAATGTCAAACCCTTTCTACTAGTTGTTTCGACTTCAGAGAAAAAGAACATCTTTTTTTTGTCATTCGCAACAGGTGGTGCTGTGATCCTGCGGGCAGGTTTACGGGAACTTCCGGAGAAAGCCGCGCCCCCCAATCCCCCCCACCCTCACCCTGTCCGCACAAGACCACCTGAGGCTTCTGGGCGCACCTGTCTGCTTGCTGCCTCCTCAGCACAGCCCTTTATCGGCCTGAGGAGTTTTTGCCAATTAGATGGGTAAGAAATTGTATCTCAGAATCATTTTAACTTGCATTTCTCTTGAGTGAACATCTCTTCCTACTTGAAGGTTATTTGCATTTATTCTTCTGTTATCTGCTCCTCTTTTTTTCCCCATTCTTCGCTATCCTGTCATTGATTATTTTCTTTTCGAATTTTAAAAGCTTCCAAGAACAGTAGGAACAGTCACACTTTGTGATATGTTACCAACATTTTTTCTCAGTTTGTTAGGTATTTTTTTGTTTTCCATATAGCGTATCTTGTCACGCAAGTTTTCTGATTTTTTTGGTGCAGTTTTATCAATATTTTCTTTTATCGCTTTTAGTCCTGGGTTTTGTTCCCCTTACATATGGGTCTCTGATCCATTTGAAGCTTATCCTAGTGTTCTCTTTTTCCATGGGCCTAATCAGCTGTGACAACCCCACTTATTAAAAGTTTTCCCTTCCCCAGTGACTGGATATATTGCCTTATTTTATGTGAAATTCCCATATGTACTTGGTTAATGTCTGGATTTTCAGTTTTGTTTTTTCTCCACTGGCCTCTTTAGTGATTCACCTGTCTTTTGATGCTTGATCCGTTCAACCTAACAGACTGCATTCCTTTAAACATTAATCACATTGATGAACAGAAAGATCACATCCCACAAGGAGCAGGAAGTTTGCAGTGGGTTCTAGCTTACAGACATTTGGATAGGCAGCCTTTCAACAACCCTCTCCTGACCCCTGTTATTTATAGGGACGGTCCTCTCTTAGCATGATGGATATAGGACGTGTTTAGCACCCAGAAGTCTCACTGAATTCTTGATTCTCAAAATACTTGTATGAACAAGGCTATAATGTCTCAAGGTTTCCCATTTAATATCACTGTGACTTAACATCTAGAGTTTAAAAAGATTTTTAAAAAAATATTAAGCCAAGGTTTTTAGGTTTTTATTTTCTATAAACACAGAATTAATGAATCATTTCCTTGTGGTCTAAAATAGGACCACAGGTATTTGTACCCCCCAAACAGTGAATATATGCTATTTTCATAGTCCTCTGTGTGTGTGTGTGTGTGTGTGTGTGTGTGTACACGTGCACGCTATATTGGGATTACTAATAATAATTATTATTATTAGTAATAATAAATATAATATTATATTATATTTAATATATTAAATTAAATATAAAAAATATAAAAAATTAAATAAAAATTATAATATAAATTATAATAAAAATTATATTTTGTTATTCTGTAATTTTCCAGGTTAAAATATTCTATAATGATGGGCATAGAGTTTTAATATTGCAAGATGAGAAACATCCTGCAGGTAGATAGTGGTGACGGTCGCACAACATGATAACTGTATTTAGTACCACTAAACAGTCCACTTGAAAATAGTTCAGGTCGTAAGTTTTATGTTACGTGTATTTTATCACAATCAAAGGAAAAATTCCATTACGATTATGATTTCACCCATTTCTGTTTATTCACATCTTACAACAGGATATGAATGGGAAAAAGTACTTGCAGAAGGAAAAGTACAGGATGACACCACTGACATAAAGTTTTAATTCATGCAAACCACGCTGTTTCTCAAGGAGTCATGTACATGCAGCAAAAGGCTTAACATATGCATGGGACATATTTTCCTTTAAGAGAAAAAAAACAACACCTTTTTTCATGCACCAGGTGCTTACCATTTAAGTCCTCCCTCGTAGATTGGTTCCTAAAAGGCTCCCGAACCAATCAGCCATGGACCAGGGGCTGCTGCTTCCCCCCACCCCGACACACAGCTGAGGTCAGTACTTAGGCCTGGTCCCTGCTGGGACTTCAGAACTCGGCTTCAGGAGCGCATGTACCAGGGAGCATGGACTCCAGGCTGCTGGGGACACTTCCAGTGGGTAAGCTTTGTCCCAGGGTCTGGAAGAACAACAGCCCTCCTCACTGTGTCTGCGTGTGTCCGGTGTGGATATCAAGTTTGATGCCTGCCCGAAGGGCGCGTGAGACCACCCTACCGCACCCAGGACAGCTCAGGCCTACAACCCCATCGTACTTGGTCCTCGGGATCTCGGCATGACGTAAAATCAAGACATTTCAGGTACATCTCCAAGTTCTTGGCTTTTGGGAAAGGACGGGGCTCTGGCGGAGGTCCTAACACAACAGTTTCCAGTGGTCAGCAGGAGGACCCCAGCAGCGGTCCCCTTCCGCTCATAGTCTGCCATAGCCATGGAGGGCTTCCCACCCCGGGGTGGCCCCCTGACATGTGTCCTTTCCTTCCTCTCTCTCCTACCACTGCATCACGAGTAAATACATGAGGGCTGCTTTTCCCCCTCAGGGCTTCTAATTAGGGAGCTCCTAAGTTGAGGCCAAAGCATGACGCCTTGTTTTGGGTTCTGTACACTCCCAGGTGCCCTTGCCTAGATTGTGTTGCTTCCCTAATAACCCAGGACGTGGGAGAAAGATGCTTCTAACCACAAAAGGGAGGCTGGAATTGGACTGAGAACTGGAAGAGCACTTTAAACGAATTCTATGTTGGTGAGTCTTCTTGAGTGACCCTGTCTGCCCCGTGCTGAGGAGTGGGGTCATGAGAGAAGCCCCAGACCAGCTTCTAGGGACCAGAGAACAAAGGTGACTTGTAGGTAACTTCTGTTTATGATCCTAGGCCAGGACAGTATCTCCAGCTGGCGGGGACAGTGGTGGGGCTTAGGAAGCTTAGAGAAGCTTGATGGGGGTGGGCAGAAATTGGAGCTTCAGAGAAAATTTCAGAATAGTTCTTTAAGCCTTATACGGGTTACCACTTAAACTCAGTGCACCTGTGTGCTGGGTCTCCACGAGGGAGATCTGTGCCTTAAATACCCACCACCCTCCTGAGGGTGGCGTTACACCTACTTCCTGTTGGGTTTCTCCTAGGCACTACTGATATGTGGGGCTAGATAAATCTCTACTGTGGGGGGTGGGGAGAGGCTTTCCTGTGCATTTAGGATGCTTAGCAGCCTCTCTGGCCTCTATCCACTAGACTGGCATCCCCCTCCTAGTGGTGATAACCAAAAATGTCTTCGGTTAATGCCCAAGACCCCTGGGGGCAGAAATCCCCCACCATTGAGAACTGTTTAGGCACTCTCCCATTTGTAGGGTCCGTGGGCATAAAGTAAAACACATGGAGCCCACCCTCAAGGAATGCTAGTAAGCAACTCCAGGTGCTTCCAATTCTGTTGTGCGCCAAGACTCCCGAGGAGCAGGGGCGTTGACTAGACACCACCTGGCTTTACCCGAAACCCAGAGCGAAATGGCTGGAGGCAGTCTAGGAATCTGGATGACCAGCAGCTTTAAAAGACGTCAGGAGGAAAGATTTCCACATAAGTATGAGAATGAGGCATGACTACCGATGTGTGGACTTGGTTTCACCGGCTTCCAGGGGCGGGGCGCCGCTTCCCTGCCCGGACGGAGTTTATAGAGTCTGGGGTGGGAGACTTGATATTTGTAGTGGGGCTGTTTTTCCATGGATGTAACTGAACTGCAGTCCTCAATAGCTTATACAAGTTTCATCTCAGGAAAAACCCTCTTGGAGAGATGACTACTCTTGAACCTTAAATCAACCATATTCTAGAACTTGTGAGAGAAATCAGCTTTTCTCCTTAACTCTCTCAATTGGTTTCAAATTCTTACTTCCTAGGACCTTAATCCTCTGAGAGCTTCTCGAGACATATGTGTGAAACACAGGCCTGAGTCTAGACCTCGATAAAAACCTCAAAGAGACTTTTTCATATCCCCACCCCCCCAACCCCCCATTCTGCTGGTCAAGATACCGGGCCCGTGTGACCTTGTTCCTTCTACTCCTGCGCCAAACCAGCAGACTTTCCTGACAGACCCCGGACTCCAAAGGCCTCAAACCTGGCTTTTTGAGGAAATTAATACTAATGGGGACTGGGACTCTGAAGAGAAAAAGAAATCCTCATTTGGAAAGAATGGGAAAAGAAAAATCATGTCAGGACAAGCTAGGTCTCTCGGCTCTTTCCATTGGAGGCTGGGGAAGGAGAACATTCCCTGGGAAAGGGGAAGAAATATTCCCTCCGCTTGTGATCTACACTTACTTTCACAGGTTCCACACACAGCATTGAGCAAGTCAAGAAACCAAACTTTCAAAGGAAAAATGGACTTTCCTATACAAGGAGACCATCTTGTCAGAATGACACCACAACGCTGGTAGAAACCAAAAAGGTCTCTGGATGTTTAGCCAGAGACCTAACCGGAGGGTCGGTGTTTGAGAATATAGCGTGATATGGGAGGGGAGAACGTGAGGGAAAGGTAAACCACGGTCTCTTTATTGGCAGGGATGCTCCTCTTGCCAGAATTTCATTTTTAAGTCCCTGAAAACTAAGGTTTCTCCCTGAATACTCTTGAGGAAATGCTATTTTGATACACGGCTAAAATCAGACATTTTGTTGGCCTTTATAAATTAGTGGGATTTCCTGGGATTAGGGTTCCCCCACTGTGATAGGTGTTCTGAATAGCATCAGCTTAAGTCTGTTCCATGTGGCTGCTAGGGGACTTGGAGGGAGGGCAAGAGGAACCCGTGCAACCGTGAATCTCATGCTGCCTAATGAGAAGTGTGTAGAACATGTCAGGTCTACTGGTTAGCTTGCAAGTGAGGTAAAGTCTCAGACCTTACCATAGATCTTGACAGTTTTGGTCGTGAGCTTGGGATGCTAACTAAGACCTAGCTTTCTGGGAAAGAAGGGACAGACTCTTTGCAGGAGAAGCAAATACCCTGGGATTTGGTGGCATGTGCTCTTGCCCAAGTGGTGGTGAGTTGAGTCTCACCTTTTCTACTGTGGATGAGACTGAGTGGTGGGAGGTAGAATTGAAACATGAAGTCCAAATGTGCTTTTGCTGGTGGCTCCCTCTTCCAGCGGGAGATGCTATGAGGAGTTGATGGGCTGCTGGAAAGTGTACATGGTCTTTGCTTACTAGTGCAGAGCTGGTCTTTCCCCTCTAGTCTTCCCTATGGAGCCCTCCCACCAGCCACTTTAAGGAAAAATCCAAGTATCCTAGGGAACCTTGGGTGGGGGCAAGATGGTGGCTTTGTTGGATGTAGGCACCAAAGTTCCCATCTTACTCAGAAGTGGGCGCGAAAGGATGCTTGGAGGGGTTTTAAGGTCACAGTTGGGAAAGAAACTAATGTGATCTTGTGTATGGGATCCCTTGGACTGACCCAGTATGCTTGCTTTGTTCTGTCTACATCTGACTGTAGGAATTGTGGGCTGCTTCCATATCTTGGCTATTGTAAGTAATGTTGCAGTAAACATAGGGGGGCATGTAGCCTTTTGAATTAGTGTCTTTGTGTTCTTTAGGTAAATATGTAGCAGTGGGATTACTGGATTATAGAATAGTTCTATTTTTAAATTTTAAAGGAAACTCCATACAGTTTTCCACAGTGACTATACTACTTCGCACTTTCACTAACCGTGCAAGAGGATTCCTTTTTCTCCACATCCTCACCAACACTTGTTGTTTCTTGGGGGTGGGGCTCTTTTTGAGAGTGCATGTGCACATATGGTTCAGGGTGGGAAGGGAACGGGGAGGGACAGAGTGAAAGGGAGAGAAAGAATCTCAACCAAGCTCCACACTCGGAGGGAGCCCAACTTAGGGCTCAACCTCATGATGTGAGCCAAAATCAAGAGTCAGATGCTTAACCGACAGAGCCACCCAGGTGTCCTTGTTTCTTGTGTTTTTTATTTTAGATATTCTAACAGGTGTGAGGTAATATCTCCTTGTGACTTTTGATTTGCATCTCCCTGATGAGTGATGACCTTTTCATGTGTCTGTTGGCCATCTCTAGGTCGTCTTTGGAGAAATGTCTATTTATGTATTTTGCCCATCTTTTTTTTTTTTTTAAAGATTTTTATTTATTAATTTGACGGAGATCCCAAGTAGGCAGAGAAGCAGGCTCCCCACTGAGCAGAGAACCTGATGCGGGGCTTGATCCCAGGAACCTGAGCCGAAGGCAGAGGTTTTAACCCACTGAGCCACCCAGGCACCCCTTTGCCCATCTTTTAATTGGATTGTTTTCTGGGTGGTGAGTTGTAGTAGTTCTTCATGTATCTTAGATCCTAACCCTTTATCAGTTACATCATTTGCAAATATCTTCTCCCATTCCTTGGCTGTGTAAAATATTTTATCTTGATGTAGTCCCAGTAGCTTATTTTGCTACCTGTGCTTTAGTTTTAGTAGCTTATGTTTCTAGGTATTTATCCATTCTAAGTTTTCCAACTTGTTGGCATGCAGGTTTTCATAATGTTAAAGTTATTTGTATTTCTGTGGTATGGGCTATTTCTCCTTTCATTAGTGATTTTGTGATTTTTGTTTAGTTGGGTCTATTTTTGAGTGTTGCTAGAGATTTATCCATTTTTGTTCTTTTCAAAGAACCAGCTCCTGGTTTCATTGATCTGTTCTATTGGGTTTAAGTTTCTACGTCATTTGTTTCTGCTCTAATTTTTATTTCCTTCCTTTTGCTGGATTTGGGTTTTATTTTTCTAGCTCCTTCAGGTGTAAAGTTGTTGAGATCCCTCTTCCCGAGGTAGGCCTGTATTGCTATAAACTTCCCTCTTAGAACCACTTTGGCTACATCCTTTAGGAATTGTTATGTGCTAACCTTTCCCCATCCTACGGGGGGAATTAGGCTGATAGGGGAAGAGCTCTATATAGAGAAGGGCTAGTGGGACTTACTCCACTGCCATTTCTGCCAGTAGGTGGGTCAGAATTCAGCATGAGAACCTCTAACTTCCTATGTTCAAAGTTTTCACTACATGGATATCTTGTTAGTTTGGCAGTCAGAGAAACCGCCCGCCCTCCGCCCCCCGTCTCCGTGGCCCTGACTCGTGTTAGCACACATCTGTCAGCAGGTATGGATGACCAACCTGAAAAAATTGAGGGGGCAGGATGTCAACTACAGTTTCTAAGGTCTATATGGGTGGGTTCAGGACATTGAACCTCTGGCACTCAAAGGCGGGAAAAGGCTATCTTTGCCCTAACTTCTACCCCCTCCCTCCCTCCACCAAAAGGAGCCCTAACACCTTTGATCCTGTAAGCATTTGAGATAGCAGTCGGACTCTGAATATTGGAGCCTCTAACAAGGTGAGACAGTTTTTACCTGGGGTTTTGGACTTGTAGCCACATCAGTGGGGCCACCAAGTAGACCCGTTTTGGAAAGCTTCTCTTAGCTTGTGGAGCTCTTAGTGAGTTGGAATAACTGAATCATGAAGGCCTTGAGACCCTCAGTCCCCAGTTGCCATTTTGGGATTGGTCAACTTGGAATCAAAGACTAACAAGGAAAAAGAGCCCCAAAGAGCCTGGTCAAGAAATGACCCGATCTATTCAAGAGCACAAGTGTTCTGACTCCAGCAGCATCTTGTCTTTACTTGGGGAGAAATCACATATGTCCCCATGGAAACTTCTCCTTCCTCCTCCCTCCCCACCTGGAGTACCAAAGATACTGGCCCCGTGGTGCCCTGTATGGAGTCTGCTGGCTCTGGCTTGATGAGGTCTTGGATAAGTTGAAACCTGTCAGTGTCCATGGAGCTGGCATAGCCGTGCACCCTAAGAGTCAGCCCCCTGGAGCTGGAAGTGGATGTGGTCACCCCATTCCCTGGGTGCAACTCAGACTTGCAGGCTCTTGCCGAGGGCGTAGTTGTTCAGGCAGTCTGCATTCTTCTAAGTGTAAGACCCATCATAGAAACAAATTGGGTTGCTGACTGAACTCTCTGGGTCACTCACTTAAATGCCTGTGGTAAAAACTGGTTCTGAGACCCCCTGGAATCAGCTGCTGATGGGACCGAACTCCGCCCTTGACCCGGAGGCTACTATTGCAAGGTAGCCTTGGGACTCCAGCCATAAGTTGACCAGACCGTTCCACAGTAGGGGTGCCCGTATCACAAGGGAGATTTCCCTTTCCCCTGCCTTACAGGTCAACCTCAGCCCTTTGACCCCCTCTGGCTGGCAAGGGCTTCCTCCCCACTGATACTACTTCAGGTTACTGATCAGCTTCCTCTGCACTTAAAGGGAGGCCTAGGGGATTCTGATTTAATTCTTAAGTTTTATAAAAATGTCAGTGTCTTTCACCTGATTCTTCCAGGTGAAAAGTTTGGGCAGAAGAGATGATTGGATAAAGGGTAGTTATCGCTACTGGCAGGGGACAGATTTGGGGAGGGGTGGTGGTGAAGGAAGAGCAACAAAGCAGCAGCCGAGATGTGGGGGAAGAAGGGCATGAAGGACATGTCTTCCAGAGCTGCCCTCAGCTGTGCTATGGGGGAAAGCGATTAAACTACCTGGTGAGTCTGTCTGCCTCGGCCAGACAGACAGCTGACTGTCCTATGAAGTGCATACTGTGTCCCAGCTAGGACTGGGGACAAACTACACTGTTTTCAGACCTTCCAAAGGGACAGAACTGGAGGCTGGAAGGCTCCCCAGTGGCCTAGGAGGCCATGTTGGAGCTACCATGAAGCTGTGCTTTCTGACTGACGTAGATCCCAGTTCGGAGGCTGCCCCGAACCAAACTCTTCCCAGGGATGCTATACTCTGTTGGGATTCTCCTGCCTCTGTGGAAGCTGCATTGTGGCTTCCCTCTCTCCTAAAACACCGTGGCTCACACCGTAATAGGTGACCTGAAGTGTTTAAGGCAGCACCACCTCGGTCCTGGAGGTGCCCAGGTCAGCCTTAGCTCTCTGGCCTGGGTTGTTATGGATGCGAGGATCACCCTAAGCTTCCTCCTTGGGGGCTAAGGCAATCCGTACAGTTGTTTTTTTGTTTTGTTTTGTTTTTAAAGATTTTATTTGACAGAAACACAGCGAGAGAGGGAACACAAGCAGAGGGAATGGTAGCGGGAGAAGCAGGCTTCAGACGGAGCAGGGAGCCCGATATGGGGCTCAATCCCAGGACACTGGGACCATGACCTGAGCCAAAGGCAGACGCTTAGCAACGGAGCCACCCAGGCGCCCCTGTACAGTTGTTAATACAGCCTGTCCTTGTGGGTTAATGCTTTAGGTGGATTAATTAAGGTTAATTAAGTTAATTAACCTTGTGGGTTTATGCTTAGGCCTGCTTAAGGTGAACATGAATGGCTTCATGGGTTTGGTTCAGCTGGAATCCTAGGGGCATAGCTGAGGATATTGTGGATTCTGATTCTATTGCTTACACTACAAATTGAATGGATCTGCTCTTGTTTCCATTTGGCTTAGTTATGGCAGTGAGCCATCATGATTATTTATAGGGAAACTTGCCAGAAGCCAAGACAATATAGGAATGAGGAGTGCTTAACAACTGAGCAACTCAGTTGTTAGGCATCTGCCTTCAGCTCAGGTCATGATCCTGGGGTCCTGGGATCAAGCCCCACATCGGGCACCCTGCTCGGCAGGGAGCCTGCTTCTCGAACTTCTCCCTCTGATCCTTCCCCTACTTGTGCTCTCACTTGCTCGGTTTCCCTCAAATGAAAAAATAAAGAAGAGTGGATATTGTTTGGGGAGAGAGCAGGCAATCCTCAATAGCATTTCTGTCTATCTTGTGACCACTTATGTGAAAAGACAGCCTCGTGTATGTGTAGGTGGCAAACAGACTGCAAAGACAGGGTAGAAGGCATGTTTATTGACCGCTGATAACTGATAATGGCTCACCATCGCCACTTGGATGTCCGGTAGGCACCCCAACTTAGCATATCTACAGTGAATTCCTGGTCTCTTCTAAGCCTATAGCTCCTGTGGTTTTATTTCAGCTAATGTCAACTCCACTTTTCCTGTTGCTTGGGTAAAAACCCAAGATGTCCTTCCCTTCTCCTCTGTGTCCCATCCATCAGGAAATCCCGTGGGCTCTCTTTCAAAATACATCCAGAACCTTGCTAGTTCTCCCTGCCTCTACTACTCCCACCCTGGTCCCAACCTGGACCGTCTCCTCTCTCGCCTGGCCCCAAGGTGATGCCGCAGGGCACCACAGAGCCCTCATTCCACATGTTCCTTGTGCCCCTGGCTGGAGCCTTTCCACTGTGCTGCATTGAGAATCTAGATTCTTCTCGGCTTTCCCTCCCCCAGCAGACACTGCTTTCCAGCTTTCTCTGGTTTGCTAAGGCAGCCTTTGTAGTTCTGCTTGCCAACTCTCCCCCCTCTCTCCCTGTCTCTAAAATCTTAAGTGGCAGGGGCTCCTGGGTGGTGCAATCGTTTAAGCATCCAACTCTTGGCTTCTGGTTGGGTGGTAATCTCAGGGTTGTGAGATGGAGCCCCAAGTCAGGCTCTCCGCTCAGTGCAGAGTCTGCTCCTCCTTTGCTATTACCTTCTCTCTCAGTCTTTTGTTTTTTTAAGGCATTCTGCTGCCACTTCCCCTCCTTCAGGCATTTAAATTGGCTGAGGTGGGGTTTCAAGGGGCAGCAGGGGCAATCCTACGCCCAACACAGCAAGTGTAACTGGAAGTCCTAGCAGTGATCTCAGAAACAGAGGCAGCCTTACAGACCAGAGCTAATTGTGTTATTCCCTTAGCACATTCTCCAAACACTTACTTTATAGATGTATTTATGAACCTTGCCTTGAGGCACCAAGAATGTTGCTGTAACACTGAGCTTGAAACTATGTTAAATACATCTAAAGTGTGACCTGAGAAGGTTGAAGTATTTTGAGGATGGAGATTAAGGTTCCTAATGCAGGTAATATCTAAGAATCCTCTAGACATAGAACTCTACTGGCAAATATGTGCTTTGTTCTGTTTGTTTCTGTCCTTATAACCATGTGGTTCTCTGACCTATGCACTTCTATTCTACAAAGTTTAGTGTGTATCATGTTCTTGCTGTTCGGTATGACTTCCTATTGTGGGTGGTATACTGGAGTCACATGAACAAAACGGGGTTTATCTTCCCCCGGAATTCCACTGTAATGGAGGTCAACATAAATGTGATAGTTAATGTCTTCAGAATAGTTCCTTGCACCTCCTAGATTATTATCCAAGTTCTAGGACAGCAAATGCAGTAGAGAGCAATAGAGTGTGTTTAAGAAGGGGACCAGAACTCCTCGAATTGGAGATTGTGGAACTTGTCATTTAATAGGAAAAAGAAGAAAAATGTGATTAGACCAAAGACCAAATAAACAGTAAAAAATAGGAAATATAAGGGTTACAATCTGAAATGGGAGCCAGATGAGTCCTTCTATTTCCAAATGCACTGTCAGCATGAATTTAAAAGCACAGCTGTGTGGGGTGCCTGAGTGGTGCAGGTTAACGAGAGGTTAAACCACGGACTCTTAGTTTTGGCTCAGGTCATGATCTTAGGGTTGTGAGATCGAACCCCGACTAAGGCTCTGCATTGGGCATGGAGCCTGCTTGAGACACTCTTGTTTTGTCTTCCTCTGTATCCCCCCCGCCCCCCCCACACACTTTCTCTCCTTCTAAAATAAATCTTCAAAAAATAATAACAGGTGCCTGGGTGGCACAGTCGGTTGAGCATCCAGCTCTTGGTTTCTGCTCAGGTGGTGATCTCAGGGTCCTGAGATCGATCCCCAAGTCAGGCTCTGAGCTTATGCAGAGTCAGCTTGGGACTCACTCCCCCTTTCTCTCTGCCCCCTCCACCCACTGCATATGCTCTCTAAAATGAATACATCTTTTAAAAAAAAAAAATTTAAACAGCTCTGAGTCTTTAGAGTGACTTAATGAAAGGCAAATAAATTAAAACCTGGTGAGGGAATGAATGCTATTGGAATATTGGTTCTTGAGGAAGGATGAGATTGTTGAAATCCCTGTTTGTCTTGTTAATACTTTAATAACTTTCTTAACTCCTCGTTCCCTTTATTTCACCCATCCTCCCACCCACCTCCCCTCTGGCAACCACCAGCTCTCCATACGTAAGAGTCTGGTTTTCTTCCTCCCTCTTAATTTGATTCTTAAAATTCAAAAAGTGAAATCATACAGTATTTGTCTTTCTCGGACCTTTTTTTTTTTTTTTTAAGATTTTATTTATTTGACAGAGAGAAACACAGCGAGAGAGGGAACACAAGCAGAGGGACTGGTAGCGGGAGAAGCAGGCTTCCTGCAGAGCAGAGAGCCCGATGCGGGGCCCGATCCCAGGCCCCTGGGATCTGACCTGGGCCGAAGGCAGACGCTCAACAACCGACCGAGCCACCCAGGCGCCCCTCGGACTTATTTCACTTAGCATCATACCCTCTGGGCCCATCCATGTTGTTGCAAATAGCAAGATTCATTTTTTTTATGACCAAGATTCCATTGTGTGTATGCAGCACAGCTTTGTCCATTCATCTGGGGTCGGACACTTGGGCAGCTTCCGTATCTTGACTACTGTAAATAACGCTGCAATAAACATAGGGGGGCATATATCTTTTTGAATTAGTGTTTCTGATTTCTCTAGGTAAATACCCAGGAGTGGCATTACTGGACCATATGGTAATCCTATTAAGGTTTTTTTGAAGAACCTCCATACAGTTTTCCACAGTGGCTGCACCAATTTACATTCCCACCAGCAGTGCACATTTCTCCACGTTCTGGCCAATGCTTGTTTCTGATGTTTTTGATTCTAGCCATTCTGACAGTTGTGAGTGGTGGTATTCATTGTGGTTTTAAGTTGCAGTTTCCTGATGATAAGTGAGTGATGTTGTGCATCTTTTCAAGTGTTTCTCGGCCATCTGTATATTTTCAGGAAGATGTATAATCAGGTCCTCTGCCCACTTAGAAAAAAATTTTTTTGGTGTTTTAGAAGTTCTTTATTTATTTTGGATATTAATCCCTTATTGGATTATATCATTTGCAAATACCTTCTTCTACTCAGTAAGTTGCCTTGTTTTGTTGGTTTTATTTGCTATGCAAAAGTTTGTTTTGGTGTAGTCCCAATGGTTCAATTTTGCTTTCCTTTTGCTTGCCTGCAGAGACCTATCTAGAAAAGTGTTTCTACTGCTGATTACCGCCTGTGTTTTCTTCTAGGAGTTTGATGGTTTTAGGTCTCACACTTAGGTCTTTAATCCATTTTATTTTTGTGCATGGTGTAACAAATGGTCTAGTTTCATTCTTTTGCATATCGCTGTTCAGTTTTTCCAGCACCATTTGTTGAAGAGACTGTCTTTTCCCTGGGGTATATTCTTGCCGCCTTTGTCATAGATTGACCATACAAGTGTGGGTTTATTTCTGGGTTTTCTATTCTGATCTGCAGATGTGTTTTGTGCCAGTATCTTACTGTCTTGATTAGTAAAACTTTGTAGCGTACCTTACAATCTGGGATTGTGATAGCTCCAGCTTTGTTCTTCTTTCTCAAGATTGCTTTGGCTATTTGGGGATCTTTTGTAGTTCCATACAGACTTTAGTATTATTGGTTCTAGCTCTATGAAAAACATGGTTGATATTTTGACAGGGATTGCATTAGATCTATAGGTTGCTTTGGGTAGTATGGACATTTTAGCAATATTGGTTCTTTCAATCCATGAACATGGCATATCTTTTGTGTCCTCTTCACTTTTGTTAATCAATGTTTTATAGTTTTTGGAGTACAGGTCCTTCACCTTCTTGGTTAAGTTTATTCTTAGGTATTGTTTTTGGTGCAATTATAAATGGGATTGTCTTCTTAATTTCTGCTACTTCATTATGGTATAGAAATTCACCAGATTTCTGTATCTTTTGTATCCTGCAATCTTACTGAATTAATTTCAGTTCTAGTAGTTTCTTGATGGAGTCATTAGGGTTTTCTGCATATGGTATCACGTCATCTGCAAATAGTGAGAGCTTCTTATCAGTTTGGATCCCTTTATTTCTATTTCTTATCTAATTTTTGTGGCTAGGACTTCTAGTACTATGTTGAATAAAAGTGAGAATAGATACCTTTGCCTTGCTCCTAATCTTAGAGGAAAAGTTCTGTTTATCACCATTGAGTATGATGTTAGCTTTGGGTTTTTCATATATGGCCTATGTTATGTTGAAGTATGTTCCCTCTAAACCTACTTTGAGAATTTTTATCATGAATGGATGTTGAATTTTGTCAAGTGCTTTTTCTGTATCTAATGAGGTGATCATATGGTTTTTAGCCTTTCTCTTGTTAATATAGCATGTTGATTTTCAAGCATTGACCCACTCTTGCATCCCTGGAATAAATTCCACTTGATTGTGGTGAATAATTTTTTAAACAAATTGTTGGCTTCGGTTTGCTAATATTTTATTGAAGATTTTTGCATCTGTGTTTATCAGAGATGGGGCTATAGTTTTTTTGTAATATCTTTATCTGGTTTTGGTATCAGGGTAATGCTGGCCTTGTGGAATGTATTTGGGAGTGTTCTTTACTTTTTTTTTTTTTTTTTTTAATATTTTGAAAACAATAGATAGTAACTCAAATGTTTGGTAGAATTCACCTGTGAAGCCATCTGGTCCTGGACTTTTGAGATTTTTTTAATTTAATGTCATTGCTAATAATTGGTCTGTTCACATTTTCCATTTCTTCCTGATTCAGTTTTGGATGGTTATATTTCTAGGAATTTATTTCTAGGTTGTCCAGTTTATCAGCCCATGATTTTTCATAATTTTGTAATTCTTTGTATTTGTTATTTTTCCTCTTTTTCTGATTGAATCCTCTTTTCTTGAGGAGTCTGGATAAAGATTTGTCCATTCTGTTTATCTTAACCTCCCAGTTTCATTTTTCATGTCTATTTTTGCTCTGTTCCCTGCCCCCCCAAGATTTTATGTATTTGAGAAAGAGAGAATACAAGTAGGCACAGCAGCAGGCAGAGGCAGAGGGAGAAGCAGTCTCCCCATAGAGCAGGGAGCCCAATTTGGGGCTCGATCCCAGGACCCTAGGGTAATGACCCGAGCTACAGGCAGATGCTTAACGACCGAGCCTCCCAGGTGCCCCTCTGCTCTGTTCTTTATTATTTTCTTCCTTCTACTGACTTTGGGCTTTGTTCTTTTTCTAGCTCCTTTAAGTATAAGGTTAGATTGAGATTTTTCTTGTTGCTTGATGTAGGCTTGTATTGCTATAAACTTCTCTTAGAACTGCTTTTACTGCATCCCAGAGCACATTTTTGAACCATTATGTTTTCATTTTCATGTGTCTCCATATTTTTTCCTCTGATTTCTTGGTTGACCTATTCATTGTCTAGTTGCATGTTATTTAGCCTATTCATATGTTTTTTTTTTTTTTAAGATTTTATTTATTTGACAGAGAGAAACACAGTGAGAGAGGGAACACAAGCAGAGGGAATGGTAGTGGGAGAAGCAGGCTTCCTGCCGAGCAGGGAGCCTGATGCAGGGCTCGATCCCAGGACGCTGGGAACATGACCTGGGCCAAAGGCAGACGCTTAACGACTGAGCCACCCAGGCGCCCCTATTCATATGTTTTTGTTCTTTCTATATTTTTTCTTGTGATTGACTTAGAGTTTCATAGCATTCTGATTCAAAAGATGCGTAAGATTTCAATCTAGAATTAAGAGGCATTTTGTAGCCTAACCCATGTTCTCTTCTGGGGAATGATCCATGTGCACTTGGATATGTATTCCACTGTTTTGGGATGGAATGTTCTGAATGTCTGACACATCGGTCCATCTGATGTGTCTTTCAAAGCCACTGTTTCCTTGTTAATTTTCTGTCTGGATGATCTGTCCATAGATGTAAGTGGGGTGTTTAAGTCCCCTACTACTATGAACTTTTAAAAAAAATTTTATTTATTGGGGTGCCTGGGTGGCTCAGTGGGTTAAAGCCTCTGCCTTCGGCTCAGGTCATGATCTCAGGGTCTGGGATCGAGGCCCACATCAGGCTCTCTGTTCAGCAGGGAGCCTGCTTCCCCTCCTCCCTCTGCCTGCCTCTCTGCCTATTTGTGATCTCTCTATCTATGTCAAATAAATAAAATCTTAAAAGAAAAAAATATTTGACACAGAGATCACAAGTAGGCAGAGATATGTAGCTTAGATTCAGAGTTTCTACAATCAGCAGTGCTTAATTTCAGGTACTTTAAAAATCAGTAGCCTTAAAACTAGGGATTCAAGCCCCTACAATCCCCCACAACTTAGACATATGACTCTTAGCTCCCTCTGACCAGAGTCCCATAGCCCTTAGACTCTGTTAAAGAAAACTGGAAAATTGCCCCAGGAAATATCCAAGTAGCCTCCCAAAAAGTTTGTGGAATGCACTTCTGCTGGAGATAAACATAATGTGCCATGTTTGGGAGAATTTTTGCAGCGCAGTAATAGTCACAGAATAAAGAACTTCTGTCCTCTAGAAATGACACAGCTAATGTAATCTGCTGAGAACGTCTGGCAGGGCCAGGCCCCTGAAGCTGATGACCTCCTCACTCCCATCCTGCCAAAGCCAGACAGGAAGTCACCAGAAGGGACAAGATGGTGAAGAAAGGAAGTAACCGCAGGTACCCTCATCAGCATGATGATGAACTCAGGGTGGTGGGATTGAGCCCCACATTGGGTTCTACACGGGGCGTGGAGCCTGGGTAAGAGTCTCTCTCTCTCTCTCTCCCTGACCTTTCCCTCCCTGTCAAAATTTTTTTTTCGGAGGGGGGTGTTGGGTGGCTCAGTTGGTTAAGCAGCTGCCTTCAGTTCAGGTCATGATCTCAGAGTTCTGGGACCAAACCCCGCATCAGGCTCCTTGCTCAGGGAGGAGCCTGCTTCTCCCTCTGCCTGCTGTGTTCTTTCTCTGACGAATAAAATCTTAAAAAAAAAAAAAAAAAAAGTGTAAGCCATTAGGGAATTTGGGACTTTGAGCAATAACTCATTTTCCTGTATGGTGCCACACCAGTAAATAGCCCATTTTTCTTCACTATAAAAGCTCTTGGTCAGTTTTTATTGGCTCACTGCACCGCGGGTGGATGAGCTCTGGTTTGGTTACAAATCTGGCAACCACAGCAGGATTTTGTCCCTACAGACACTTCCACTCGTGGTTTGCTGGCTGCACCCTTGGGACAAAGTGCTGAAATGCCGACCCCACTGCTCCAGAGGCCGGATTGAGGCGTGCACCATTGAGCAGTGTCCAGGACCTGCAGCATTTCGGGTTTGCCACGGGGAAACCAGGCACCGGACGTCCTTTGTCCAGGAAGACCTCTCTGGTAAGTTACCGCAGGTGTGACGACACAAACTTCCAAACTTCAGGGTTTATTTGTTTGGTTTGGAGATGCTTTTTCAGATTTGTATTTCGAGAGGTTACTCTGGTTGGTTCGGTTATGTCCCCGTGTTAACCACGGGGGAACTAATTTCATTGTCCCTTGCGGTCCTTTGAATTGCACAGTACAAAATGGGGCGACATCTAGCTGTGAAGCCCTGAAGAGGAAAGATCACCTTACAACAGGGCCGGCCACAGTGTGATCTAGAATCGGGAGAACACTGGCCAGAAAATGGATCCTTAAATTATCACCCCATCTTACACTTAGGTTTGTTTTATAAGAGGAAAGAAAAAGATAATACCCTATGTTCAGTCTCTTTAATTCTTTATTTGAATTCAATTCAGTTGCCATAGTGTATTACTAGTTTCGAGGGTCGGGCTCAGGGATTCAGCGGTTGCACACAACACCCAGTGCTCATTACATCACGTGCCTTCCTTAATGCCCGGCCCCCAGTTACCCCATCCAACACCCCCCGCCTCCAGTAACCCTCTGTTTCCTAGAGTTAAAGGTCTCATGGTTTCATCTTATTTTTCCTTTCCTTTCCCTGTGTCCATCTGTTTTGTTTCTTAAATTCTACACAGGACTGAGTTCATCTGGTCTTAACTTATTTCACTTAGCATAATACTCCATCCATGTCCTTGCCAAGGGCAAGATTTCATTCTTTTTGATCTCTTAAGCTTTTGTATCAGAATAAGCCAACTCAGAAAAGAAGTGTAAAATCCTATTCAACAGCAAGGTGACACTAAAAAGCCCGTTCCCTCCTCCTCCCCCCACTTTTTGGGATCAGGTAGATGGAAACTCGGACTTTAATGTCTTCTCCTCAAGAATCAGTGAAACAAAGGCTAGATTTTGTTTGCATCTGTTTTGTGTGTGTCCGTGTGTTATAGGACTTTTCTCTACTTCCTGAGGGTATTACTAAAATTTATAAGAGCTCTGTTTAATTGGTTTAAAGGCAAGTGTGTATAAGAATTGAGTATTCCATAACTCAAATGTTTTTCAGGTCCATGTGATCGGGAGAAATATTCAATATTAAAGCTAATTCAAGGTTGGTTTAATTAAAATACAAGACTTTAGAATTATCAGCATTAAAATTCAAACTTATTTGACCAGCCTTAAGTGAAATAAGAATAGGATTTCAGTGTTTTGCTTTTTAAACATATATAGCTTGAGAGACTGAGCAACATAAACCTTTTCACGGTAATGTAAGCATAGTTAAGAACAAGTAAAATTTAAGGATTTTTAGATAAGTAGGTTACCAAAGATTTTATAAGCTAAAGCTTTGAAGTTAGGTTCAATGACAAACCAAGTTAAATTAATTGGATCTCTATAATTTCTGATCCACACTGAATCAACTACTAAATATAAGTATCTGCGTTTGGTTTCCTGTTACAGAGAAACTAAAGATATGTGAGTTGTTAAATGTATTTTGAGCTTTTAAGGTACTATAAAAACACATGTTTCCAAAAATTGGCTAATTTGTTTCATAATCTAAATTCTGTAACAATTCAGTTGTTTATTAAATTTTCACTAGAAACTAAGGTTTCTAAAAAATCAGAATTCTAATAAATCAAGACTCCTGGATCTAAGGCAAGAGACTCTGTATGCAAAGAAAGTAAGATGTGGGTTTGGTAAGAAAGACACAGGGACAGAAATACATTCTTGTTAAGGGAAAAGCAATTCTAAAAAAATGAGACTAAAGAAATGTAGGGAAAAATCTGAAGTTATAGAAAGTTTTTGGAAAAGAATTGAATCCTTCGAAGATTGAGCAGAATGAATTTTAATATCAAAAATACAATAGTAGAGGGGCGCCTGGGTGGCTCGGTGGGTTAAAGCCTCTGCCTTCAGCTCAGGTCATGATCCCAGGGTCCTGGGATCGAGCCCCGCATCAGGCAGGCTGCTTCCCTCTCTCCCTCTGCCTACTTGTGATCTCTCTCCTCTGTCAAATAAATCTAAAAAAAAAAAAAAGTAGAAAACTAGAATTTGGTTTTTGTTAAAATGACCAAGTTCTTAGATGATGGGCCTACTAGCTACAAATTAAAAACCAAGGTTTTTATGTGCTCTGAAAAAGTTAAGTAACCCAAGACCTGATAAAGACAACATAAGTTGAATCTTATTTTTTGACAAACTTCCCAAAATTCAACCTCTAAATGAAGTCTTGAGTAGGCTTACTTGGGAAGCATTGTCAAATAAGTGATGATAAATCCTCTTAGGTTGTGTGAGTGATTGCTAGACCTGTTCCAGAAATTATATAAAAATTATATAAAATCCCTAAGTTTTGACAGGCCCTAGTATGAGGTCATCAGGTGTCCTTCTAATTGAAATGTTGTGGGTCACAGAAACAACATTTCCTTGTTAACTGTGTTATGAACACTCACTAGTGCTTGAACCGTGACCCTCTGAGTTGTCTTTATGGTCACCATTTTACTCTGATCCTCTTACGTTTCTGCTTCAAGGAAATCTATGGAAAGGACTCTGGACACATACAGGTTTCTGATACCTTTAAGATCCTAAGACTACGAATGTCTAGAACTAGTGGGAAAAGTGCATTTAAACAGAACAAGAATTAACAGGGGGCTGAAGAAATTGAGGAAGATTATAGTTTTTAGGACTCTTGTTTAAAACCTTGTTGTTTCCAAGGTTGTTTCCAAGGTTTGTTCTCCCACATTTAAGGAAGCTTTTTCTCTTAAGCTCTCTAGGACTTACACAAGTTTGGTAAAATTTTCCTTTGTAAACCAATATAAAACCTATCTTTCTCCCTTGCCTGATCCCTGCAGAATTCAGAAACTCCCACTGAGTAGCCTTTGCCATTTATTAATTGCACAAAATCATTAAGAATGTGTTCTCCTTGTAACAGGAAACCATTGGTTCTATTACCAAGGCTTTGACTGGAAGGTCAGAGTGAGATAAGCGTAGCATCATATGACCAGACATAAGGAACTTGGGTTGACTTTATGGAGCCAAGGAAGCCCTTTGGAAATAAATATCAACCTTGTTTACATAACCCCTGGACGTCTTTCCAGGTGAGTAAAAAGTCACTTCCTGGCCGTCTCAAACCTCAATATATTTGGGGGACCTTGAGAAGAGACTAACTCAAATCTATAGCTATTACAGGTGAAATCAGAGGGCAAATGTTTGGCTTGGCCTCTGGTCTTGAGAGGCTATTAAAAGTTCAGTCTAGGGGCGCCTGGGTGGCTCAGTCGTTAAGCGTCTTCCTTCAGCTCGGGTCATGATCCCAGCGTCCTGGGATCGAGCCCTACATCGGGCTCTCTGCTCGGCGGGAAGCCTGCTTCTCCCGCTGCCATTCCCTCTGCTTGTGTTCCCTCTCTCGCTGTGTTTCTCTCTGTCAAATAAATAAAATCTTTAAAAAAAATAAAAATAAAAAAAAAAAAATAAAAAAAAAAGTTCAGTCTAAAATTCCTTGTAAAAAGTTCCAGCAAAGCATATTTTTAAAAAGCTTATGTGGTTAATCACTACTCCTGTTGTACTTACATAATTAGGCCCAGACATTAAAACTGGACTTCTTTTGCCAACAAGTTAATCTTAATTGGGATGAGGGTAATTTTGGAAATTTAATAACCTACCTTTGGGGATGTTAAATTCTGATTTCCTTTGAATGTTTGCCTCTAAAACTGGGCTGGATCCTGAATTCTTCCTATTTCCTTGAGCAACTGACTAGACTCTCCAAACTAAGGTTTCCAGTTTTCTCCTATTCTTTGACTTGGCCTCACCCTGCCCTCTTCTCTGAAGCCCTGCAAACCAAAGCTAGACAATTTCAGGTAAATCAGCTGTTTAGACAACCTTTGCGCCAGTTGCTGTGTGGGCCACCAGGACCACCAGGGGCATTTTGACTGGGGGAAATCTGTCAGCTTGCCGCGGTCTGTCCTCACTCCATCTGAAGATGCTTCAAGCCTGACATCTAGAAATTTCTCCCTGGCAGCCCTTGGCACTCAGATACTGGATTAATAATCTCTTCCAACCCTTCACATATCTTTGTTCCCACAGAAATGCCTTTAGTATGGGACCGCTTGTGCAATACAGGCCTGAGAGCCCACCACTGTTTAACTGAACTGACCTAGTCTCAAGAATGACTGGGTCCTGAGACACGAAACAGACTTCTTACCAAAGGTCCGGAACAGGTAAACTCGGACTAGGAGGGAATAACGTTGATCGGTAATGCTGGTCTAAAAAAACCCTTGGTCAGAAGATTGTCACTTCTCACCAAAACCTGGGCACTTCTCCATGTCTTGATAGTTGGGAAAACAAGAGGGCTCTACTTATTAGGGAATTTGGTTACCCCTTTCTGTTCACAGTTCCAGTGAAATTAGAGGGCTAGTCGCTTGACTAAGCTTTTTACTGAACAAACAGTTCTAGTCTTCCGGAATTCCATCAGTACTCTGGGGATTAACCCAATTAGCTTACCTGTCCGGGCAGTTCTTTTTCTGACTTACCTACTCCCGAAATCCAGCAAAAGCAGGAATTGAAGCACGAGAGTTAGGCCAGACGCCGAACAGACACCGAACCGGGCTTACAGTCAGGAGCAAAACCACTCGGGGTCTCGGCCCCTCTTCTGCAGAAAGGAGCTAGACTGCCCCCTCCTCACTGAGGAAGGGGGAGGCAAGCCCGCCAGCCCCCACCACGTAACCTATGGCTCCTAACTGCCTGGGACTGGAGTCACGGAGGCAATTTTACAGGTTTGTGAGAAGGAAGGAAAAGGTGAATGGGGGGAAATCAGAGGGGGAGATGAACCATGAGAGACTGTGGACTCTGAGCAACAAAGTGGGCGTTTAGGAGGGGTAGGGGGTTGGGTGAGCCTGGTGGTGGGAATTGAGGAGGGCACGTATTGCATGAATAATAAAATCTTATAACACTGAAAAAATAAACATTGGGGGGTGGGGGGAATAGTCTGGGACGCTGCTCTGCCTGACCTAAGAAGGGTCATGTGCTGTGTCTGCAAGAAAAAGCTTTACATTTTACCAAGTCCCAGGATGTAGAACTTCTGCCTTTGTAGTCTCAAGCCGGACTCACCAAGGTGGTCACCCCGAGAATGTGGTGAAGGGACGAGAGGACCAAGAAACGAATCCTACCCACCCTAATCAGCGTGACTCAAGCCCCCAGGGCCCTTACCCTGAATTTTCACCCTTTAAAATCCCCTGCTTTATAAGCCAGGGGGGAGTCGGGACAGGCTCCTGGGTGGCACCCCACCAATAAAAAGCCTGTCTTCACTGCAAGAGCTTAGTGTCTGTTATTCTTGCCTTGCGGTGCAGCAGGTGGACGAGCTCCCTTGGTTTGGTTCCAGGCTTGGTTCTGGGAGAGCCAGGGGGCCATGGAGCCTTCCTCCTTAAAGACAGCAAAGCCATGGTTTGAAGAGCATCTGGCGGACTGGGGAAGGAGTTTAATCTCCAAACACAGTGAAGGGGCAGGGAGACTCCTTTAAAGATAAAAGAGCTGGTGGAGACTAGGTAGCCCTAGATAGGTGGACACCTGTGGGACCCGCTGCCACTGTGTGTTCCCCCCTCACTCCTGCCCCCACAGCCCCAGAAAGGACCTTCCGAAGGGACTCCTGCCTGGGCTGCAAACCACACACACCAGAGAGCACCTGCAGTCCCCACAGATAAGCCTTAGAGCCGGCAGGCATAGGCCCCACCGCTGGCCTGAAAACCTCGGGGGGGTAGGGGGGTGGGGAGAGGGGATGGGCAGCACAGGGAGCAGGCCCAGCCAATAGGTGGGTTTGAGGATGTAATTATTTGCAGTTTAAATAGGAAATAAAGGGGCACCTGGGTGGCTTCATCTGTTAAATGATGTGCCTTCTGCTCAGGTCATGATCCCAGGGTCCTAGGATCGAATCCCACATCGGGCTCCCTGCTCAGCCAGGAGCCTGCTTCTCCCCCTGCATGCTCGCGCTCTCTAAAATAAGTCTTTAAAAAAAAAAAGTGTACCTGGCCTACATTTAGGCACCTGTAAAATCAAAAAAATTGCTCAAAACACAAATGAAACTTGATAAGACCTGTTTTCAACAATCATGCTGACTTGCAGTAATTTAACAGCTCTGTAGTAAAATACACGGAGAACAGATATCCTGCAGGACACAGAAAACAGGACAATATATTTAACACATCAGAGTTCTTTTCTGAGCAGTTAGAAATAATTACTAATTTGAATTGAGAGATTATCCTGATTTCCTATTTGATCCAGATATTGAACTTAATAAAGTGGAAGTAATCTATAAAAAGGGAATTTTATACCAAAAAAAAAAAATGACCCATTTGAGAGCACATATTAGCTTTAAATGTCTTTTATAAGACTGAAACGTTCTAAAGAACCAAATGTTACTTCAATATATGGGGAAGAACAGTAACACCACTGAACACATACAAGTGTTGGGCACTGCTTTACGCATCAGTCCTTACACAAAGCAGATGAAGGAGGTAAGACGGGAACAAGCCCAGAGAAGATAAAAGAAATGGGCTCAACATCACACACCTAGACTTTCAGGAGGAATTCACACCCGGGCAGTCTGGTTCTGAGTTCGAGGCATTATCTGCTATGCTCGGCCCCTCCCTTCATAGAAAAGGTGAAATTAACAGACAAGAAAAAGTTGAACAAATAAAACCAGAAACTGGATCTTTGAAAAGACCAGGAAAGTGTATAAATCTCTGGTCAGTGCTGATAAAGGAAAATTCACTTTTTAACACTTACAGGGCCTGCTTCTGGGCTCCAGGAGGAACTATACCTTAACATTTACTAAGGTCAAAATGAGTTGGCAAAACCTCAGAGGAGGGGCTCTATTTCTGCTCCGTGCACGCATGGTACATCTGCTTTGTTAAAAAAAAATAACCAAAGGAGCATTCTACACATAAAACAGAAGCTGAAGTCTGTAACTTTCTGGAATGTTCTTTGTCATGATGCTTTGTAACTCCTTATGTAAAAAAATATATATATATTAAATATATATATAATAACATATAATATATTATTTATATATTATATAATATATATAATATATAATATATATATAATATATATATTAAATATAAATATAAATATATATATATAAAACCCTCTACCAAATGTCCCTTCCCTGGACCATTCTCTTCTTTGTGAAGATTATATAATTCAGGCAGTTGTCCTAACTTGGGCTCAAATAAAACTCTTCCTTTCTGTTTTTAAAAAGTTTTTTTTTTTAAAGGTTTGTTCATTTTGCTTCAACATTTCTTGGCACCTTTGGCAGGGTATCAGGCCCACTTGCCTGAGAACAGCTAGGGATCTTCCAGAACTCAGCCCGAGGTACCAGCTGGGCCCCGCTGTGGTCCTCTGACTGCTCAGTACCTCACAGGTGTTATCCGGCGAGTTCTCCTGATATCTGGACCTCCTCGATTTGAGTTTACAGCCCTTTTATCTGAGCTGTTGAGAGTCACCAGTAATATTGTCAAGGCGGGAATAACCTAGAGGGGTTGGAGTTGATGGGTTGGTTGTTTTAACTTGGCATTATACTGATATGAATATAAGGCTTGAGTAAGTTTTCTAGTTAGAAACAGGAGACTGAATCGTTTAGCTCCAAAGAGACACTTGCTCCTCCTGCCCCAGTGAAGATTTCAGGTGCCGGAATGCCTAGCAGAAATGTCCGAGGTGGGGCGCCTGGGTGGCTCAGTCGTTAAGTGGCTACCTTTGGCTCAGGTCATGATCCCGGAGTCCTGGAAT
>CM053615.1:60478227-60512096 GCA_028646535.1 Procyon lotor
TCCTGGGATCATGACCTGAGTTGAAGGCAGCAGCTTAACCAACTGAGCCACCCAGGCATCCCTACTCTTCCAGATTTCAAGGAAACTATTCCTCTTCAGGTGTCTACAACTTACAGAAACTTGATAAAACATTTCTTTGTAAAAAACAAACAACAAAAGACAACAACAAAAATCTCTTTGTAAAGAAATAGTTATCTTTTTTCCCTACTTGAACCCTCCAGAATTCAGAAACTGAGTGAATAGACTTTCTTTCATAATCATTGTAAATTATTTGCGTAAGTTCAATGAGAATCACTGGAAACCCTGGTTCTATTACCAACGCTTTGATTGGAAGGTCATCTTTGAGAGAGTCATGCACAGGCTCAGATATGACCAGAGAGCGCTAAGGAACTAGGGTTGACTTTATGGAGCCTGAAGTCCCTTGGAGATATGGTCTTGCTACCTTGCTTACAGAGTTCCTGGGAGCTTCACAAGGTGAGTAAGGAAGGTCATTTCCTGGCAGGTATGGGAACCTCGGGATATTGGTGCCTCTCGAGGAGAGGACTTCACCCAAATCTATAGGTATCACAGACAAATCTGATGTCAAGTTATTTGGCTTGTCTTCCATCCTTGATTAAAAGGACAATTAAAGGCTTGATCTGAAATTACTTATAAAAAGTTCTAGCAAAGCAGATTTTAAAAAAACATGTGGTCAATGGCTATTCTTGTTGTGCTTATGTAAATAATTAGGCCAAGTTTGTTAAAGTGGACTTATTTTACAGAGAAATCAGTCTTAATTTGGCGGTCTTTCACAGGAATGAAGGTGACTTTAGACAGAAGAATTATATTTCAATAACACCCTTATGTGGATGTTAGATTCTAATTCTGATTAATGGTCTTTGAGTGTTCGTTGTTTGCCTACAGAACTAGGCTGGATCCTGAATTCTCCCGGTTTCCTTGAGTATCTGGCTAGGAGTCCCCAAAAGAAGGTTTCCAATCTTCTCCCATTCTCTCTCATCTTAAAATCATGAACTAAGACTGCCCTTTTTCCTGAAGCTTTGCAAACAGAAGTTGGACAACTTGAGTTAAATTTCAGAGAAACTGCCACCCTCGCTCACGTATAGACAGTCTTCACACCTGTCGCCATATGGTCACCCCAAAGGGCCACCTGAGACACGTGAACTCCAAACCAGAAAAACCCATCAGGTTGCCCCTGCCTGCCCCGCTCCATCTGAGGATATTTTGAACCTGACATTTAGAGACCTTCTCTCTGGAAGCACTGGAGACTCAGACACAGGATTTATAATCTGCTCCATTAAAATGTGTTTTTCTTTTGTTTCCATAGAAATGCCTATTAACTGGCCGATCGCTTGCTGAACAAGGCAGAGTCTACATGATGGCCAACACTGCTTGCCATACGTTTATTAACTCTTCCTTGGAAATAAGAACCCATATTAATAAAACACCCTTGACCATCACAACCCTTTTCCTTTCAAGGTGACCAGGACTCTGGTCACTCTTAGATACCTACCAGCATCAAATTAATTTTAGAGGGAATGATAAAATCGCACTTGACTCTATTGTTACCATTCCTTGGAATATACTTGGGGATAAAATTAATGATGCCATTTAGTGCCAAGCTGTGCAGAAAAATATCCAAGGTCTCAGATAAGGAACTACCTCTGACACCCCTCCATTAGCACAAGGGACCAAAATTTACATCCCATACCCTGTCAAACTCTTTCATTCCAAAGACTGTACTGTGCCCTAAATCAGCCTGTAGCAGTTACAGAAGGTGGACCTCTGCCCATGCTCCATAGAAATGGAATGAAGGATGGCCAATGGGAAAAAACTTAGCATGTTGAACTCCATGTTGCTCTATTTCCCTTGCTGCTATGGCCTGGAGGTTAGAAACATCTTCTTGGCCCTGCATGTAGGCATGTTACAGCTAAGAATTTGCAAAAACTGCTCTTTACCCAAAACCTACCTCCCCTGAGGAGATAAGGAATATCCGAAGCTGTTATCCCATTTCCTCAAGACTGAGGAATGAGGATAACTTGGGGGGAGAGGGGGGAAGTGTACTGAAATCGTGCCCCACAGGGCTAACTTAATGAAGTTAGAACTGGCAGGAAATTTAATGATGGTTCTCTAAAAAATAATTTCCCCCTAATCAGCTACTGTATCTTTTCAGACCCCGTCCTACCCACCCTTAACAAACTCACTAGCTGTCTCTGCAGAAGCCTGGACTCAAGGTCAACTGATAGGGTTCTAGCCTGGGAACAAGCAAGGCCCTGCATTCCTTACTCAAGATAAGGAGCCTAGGACCCCTTCCACATTATACCAGCTTTCTGAGCATGCTCATCACTCCTTCTCATCCTAAGATCATCTCTTGACATCAGGGGCTGAATTTTGCCTTGTTCTGATGTTAAGTTTCCACCCCAAAAATAAACGTGGAAACGTACATTACGTATATTTGCTCAGTGTGCACACTCCATTTTTCCTCGTGAATAATAAGTTTCCCTGCTCTTTTATCAAGATGTATATAAAGGATTGAGTTTTTATTCTTCTCTGTTCAGACTTATTCCAGTGTTGCTTTGGTTCCTTTTACTGTCCACATGTCTTTATAAATGCCTTATCAAATGCAAAAACAACCTAAGCCAAGCACACATACTATCTTTGCTCATCAACTGGACTTAATAGCAAACAAAAGTCACTTTTAAGCTTCCCACCATTTATATTCCAGTAAGTTCCCCCTAATGAGGAACCCTAGCATTAGGGTTTTCAAAAAAAAAAAAAAATCTAGCATATCTAGTAACATACCTAGCAACAAGGGACTTAATGGATCCCAGGAAGACAAGCCAGTCAACTGGGCACCAACGGACATAAAAACAAAGTTGATCATTAGCGGTTTCTGAGGGAAGATTACTGATCAAAAGGGGAAAAGATAAAGGAAAATTTCAACTTTTAACATGTGTGGGCTTTGCTTCTGGGCTCCCAGGGAAGCTCTAACATTTACTAAGGTCAAAATGAGTTGGCAAAACCTCAAAGCAGGGACTCTATTTCTGTCCTGAGGACACATGGTACAACTGCTTTGTTATAAAAGAACATCCTAAACAAAAACAAAAACAAAACTTGTTCCATAAGATTAAAGTCATACAGCCTTGCACATACTAAAAACAAAAGATAAATCCTGTAACATTCTAGAATGTTCTTTGTCATGATGATTTCTAACTCTTTATGTGAAAAAGATATATAATCCTGCATCAAATGTTCCTTCCTAGAGCATTCTCTTTGTGAAGACTGTGTATCCTGGGCAGCTGTCCTAACTTAGGCTGGAATAAAACTCCTTTCTCTTTAAAATAAAAAAAAAAATTAAAAATAAAAGATTCGTTCATTTTTACACTGAAAGACTGATTCAGATAGCATGAGAGTAAAAATGAGACTAAGAAAGGCAGCATACCAAATAACATAGACAAAGGCAGAGGCTACAGAATGTTCCCATTCTTTTAGTTTGCAATACCCAAATCTTCATGGAATATTTGTATCAAAGTAACAGGTTTGGGGGCAGATGTTTAGAGAAAACTTACACTTAAAAAAATACTGCATTTTGGGGTGCCTGTGTGGCTCAGTCAGTTGAGTGTCTGATTCTTGATTTTGACTCAGGTTGTGATCTCAGGGTCCTGGGATCAAGCCCTGTGTCCGGATCTGCCCTCAACAGGGAGTCTGCTTGAGATGCTCTCCCCCCTCCCCCACAGCCTTTCCCCTGCTCACACTCTAAAATAATTTTTTTTAAATGTGCCACATTTTTAATCTGTGGGAAAGCTTAAATTATATTCCAAATACAACTGGTAGAACTTCAGAATCATCAACCAAAGGGATATGTTCTCAGAAAAGCACCCCGGTCTTTATAGCAGCCATGTTTGTTTTTGGTGACGAAGCAGCAATGTCTCAAACTGTTTACATCCCAACATCACAGGTTACTGTTTTTGTCACTGAAGCCAAGTTCAGCAAAGCCAATCCCTGAGACACCAAGGATGCAGCAAGGAAGGGGTTTATTCTGGGGGCAGCCAAATAGAAGGCTGGGGAATGAGCCTCCAACCCGCCTCTCTGAAGGAGGGGATCCAGGGACATTTAAAGGCAAACCAAATAAGGTCTGGGTCAAAGGGTGCAGCTGTGCTTATTAGTCCTGTTAACCCCTCGGTGACTGGTTTCAATCCCCACTGGCTTTTGGTCCTTCCTCATTCTTTAAGGGAATTGTAACGGTGACCAGCCGAGCTGTTTCCAGCAGAAATGGCGCCAAGACTGGGGGTAGAGGAATGGGATCTTTCTGCACTCATTCAGAAATATTCCTCAATTTCTTTGGACCAACTCTCCTAAATAGTAGCTTTAGGTCTGTCAGAGGCTTGCTGGTCCAGGCAGAGTTCTTTTTGATATTCTCTTTGCTGACAGAATATAAGGAACCTATGGATCCTTCTGGAACCAGCTTAACTCCCTTTAGTTTCCCCGAAGAATGGTTGGCCCACAGCACCTCATAAAGTCCTGTCCAATGAGATTGGGGTTGGTCCTTCAAGGGGCTGGTTTTCCAGGCCTCTGATAACACACAACATTCCCAGGAATGGGAACAGTGCAAGGGCACATCTGCCGTTAAAAGCTACCCACCAGTTGGGACACGTGGTTGGGTCAGTTGGTAGAGCATGGGATTCTTTATCTCAGGGTTGTACATTCGATCCCCACACTGGGTGTGGAGATTAAGAAAAAAAAAATCTTAGGGTGCCTGGGTGGCTCAGTTGGTTAAGCGACTGCCTTTGGCTCAGTTCCTGATCCCGGAGTCCGGGGATCGAGTCTGCATCGGGCTCCCAGCTCCACAGGGAGTCTGCTTCTCCCTCTGACCTTCTCGACTCACACCTGCTGTCTAATAAACAAAATCTTTAAAAAAAGAAAAAATCTTTTTAAAAAATCTGCCAGTCTTCAGCTTTAGTTTGAAGTTGTGTACCTTTGAAAACTGGTGGGGACCCAGTCTTATTTTTAGCACAAATGTCCCATCTCTTGAACTATATTTTGAATAGTTCTCTGAAGATTGGGACCCACAGTGGATTTCTGAACCCATTCAGCAGTGGCCTCTCATCTAGAACGGAGGCTCTGGTGTATATGGCGAATTATTTCTTCCGTAAGATTTTCTGTGATAAGGATTATTCCTCGTTCATTATATTTCCAGCAGCTTTAGTGCCAGCATGGTGCCCAAATCCCCATTCCTTAGGTCTTCCGAGGAATATTTGGGATAATATTCAGATCTAGGTCTGGTACTAAAGCCATTATAGAGGGTTCTAGAGTCTCCGTAAGCCTCGGTCTGCAGAGCTTCAGGGAAAAGGAATCCTTGAGAACTAAAAATGCCCAGGACAATGGGAGAAGATAGGATACCTTAGCTTGGAGAGTCACAGCCAGATATTTAAGGAAATCAGAAGAATTCAGGGTCCAGCCAGTTTTATAGGCAAGCAAAAAACTCTCAGACATAAATCATCAGAACTAGTATCTAACATTCACAAGGGTGTGTAACTGAAACAGGATTTCTCTAAAATCACCCTCCTATCCACCAAAGGCAGCCAAATTAAGATTGATTAAAAAAAACAAAGTTGTTTTAACAAATTTGGTCTATTTATATAAGAGCAAGGAGAATAGCGATTGGCCACACAGGTCTCCCCTCCACCCCCCAATCTGTGTGGCTGGAACTTTACATAAGGGATTTTGGGTTGAACTCTTACAGCCTCTCCAGGCTAATAAGCCAAGCCAAATGCTTGCAATACCTATAGATTTGGGCGCCCCCCTCTGGGGTTCCTGTGCCTGTCAGGGAGTGGCCATATTTCCTCACCTGGTAAGGCTGCTGGGAACACTGTAAGCAACATCAAATTCCCTAATTTCGCCGACTAAAGTCAACCTTAGTTCCTCAACGTTGTCTGGTCATATCTGAGTCTAAGCACGTCTCCCTCAAATAGGACATTCCAGTCATAGCCTTGGTAATAGAACCAATATTTCCAATTGTGTCCTGTCAAAAGGGGAACAGATTCTTAGCGAACTTATGGACATAAAAACACGGAAATGTAAGAATATTTATTGAGAGTTTCCGAATTCAGGAATCAGATAGGCAGAAAAAGATAGATGTTTCATTATTTTACAAAGGAATTTTTTCCCCCAGGTTTCTAGAAGTCCTTAAATCTGGAAGAACGGACCTTAGAAAATCAGCAATGTCATCGGTCTCAATTTATTCAGCCCCATGTTGATTCTTACTGTTTGAATGCAGTTTTCCCACTAGTTCTGAAAATTCTTAGTTTTATGATCTTAGAGGTATCAGAAATCTGTAGGGGTCCAAATTCCTTTCCACGAATCCCCTGAAGCAGGAGGATTGGAATAAAACAGTGACTGTAAATGACAAGAGACCCAGAGACGCCCATGATTAAGGATGTGACGAAAGTTCATTATAATGCAGTTGACAAGGAAATTTAGTTATTTCGGTAACACACACTTCAATAATTAGAATTACAAGTGATGACACTCTATTGGACATCAAAACCTTAGGGATTTTACCTCATTTCTGGAAAAGTTCTAGCATCCACCCACACAACATGGCTTAAGGCGATTTCTCAGCACTTGTGGGTCGATGCTTCCCATGGAACTTGACATACCAAGTAAACAAGCCTAGCCCATTAGAAAGATTTCCTTTAGAAGTTGAATTTTGGGAAGTTTGTCAGAATTATCAGAAGGTTTTAAAGCACATGCCTAAAAAGGATTACAGATCTTTACAAAACTTTAAAACTTAATTATCTATTTAGCCAAGATGGCAGTAAGAGATTCTAAAGGCAAATTCTGAGGGGCTGCCTAGCTGTTAGCAAAACCTAGCTCTTGTGTTATTAAGAAGATTCAACTTTAAGTCATCCAAGACCTGATAAAGATAGAAACCGTTTTTCCAGGCACGTTAAAGAAATCTTTTAGTTTCATACTACAACTAGACCAATAATCTAAGAAAACTCCATCACTTAAACAGAAAAAAAAATTCCCATCTTATACCAGTGTGCTTCGGAAATTAAAATGTCATTCCAAGGAGTTTATTTTTAAATATTTATTTCGGGGAGAGTGTGCAGGCACGCACCAGTGGGGGGAGGGGCGGAGGGCAGACTCTCAGGCAGCCTCGGGGCAGGACTGGGACTCGTGAGCCAAAACCAAGAGTCGCACATTCAACCAACTGAACCACCCAGCCACCCTCCAAAAGAAGAATTTTTTTAAAAGCTTATGCAGTCCCTCCTTTTTTCCTCCCCGCCATCTCGCCTGTTGATACACGCTTACTGAGACAGGGACACAGCGGAGGCCAGCCCAAAAGGGAGTCCTGGATTGGCGGGCGCTGCGATGGGCTGATCGGAGCCCCCATCAGGGCCGAGGGCCTCTTCAGCTGTGGGGATGCTGCCAACATCCGTCAAGGATTGCCTTAACCGAGGACAGCTGCCGGGCCAAGGCCTTGGCCTCTTCCCAGGTGGTCCCCTCCAATGACCAATGAAGGGTCAGAAGAAGAGGGTAGCAAAGTCTGGCCCTTTAGCTCCATCCAGTTCAGGATGGTTCTCAAAGGCACCCCAGCTTCTGCCTAACCTTGCTCCCTCACCCTCCCTTCTCTTCCCCCTGGTGTCGGTCACTTCCCTAATAAGCTTTTTGACCTACTAATCTCAGTAATCTTAGTCCTGACCATGCACAAAAATTCCTTTCTCAAGATTCCCTTCTCACAAGCCTTCTACAATTTTCCTTCTTAGATTCAGATTTTGTCCTGAGTCTTCCCCTCTTTAAAGAACCAGTCTCGCTTCCCCCGCATACAGTTGTTTCCCTTATTAAAATTCTCGACTGTTAGTAAACATGTCAGATCACCAAAGAGCACCAAAGAAACTAATGTAACACTGTGCGGCAACTATCCTCAAATTCAAAACAAAAACAAATTCTTAGAAACTGTAGTTTCTAGGGAAAACTGAGTAGATGACCCATAAAGCTTCATGAGACCCTACACAAAATTCTAAGTTTTTTTTTCTTTCCTTTTCCCTCTCTGACAAATTTTGCAACAGAGAGAACATGAATAGCAGGGGCCTACCTGACCTGCAGTAAACAGGCAAGACGAAAGTTTTACATCAAATGCTGATAACTCTAAAGATGTGTTCATTTTAATGAAACCAATGACCTTTGCTCATTTTCCTAGATTACATGAACTTGAAAAACATCTGGGTTAGTTTCTACCTTTCAGAGTTTGGAATACCTAGAGCGCTCTTGCACAAACGAATTTTAGCAAAAACACCCAAAGTTAGAGAAAATAGCTCACATTTACAAGATACAGGGACCACACACAAATACACAAATGAGGTGCAAACAAAACCTTAGAGGCCCAATTTCCAAATATCTCCCTTTTACAAAATAAAATCGCAAGGTGGTATAATTTATGGGTCCATTTTTGGCCATTTTCCTCCAGTCTAATGAATATGGTTATCAAGCATTGCTGGGGAGAAAAAAAAAAAAAAGATTGCCCAATTTTGGAAAACACAGCCCAGAGGGCCAGATGCAGGCACTGAACCGTCATTTACCATTTTTCAATTAGAACAAGGCTGGTTTTATCGAAAGATACCAGAAGCTACAGCAACAAACCAGAGAAGCTCAGAGTACCTCTGTGAGCATTAATTTATTCCTCCTTCAGAGCTGGGCCTTTCCCCAGCTGAACCAAATAGCTTCCTAGCTAACCCTTTTTGTTTAAAGATTTTACTTGTTTATTTAAAGGCAGTAGGGGGTTGCGGGGAAGGAAGGGGTGGGGGTGTGGGGGGATCTCAAGCCGACTCCCCTCTGAGCCTGGAGCCCCATACTGGGCTGGATCTCACCTGAGACCATGACCTGAGCCGGAACCAGGAGTCAGTCGCTTAACTGACTGAGCCACCCAGGCGCCCCAACCCCTATTAATGGGGCAAGAAAGAAGGCTGAGAGTGAAACCAAATGGGGGGAAGGAGTCAGCTCACCTGTCCTAGCAGAGTTCTCACCAAGAGATGTCTGTCCAAACGGAAACCAAAAAATGGTTTCCCTGCCGCAAGAGTTATATTAAGCGTGGAAGGTGGGTGGCGGGCAATCAGGGTGGGGTCCCGGGGATGGAACGTAGGACAAAGAGCCTGGGCTGCTGCTCGCACTCCTCGAGGGACTCCTGTTGCCGGCCGGGGAGCCGAGCCCCCAGGAAAGAGCTCGTGGCTGAAGCCAGGCTCTGGGGCCCGACAGGCAGCAAAGCCAAACTGCCGGATACTGAGGGTAGAGCAAGGAAAGGCCGCGTTGGAGAGCACGCCTCAACTCCGCCTCCCCACGGGACAGTCGGGCATATTTAAAGACAAAGCAAAGAAAGTTGGGGGTAAGAAGTTTCAGCTGTGCCCAGCAGTCCTGTTAACCATCTGGCTACCGGTTTCATTTCCTCCTAGGCACGTTCCAGGTTTTACGCGGATTTTAGGGAACCGTTCGGAAGTGTGGGTTTCTGTGTAACACATTATGATTTTTCTTATTTAAAATGGACATAGGGGCGCCTGGGTGGCTCAGTCGTGGAGCGTCTGCCTTCGGCTCAGGTCATGATCCCAGAGTCCTGGGATGGAGGCCCGCATCAGGCTCCTTGCTGGGCGGGAGCACACAACCATTCCCTCTGCTTGTGTTCCCTCTCTCGCTATTTCTCTCTGTCAAATAAATAAAATCTTTAAAATAAAATAAAGTAAAGTAAGGTAAAATAAAATGGACATAGAAGGACTCCTGGGTGGCTCAGTGGGTTAAAGCCTCTGCCTTTGGCTCAGGTCATGATCCCAGGGTCCTGGGATGGAGCCCGGCATCCTGCTCCCCGCTCAGCGGGGTGGTCTGCTTCTCCCTCTGCCTCCTACTCTGCCTCCTTCTGCTCTCTCCCTCTCAGTCAAATAAATAAAATCTTTTTTTAAGAAGATGTGTCTGTAGATAGACTTGTACATGAACGTTCATTGTGTGTTATTTGTAGTAGCTGAGGGTCCGCCAGCAGACGCATGGGTAAAAATGTTTAGTACATCCATAAAACAGGACACCACTCAGCAATACAAAGGAATGGACTCCTGGTGAGCACAACATGAATGAGCCTCAGAATAACGATGAGAGCTGAAAGTCGCCAAAACAACAGCAAAAAGATGACAGCATTGATATAAATCTCTAGAAAATACAAACTCTGGAGACCATGGATCAGCGGTTACGTGGGACTTGGGTGACCAGTGCGACGGGGGGTTTACAAAGAAAACTTTCCAGGATGAGGAATCTATTCACCATCCTGACTGTGGTATATCTCCATAAAAGCTCATCAGATGCTACACTTTAAAAATGTACAGCCGATTGACAGTTACACCTCAAAAAAAAAAAAAAAAAAACCTTATTAAAAATAGGAAATAACTTTCCAGTAGGCATTTTTCACATTGAACCTCGGATGGTCATGAACATGATTTTCACTCCTGCCGTTAAGCAGAAAATGCCTCTATGAAGACCGGTCAAGACTGGACTAGTGACCTTGCCACGCAAGTTGTCCCAGCCCAGGGCCCCTGCAGGTCCTTATTCTGAACTCTGCAACTCCTGCGGGTGTCAGGAGGAGGAACCCAGAAGGGTCTGGGGGCTCCCTGACCCCCAGGTTCTAAAAAGCACCTGTACCAGCCTCCCCCTTAGGCCTTCTCTGTTGCCTCAAACTTCCTGGTCTCCCCACAGCCCCACTGGGCGGCCTTTCACTCTATGCTCCGTGCCGATCTGGTTTCTCTGGCCTGGTGAGAACCTGAGGAAGACAACGTGAGCCCCAGGCTTCCTGGAAGAGGCTTTCCAAAGTGGCCCATGTCCTCTTCGTGCCGGACCCAGCAGCCTGGACTCCGGCTGTTTCTGAGCCGCGCCTGGGCGGTGTCGGCGGCTGCTATGTGCGCGGTCGGCCACCAGGCGGCGCCAGGCCTCCCGCGGACGTCCGCGGAGCTCGCCCCAGCCTGTGCACCTGCCCGCGGGAGGGGGCGCCATCCACTACATCTCTCCCTCCTGCAGGGAGACAAGTCTGGGCAGAGGCATTGAGAGGCCGCCTGTGAGGGGTCCGAAGCCGTTCTTGGAGTTCCTCTGGGCACTGGGGCCGATCTGAAAAGGCCAATCTGCGATTTCCCCTCCCATCCACCAACACCCTGCGGTCGCAAAGCCTGATTTGGGGCCTCTCCCGACATCCCTCTCCCCAGCGACAGCTCTAGAGATGCTGGTTTGAAGATTTGTGAGGAGGGGCGCCTGGGGGGCTCAGTGGGTTAAAGCCTCTGCCTTCAGCTCGGGTCCTGGGATTGAGCCTCAGGCTCCCTGCTCAGCGGGGAGCCTGCTTCCCCCTCTCTCTCTGCCTGCCTCCTTGTGATCTCTGTCAAATAAATAAAATGCTCAAAAAAAAAAAAAAAAAAAGATTTGTGAGGAAACCAACTTATTCCATCCTTCCATAAATGTTTTTCACTTTGGCTGTACTTGGGGATCATCTGCGGTGCCTAAAAAATCCTGATTCCGGGGACATATGGAACTTCTCTCACCTCTCACTGATCAAAGCCAGTCATAGAGCCACATCTAATTTCAGCATGCCCAGGAGAAAGAGAAATCTTTGGTGGTCAACACAAATATCACAGCCCTCTGGGTGCCTGCGTGGCTCCGTTGGTTGAGTGTCTGTCTTCAGTTCAGGGCATGATCCTGGAGACCTGGGATTGAGCCCCGGGTCAGGCTCCCAGCACAGCACGGAGCCTGCGTCTCCCTCTCCCCCCTGCTTGTGCTCTCTCTCGCTATCTCCCTCTCACTCTTTCTCTCTCTTTCAAATAAATAAAATCTAAAACAAACAGCCCAAGAGAAATAGAAAGTTAGTAAAGAAAAAGAGGAGAGGTACCAAAGCTGATGATGGAATGATTTTATAGATAAGTTCTCCGTAATTTAAATGATCCTCTCTAAAGAATAGATCATCCTGAAGCTATTAAAATTATTCTCAGGTGCAAAGCTCCCTTATCTGTCTTATGAAGTTAGCATTATCTTAAAATCTGATAAGAATTACCAAATAAAAATATATAATGGAGGAAGCTCAATTGTGGAGGTGTGTGTAAATTATAATGAAATTATTAACAAACTGAAGAAATGTAGTAAAGGAATAATTATAGCAAAGGCTTTAGATAGTACTTACTGTGTGTCGGCCACTGTTCTAAAGGCTTTGCAATATTAACTAATCTTTACAACGATCTACTATTTAGATGTTACTATTATTATTTCCCTTTTAGAGATGGGGAAGAAATGCATGGATTCTTGCTGTATTCCTTGCTTTAGAGCTGAGATTAAAAACGTGCAGTGAAGGCGAATGGAGAATGGCAACTCAGAGACGCTTCCTGCACATCTTTTCCTGGCCCTGAGGGAATGTGGACTTGTGGGCCCTGCTGTCAGTTTGGGGAAGAGGAGGAGCAATATAAATATCACACAAGATGATGGCTAATGTAATAATCTGTTTTTGTCGAGTGGAGGTTCATACGTGTATGTGCTGTAAGAATCTGAGTCAAACCAGCCAAGTTGGTTTGAGGGAAGGGAGACAGTAAGTAGGACTGAAAGCTGCCCCCCAGCTCCCCACACACTCAGCCCCCCCTTTTCTTCGGAACCCTGCAAAGCTGCTCTTCCATTTTCTTCTGTAGATACAGAGGCTCTGGTGCCTTCAGGCCACCCCGACTCAACTCTGAAGACTGGATCACATTTCAGAAACATCCATCTCCTTCCATCAGGCCAAGTCTGTGTCTACCATTTCACTAATTTCTTGAATCTCCACTTCTTTCAAGCCCCCTGGGAGGTTGGACAGAAATGGCAATGAGTTAGCACTCTGGCCCGGGTTGTAGGAGGTGGGGAGGCCGGTCATGCATGAATCGATCCTTTCTTCCTCTCTCAGGTGTTCATTGCTAGGCCTGCTCTTCTCCGGTGCGTGAGGGACAGCCAGGCTCCCTTCCAAGAACCCAGTGTTCCCATCTCTCCAATTCCACCAACGGGCAAAATTCCAAAGGTCCCAGATTCTTTGGTCTGAGCTGAGACACTCTCCTGAAAACATTAGGGCAAGACAGGGGAGAAAGAAGATGGGTTCTCTAATCCTTCCTGTGCAGGTCGGGGAAGCCCACTTATTGGGGCAATGGACTTGGGGACCCTGTGTCATGCTAAGCACACTTTCAGGTGTTGGCTACTACAGTGACCAAAAGACACTCCTTGGCTTCGTTGTACTCACTTTCTTGAGGGAAGGGGTCCGGGCAATAAACAAATGGGAGAGGCCAGCCAAGGAAGGTGGAGAAAGAGTGCTACTTGATCCTTGGGTTTGGAGGCGTCCTCTGTAGGGGGGACGCCCAGGGGCCAGAGGGTGGGGAGGGAGCAGGCCATGCAGATGTCTGGGGGATGGGTATTTCAGACAGAGGGAACAGTAAGGACAAGAGTCCAGAGGTGGGATCGCTCACGGGGTGTTTGAGGAAAATGTTGTGCCTAACTAATTGAGGCTTAACAGAAACGTGGGGAATGAAGGTCCCCAGGCTGTAGGAATCCTGGCAGCTGGCAATGGTGTCCGCGATGCTGGCTGCATCTCAGCTCCAGACCAGGCTCTCCTGAGCCACCAGGCACTCCAGTTCTCTGTCTTTCCCAAGAGGTTAGCCAGTAATTGTCTATCATTCTAATAATATTATTCTAATAACCAAAACTGATCCGTCATACATCCTTGTCCTTAAACCCCAAAATAACCTCAGGGTGTCGTGTCCTGGTTTGATATTTACTCTGGAAGTTTCTTTGACATTCATCTAAATTTCCTCCTTTCAGGCTCAAGTTAGGCAAGTCAGGCTCAATATCAATATCATGATATTTGAAGGAACAGGGCAGCTTGCAAATAGCTCCTTATTCCCACAGTCATATAACCTTGTTTTATGGCAGGCACGCTGCAGGGACAAGCTTGTCTATTTGTGGGGAAATGCAGCACAAATAACTACAGTAAGTAACAGTCGGGGGAGAGGCCATGTATAGAAAAGGGCAAAATGCTTCTCTTAAGGGCCAGAGAGTAAATATTTCAGGCTTTGTGGGCTAAGAGGCAAAATGGAAGATATTATATAGGTATTATATTATAGATATTATATAGGTATTATAATATATATTATAATATATAGATATTATATAGATATTATATAACATAGTTAGTAGTGAGTCTTAGTAGGACAGGAGTAGGACATAAGGCTGTGCCGTAAAAGGTCACAAGCCTCAGGCAAAGCAGGTGTTAAGGGCCCACCGCACCCAAATCCTTTGTTTCCAATGGGCTCAAAGTAGCCCCTTCGTTATTATTATTATTTTTTAAAGATTTTATTTATTTGACAGAGAGAGACACAGCGAGAGAGGGAGTGGGGGGGAGTGGGAGAGGGAGAAGCAGGCTTCCCCCCGAGCAGGGAGCCCGATGTGGGGCTTGATCCCAAGACCCTGGGATCGTGACCTGAGCTGAAGGCAGACACTTAACAACTGAGCCACCCAGGCGCCCCTCAAAGTAGCCACTTTAAATTAAGAAAGGGAGATGAGGTGGGAAGGGCATAAATGCCAATCTAGAAAATCCCAGAGTTTCCAGGCTTAAATCTATGCCAGAGTATGATTTGGGGGGATCCGGCTATCCATACAGGAGAAGTCACGAGTTAAACGCCATCAGAAGCCTACTACCGTCCTTGAAGAATTTGCATCGCCAAAAGAAATTTAGGTCTGGCCTGTAGCAAAAGCCTGTGACTTTAATCCTCAATGTAATCTCTCCAAGCTTGGACTGGCAGAACTCGGGTGTGGCTGGGGGGTGTGGGGATGAACCAGGCCCTCCCAGAGCTAGGGGCCACAGAGGACAGTGGACCCAAGGCCGTGTTTCCACCACATTCTCCTTTCTCACACTTTCTGCAACTCAGTCTAACCATGTGGGTGAAGACAATTGTCCTAGGGGTGGAGAAACAAGATAGGAAGGACAGAATTGCGTGTAACTTGGAATGCTCCCTTCGGATTGCTCGAGGGAGGGCAAAAAAATTCGATCTTCATTAAACCACACTGGATTATGGTAGGGTCCCCCTCTTTTTTTCTCTTTCTCTTTCTCTTTTTTTTTTAATAGCAGGCAAGGTAGATAAACTAATGGAATGTCCCAAACTGAGATCTTGGCCCTTCCCCACTACACTGGTTCCTCCAGCTGACTGGAGAGAATGGAAATCCCACCCTCCTGGTTGCCCAGGTCAAACTCCTTGGTGGGTCCCATGTCCTGACCCCTAAGGATGCACGGCATTTAACCAGACCTTGCATTTGTGATTTAGCCTGGTGCCTCCCAGAGTTCCAGGCAGCACACGCATGGAGTGGGTCCCGGTTCCAGTACTAAACAAGTTAATACTCTTCAACCAGAGATCGCCAGGAACATACCAGAGTTGAGCGAGCTGGGTTTATTGTTGCAGGGAGGAAGAGCGTTCACCATGGAGACCCATGAGCGTCTCAGTGAGAGAGGGTTACGAAGAGCCTACTACAGGATTTGGGGAGGATCTGGGGAAGGCCTAGATTGGGTGCTGTCAGAAAGCAGGGGCCGGTCAGATTGGTTATCTTAATAAAACTTACCTAAGTGGAGTGGAGATGATCATGAGGATAAAGTAGAATTCACTCATTTTAGCAGAGAGAGGGGGCATATTTGCACAGTGATCTTGTTTTTATGACCTCAGAGTGACATTGTCTGATGTCGATGTTTGATGAGATTGTTTATGTCTAACAGCATAACCATAACGGTCCCGCTGTGGGCACCAGGCTGGCTTGGGATAACCCTGAAGCCTAGTGGTGGGAGTCAGGCTGGTTCCAGAAGGGCGGGGGCTGTGTTTTCCTTCTCAAATGGGTGGTGGCATCTCCTTTGCAGGCCACAGGCCGTCAGCTTCCTTCTGTGACCCCACTGGCCACTGTGACACTTGCTCCCAACCCCGAATGAGTCACCGCATGAGCGGCTCAGCTCTGTACTCAGAACCCGGAAGACGATGCTGCTCTTGCTTGTTTGCCCACGTCATTTCTTTCTTTCTTTCCCTGCCTTGCCCTTCCTTTTCCAGAAAGACTGACTTGCTTCTGATCTACAGACATCTTCACTCCTTGGTTTTCCAGTATTCTGAACATTTCTTGAGTCATTGGCATCAAGTGTCTGGAGTTGGAGGGTAGGTCTCAGTGTGAGCTCAAGCCGCCATCTTGACCTGAGAAGAATAAGGGGTCTTTCTGTGCCTCCTCCTCGTCTGACATGTGACACTATCCAGCCATCTCCCATCATCGATGCGGCCCTGCTTGCATTGTTATTGTTGGTAATGTCTTAAGTTATGTTAAATCATGCCCCTCCGGGTATCAGTTGTTCTATCCCTTAAGAGTTAATATTTTAAAATGAGGGGTCCTATGGGGCGCCTGGGTAGCTCAATGGGTTAAGCATCTACCTTCGGCTCAAGTCATGATCTCAGGGTCCTGGGATCAAGTCCTGCATCAGGCTCCCTGCTTATCTGGGAGTCTGCCTCTGCCCCTCTCCCAACTCGTGCGTTCTTTCTCTCTTGCTCTCTCTCACTCCCTCTAATAAATAAATAAAATCTTTTAAAAAAGGGGGGGTGGCCTTAGGGGTGCCTGGGTGGCTCAGTCGGTTAAGCGCCTGACTCTTGATTTCGGCTCAGGTCGTAATCTCAGTGTCCTGCGATCGAGCCCCGGGTTGAGCTCCATGCTCAGTGGGAAGTCTGCTTGAGATTCTCTCTCTCTCTGCCCCCTTTAAATCAATCAATCTTTTTAGAAAATGAGGGGTCGTAGATTTTCTTGAGATCTGGCATCAGGGAGATGGCCACTCATATTGCATCACTGTGTTGTGCCCCTGAAACTAACGTGACATTGTGGGTCAACTCTACTTCAATTAAAAAAAAAATGAGGGCTCTCAGCCTGACTAGTTGACTTTCTACAGAGCCTTTTGCCGTATTTCAGCCAACCAGACCAAATGCTTAAGTCTGGAGCAGTAAGTCTGAACCTAACTTGTTCTTCTGACGCGGAGACAGAGGGAGATGGGGGGAGAGCCACATGCCTCCAGAGTCTTCTCTCGTCAGCCTTTTGTCCATAATGACCAAGGCCTTCCTCCGGCATGACAAACCGCACCCAGGTCTTGCTAAGTTTTACGCTATTGCAAAAGGTTTATAAGCGGAGGAGGATCTTTAATTTCCCTTTCCCCAAAGCCTGTAAGCTCCCAAAAGAAGGGGCTGATAGCATTTTGGCCCCCTTGATGCCTCCTGACTGTAGCAAGTGCAAATTGTGGAAGGTAAGGATTACTTCCACTTAATGGAATCCCACTCAGTGCGTTCACAGTAGATAACCACAGTGATTGAAAGAGCTTTTCCAAGAGAATGGAGGGACACCGACCATCTGCTAGGGTGAACGACACGGAGAAGCTGAGAAATGGAGACGTGTCCCGAGACACGTTGAGCCGGTACCAAGGTCAGCAGGATCTGTCTCTCAGCACTCCGTTGAAAAAGAGGATTCTAGGATGGGGCAAACTCTGGCCAGGGGTGTCTTATCAGGTCGCTAAGAAATAGGCAAATCAAAGGGCAAGCAATACTCACAGGGACAGAGAATCACTGCAGAGGGACGAATCTGAGACGCTAGAGAAGGATTATGGGTTCAGACCCAACGAGGTCACCCCCTCATTCGTTTGTTGCCAACCCCACATCTCTCATACACATAAAGACAAACCACAGGACTGCAAGGCTAATCATTTATTGACCAGGTAGAAGAAGGTCTCATTCGTGGTAGAGTTCTCCTGGGTATGGCAAAGAGAGTTGGAAGTTAAGAGAAAATCTTTGATTCGTGGTCAGTTGATGAGTTTTCCTAGAAAATTAGGCAAGATCCTAAAGATGCCGACAGAACTAATGCTTCCACAGGTGATAATGATGGAAATCAGGTCCCAGAACTTGTTACTAGATGGTGTGGGGACCATGCGAGGGAAGATCCTGGAGCCCAGATGAGGAAGCATTCACTCAGCACTAAATCACCCGATGGAAAAGAGAACACAGAAATGTATTAAGCACTTCTTGGATTGAATTAAGAGAAAAAAAAAAATTTTCTATCATTGAGCCAAATGGTGAAGAAGGAGATATAAACCTGTATTCAAACCTATGTTATTTGCCAGAATAGGGAGGGAGGGGCAAAGAGTAAATGCCTTATTTTTTTTCTGACCTCATCTTAATCTTCCCCAAACCGAATCTAAGAAAAAAAAAGAAAGGAAGCAAAGAGGGATGCTAGGCTTGTTTCTGCCATCTTCAGCAAGAGACTTTTTTTTCTTTTTTAAGATTTATTTATTTATTTATTTGTCAGACAGAGAGAGAGAGAGATCACAAGCAGGCAGAGTGGCAGGCAGAGGCAGAGGGAGAAGTAGGCTCCCCACCGAGCAAGGAGCCCGATGTGGGACTCGGTCCCAGGACCCCGGGATCATGACCTGAGCCGAAGGCAGCCGCTTAACCAACTGAGCCACCCAGGCATCCCCAGCAAGAGACATTTGAAGGGTTTTTGATAAATGGAGAGATAATGGCAAAGCCGTAGCTACCTTTTATTAAATGCTTACTTTATGCAAGCCACATTATCTTAATGAAGCTCCACAATAAATCTAAGCTAGGAAACCGATGAGAAAATTCAGAGTCAATTTTCCAGCTTAGAAGACAAGTGGCTGTTCAGAGAGCTCTAGTCCCAGATGAGAAGTTAAAGACGTGCAGAGATTGAAGGAAGAGATGTGTGCCATAAATTGGAGGATGAGATGGCCCTTTGGGCATGGAAGACAGACCATGACACAGAAACGGGTGTGTGCACGAATATTCAGGAATGAGCATGAAACTCACACCGTTACTCTTTCCCCTTTTCAAATGTTTGAGTCTTAAAGATTTTTAGCACGTCATCAATTACCAAGGTCTTTCACCAGCATTGTGTCCACACAGTCACTCGGTAGGGGAGACATCGTTGTGCCCCTTGTATTTGTTTAGGTCATATTTCTTCAAAAGCTCACGGTAGGAATGAGCTCTGAACCCAGCCCCTCCAATTCCACATCTCAAGCTCTCCCCACAAGCTTCCTTACCGAATTATTTTCATTGTCAACTTTGGACACAAACCCCTAATGCTTCTGGAAGGCCCTCATCCCTGGGCCACCCTCTCCACCAGAGATCACCAACCTGGAGTCCTGGGCCTCTTCACTCCTTCGGGCCTGGAGACAGCGATCTGGAGAGACAGGGCACATGCAAACATGGATCCCAGTTTACTTTCCAGGGTAAGACAAAGGGGACCAACTGGGGGGATTGCCTTTTCCCTTCAGTAACATGGGAATTTAGGAAGGGAAAACCAAAAATAGCTAGACTTACCAACTTTGGTCAGGTCGATTATGTTTTTCTTCACAATTCCATGTTTTTGGCAATGTTTCACAAACCTTTTCTTGACTTCTTCACTCACGTCTGGTTCTCGGGCTGTGGGAAGAGTGACAGGAAGTGCTATGTCTTCAGTATGTCACTGAGGCTCACGAGGGGGCAGCTCCAGATGGACGGGGAAATGGACAGCACTGATTGGGTGCTTAGGTGGAGGTCTTGGGGATCGGTTACACCCTGTCTTGAATCTGACATCTTTAGGAGATGCTTCTGGCATGATGAAAAATGCTGTCATTTTCCCATCACCGAGCCTGAGGGATTACCAAACGTGGGCATCTGTCTTCAGGGGAGCTAAGATGTTCCAGGATAAAACTGGGAGGACCGCTTTGTTTCCGGGCTTACCTTCCTTCCTCCCCCTCCCCACCCCAAGATGAGCGTCAGCGTGAAAATACTCTAACCGTAGAGCTCCATCAGTTGGAATGGGTGCTCCGTATTGAAATTCACAAGATGAAACACAATATAGTCATTGTAGACCGTTTCAAGGATGCTAAATACATTGTATCCATCATCTGTGGAGGAAACAGAACACAGCTCAGAGCTTGTTTGGTCCACAGGAAGCAATGGAAACTCTTTACCTAGTCTCACCCACAAAAGGAATTCAAGCGTATATGGTGGAAGAGATAGTGATATCTAATGCCTTCATATACATCTCCCTGGGCTTCGTGAGGCAACATCCCAAGGGATATTGGTACAATGACTACTAGTGGTAGAAAAGTTTAGCCATAGAGGCAACCTATGCTCTTGCATCCTCCCTGAGACTCACCTACCACCCCTGACCATCTCTGCCAGCCCTGGGTCTCTGTCCTCTCTACAAGCCCCACTGGCTTTCCATACCCAGTGCTATATGCTGAGCAATGTGCCATGGCAATGACCCACTAGACATCATCAGAAAATGGGCAGGGAATGAGAAATTGTCCTGACACTTGTTTTTCTGCCAATTTTCTTTCCTTGGAGGAGGTACATATAACCGAACTGCCTTCTTTATCTGATGGTATGATGTGCCAGGTATTGGCTTTTATTTATTTATTTTTAAAGATTTTATTTATTTGACAGAGAGGAGAGAGATCACAAGTAGGCAGAGAGGCAGGCAGAGAGAGAGGGGGAAGCAGGCTCCCTGCTGAGCAGAGAGCCCGAGGTGGGACTCGATCCCAGGACCCTGAGATCATGACCTGAGCCGAAGGCAGAGGCTTTAACCCACTGAGCCACCCAGGTGCCCCGGTATTGGCTTTTATACCCAAGATTCTTCCTGATTCAGGATATTGTCTATTAGATAGCCCTCATTATATCATGTGCATAAACACTGATAAGGAATGGATCAAGAGGGGTGCCTGGGTGGCTCAGTGGGTTAAAGCCTCTGCCTTTGGCTCAGGTCATGATCTCAGGGTTCTGGGATCGAGACCCGCATTGGGCTCTCTGCTCAACAAGGAGCCTGCTTTCCCCTCTCTTTCTGCCTGCCTCTGCCTACTTGTGATCTCTCTCTGCCAGATAGATAGATAGATAGATAGATAGATAGATAGATAGATAGATAGATAGATAGATAGACAGATAGAATCTTTAAAAAAAAAAAAAAAGGAATGGGTCAAGATCCTGAAGATATTGGGGTTTAGTAAATTCTTGGAAGTAGAATTTAGAAAGATGTTTTCATGTACTTACACACAACACTATATTCACCATCCTTTTCTGTTTTGTCAGAAACCAGAGTAATTTCTGTACACTTTCCACCCACTCTGTAAAAGAGAAGAAGCTGACGTCCCAGGGATATTGATGGACTAGCTCCCTAACACTCTGCCTGTGAGTTTCTGATTCCACTTAACTGTTGAAAACTTAGGGGGTGCAGTTTCCAAAGGGCTTTTATTTACATTATTTCACTTTAGATGACACTTTAAGAATGAGTCAATGACTTCGATCACTGTTCTTCTGCCACTATTTCCCACTATTACTACAAACACTTGGTTAGATAATTAGCCACAGGCTCACCATGCGCCAACCTCTCAGAGAAGGGTTCTACAAACATTACCTCACATGGTCCTTGCCAAACACCACGAGGGGATTATTATTATCCTCTTTGCCCAAGGCAAAATTGGGGTGGAAAGAGATGAAGTTTCTTGGTCATATAGCTAGTAAGAGAGAGGATCAAGAGAGATAGGCTGCCAATTCCAAATCTTGTGCTCCAAACCTAGGTCACACTCCTTAGGATTCTGAAACTCTCTACCCCTCACCTCCTCTACTCCTGTTTTAATTTATTTCTCTCATGATTCTTATCGCTGAATCTAGAAAAGGCCTGGGTTCCCCAGGTCCTGGATCAGTGTCAGATAACGGGCTGACTTTGAATACAGACCCAGGATATATGTGTACGCCTGTGTGCCCCACGCAGTTCTAACACCATATTCAGACCCTCATGTTTCCTTTCCCAAGTAAAAGAGGCCACACTTACTTTGTATGCAAGTTAAAGAGCAGAGAAGAATTGCTCAGGACTTTGATGTGTTGCACAAAAACCCTCATGCTACCATTTTCTTCTATCTTTTCCCTGACGTCGGAGGCCAAGAGAACGGAATACCAATATCCTGAAATCTGCAATAAATCAGTAAAATGACTGGGTAAGGAAAGAGGAAAAGGAACACCGCGGGATCACGTGTCTCTGTGAACCCTGGCCTGTGGGCTGGGACTCATGATGGTGACATGAACGTGGAATTAGACCTCAGGTCAATTGGTGCCACATCTAGGCTCTTTCGACTGTCCCTCCAGGGACAAAAGAGGTCCCCCGAACACTGTCATCTCTTCACATGGTTCAACTGCTCTTAGTGGAAAGTCTGAGCGCCTGCCCTCCGGTAGGGCCATGTTGCCCCAGAATCCTCCACACCATCCCCCAAGTCCGAAGCTACTGCACTCTACCAACTCTACCTTTGAAACATCGAAGTTTCTTTCCACAACATCGTTTCCTTCCTCTTGGGCACAGACCAGAATCATCCCCAGACACAGCAACGGCAGCTTCATGTTGGCAGGAGATGGTACCGTCTTCCCCACAGTCACTGAGAGAGCTTCTCTCCTGGATGGCGGCTCCACTCCCCAGCGCCTCTGTCTTTATATCTGGTCCAGGTCTGGTTTTTTGGTCCAGGGGACACCACCTTTGCTCTTCCCACTCCGTGAAATGGCATGTCATTCATGGGTGTGAGGCCAAGCACTGTTCTTGCCCTTTCGAAACTTGGCAATCTCATCTCTTTGAGATCTACTTGGTTGCCTTGAATTTCTCAAAACACATATGCAAGAAAAATAGTGGGGGAAAAAAGAGTTGCCTTTTGGAACCATACTGAACTGTGGATCTGGCTTGGAATCAGAAAGGCAATTATGTGTGGTGGGAATGCATTATAACTGGGAAATGGAGTGTGTAGGGGATCTGTAGTCCACCACTCACATGGGTGCAGAATTGAGCATGCCCCTCCACTGTTATTAATTTCAGAAGCTGAAATTTCAAAGAAACTGTCTCTACCAAGATGATAGTACTTTTCACAAAACATTAAAATGGGGTTGATCAGAATAGGATCGAATAAGATAATGAAATATGGTTTCTGGTATTCAGTATATTGTAATTTCTTTTCCTTATTCTCTGAACCACTGCGGTTTCCCCTTTCCCTCGAAATGAATGGACAAAGTGTTTAACCCTGTGTATACCTCACTAGACCATAGGCCCTTGTAAGAGAGATGGAGAAGTGCAAGATGTCATCTGTTCCTTCAAGTAAGCTTCAGTGGAATTGGGAAAATGATTCATTTACTCAATGAAAACTTGATTGTACAAGTGTATGAAATAACCCAACTGAGCAAGACCAAGCCCAAATCACTGTCGGTCAGAAAAGTGGTAACACTGGGGAAGTGGTATCATGTGGAAAGGGCTTAAGAACATGGCTTTGGAGTTACTGTAGATCTGAGCTTCCTACCTAGCTCTGCCATTTCGAAGCCATAAGAACAGATTTAACTTCTCTGGGCTTTAGTTTCCTTTAAATGCAGATAATTATATGTTCCTCATAGATACTGTAGGGATTCGATGGGATGATGTGTGTAGAACCCTCAACATAATGTCTGGCACCTACTGGCCAGAGAATTACTCCTGGAGAGGATGGGATGGGTCTTGAAAGTCAGGGACAGTATGAAGATGTGGAGGACACGTGGGAAGAACATTGCAGGTGAGTAGGATCCTGTGCCCCCAGCTGGGGCTTGTTAAAAGCTATGGTTCATTCATGCCTTGTGCCTTGTCCCCTTTTGCACCACCCCCAAAACAGAAAGAGGCTGGTGTCATGGAAGGGACTAGGCACAAAGCAGTGAACCTAGGAACTGTGGCATTCTATCTGTAGCTCTATTGAGAGAGTCACTCCAAGAGCACCTGGGTTGAGCATCTCACTCTTGATTTGGCTCAGGTCATGATCTCAGGGTCTGAGATAGAGCCCCACATCAGGCTCTGAGCTCAGTGTAGAGTGTGCTCGAGATTCATTCTCCCCCCCCGCCCCCACTGTGCTTGCTCACTCGCTCTTGTTCTCAAATAAATAAATAAATAAATCTTAAAAAAAAATTTCACTCCAGTCCCTCTGACCATTCCTAATTCCTGCTCAACCAGTATCCAGGCACTGGTATTTAGAGGTCTATATAACTTTAGCCACTATGGGTTAGCTATGGGTTTTCCTGCCCCTTAGATGGAAGAATTGGCCTTGAACTGGTGGCAGAGGCTGTGTACATTATTTCCTCCATTCGATTAACAGTAGGCACTTTTTTTTGGCTAGAAATTAGAAAATAGACTTTAAATTTATGTGAAAATGCAAAGGATCTAGAATAGTCAAGACAAATTTGAAAATGATGAACAAGTTGGAAGAGTAACATTCTATTTCAAGATTTTTTAATAAAGCTACCATAATAAAGACCATATGATATTAGTATAATCAACACATATTTGAATGACTGACTGATTTTTGACACAGGATATGATATTTTCAACAAATGATGCTATAACAATTGGCTATCCATACCGTGAGATGAATTTCAATCCTTACATTGTATACAAAAGTTAACACAAAATGGATCATAGACATAAATTGAAAATCTAAAACTACAAAACTTTTCAAAGAGAACAGAGAAAATCTCTGTCACCCTATGTTAGGCAAAGATTTTCTAGATAAGATACCAAAAGCATGAGTCCTAAAACAGCAATCTCATAAATAGGATGGCATCAAAATTAAACAGTTCTGTTCTTTAAAAGTCACAAAAGAATGAAAGAGACAATCTGGGAAAAATATGTGCAATAATATATATATATTTTTATTTGCAAGCCAATAGTAATGGAGTAATAGTAATGAAGAGGAGGAATAAAGGGAAAAACTAAAATGTGATTTGATTCAGTTGAAGACTGACCACTTAAGTCCAGGTACAGAGGCAGAATTTCCTCCCTTCAGATGAGTGGAGCATCACCTAAAGAACATGAGCTTTAATAGACGTCGGTCCTCTCCCAGTCCAGTGGAGAGGGAGAAAGAGGGTCTCTGAGAAGTGAAGGCTTTGTGGGAAAAGGACTGAGAACTGACTTGTCCTTCCAGCCTATGGGCCCCAAGGAAACGGACCCCTTCCCTTCTGCTAGGGAACAAACAGCACCTCTGATGAGCTCGTCTCAGTCAGCACAATGACAGCAGATGGACTAAGGGTGCTCCTGGCCTCTGACGCTGCACCGGGGAGCTAGCCTTTGCACCTTCCCTTTTATGATCAGCTGAGTAGGGTTCTGTCTCTTATTAAGGGAAGCCGATCACTGGGGATGAACCGCTTAGGCCCCAAATATCTACCAGTCTTTTAAGACCAGAGAGCTAATATTCAATCATGTAGCCACATTTCAAACAGGAAACCTGAATCCAAACTGCAATATTACAATAAAGTTGCTTCAGCAACTTTTATATTTAAGGCTTTTAGGGTTCATCAAACTTAGGAACAATCTGGTAATCAAAGAAAGAAGGTCTTGTTCAAAGTCATATTTGTTCAAGGATGGGATTGTGCCATAATCCACTTACCAAGGCAAATAGTTATAATGAGGAGGCAACAGTACAAACATCATCTGTCCAAGGGCCTGATGTATAAAAATAATATTTTAATGTCAGAGATAGAGTAAGAACTCAGTATTAGATAAGTGCTTTACAAATATTCTTTCATATAAGCCTCATAAGAGCTTTATATGATAGGGATTATCCTGTTTTACAGAGGTATGAACTCAAATCAGAGAGGTTAAGTAAACAGACCAGGATCACACAGCCAGTGTATGAGAGAACCCATATATCAACCTAAGACAGTCTGACCCCAGAGCCCCTCCACTTACGACTTCACTTGTCAAAGATCAAAGCTTGATGTTTCCAACATGAAGGACAAATGGAACAGGAACAAGCAATGCTTTAGACCCTCGGAGGCATCTGCCTGGTGGTTAAGACTGAGGAAGCCACACATAGGTTTCTCAGAAATGTAGAACTCTGGGTGTAGCTGCCAAGAGTCTGACCCAGTGAAGGGCAAGTGACAAATCTTTTTAGTAAACAGATATTTGACAGTTGAATGGGTGGATGGATGTATTAAATGGATGGATGATATGGAGAGATTGTTCTTCTTATAAGGAATTAGGAGTTACTTCCATACCAAAAAGGAAAAACTCTTCTCTTCCATTCATGGTTTCAAATTAAGAACCCGGTCACCAACATATTAGGACTTCCTCACACAACACCAAACACAGGCCATTTTATAAGTGACCCAAGAGAAGGGTGACAGTCTTCCAGGTGGTTGAGAAATGACTGGTCTACATCCTGACTCAGTGTGTGAGCAAGGGGCTTACAGAATCCATATATGAATGGGTAACAATCCACTTAGAGCCGGACAATTTCAAGTTCGATTGAAACGAATTGGCTGACTGGAAATGGGCTTAGTGACCTTGTCTTCGGTCATACTTTTAATTAATTGAACAGATCACTCACTAAGAAAGCCAGTGGGAACATCCAAGCCATGTTATATAATACCAAGACATTGTCAGTGCCAAGAAGGGTAGGAAGAAACACGAGCTTCTTTAATTCATGTGCCAGAATGGAAGTATTTCTTGGTCCCTAGCACCCAGCATGATTATACATTCTCTTGGTACCAAATCCAGTTCTAAAATATCCACACATTTTATGGATGAAAGGTTTCTTGGGGCTAACAACATACCATCTGTGTCAGCGGGGTCCTCTGGGAAGCAGATACTGAGACAGATTTGGCGTGTAAAAGGCTTATCAGAGAGTAACATTTGTGAAAGGAAAAAGGAGGAGGCAGGATTATGGAAGGATTAGGAAAAGGTGACGTAGATCCAACAAAAGTTTCTGTCAGCCCAGTGGGAAGCTCTGAAGGATGTTGGAAGAGTCCTGCGTCAGGCAGAAATTAGATAGGACTTTGTACCTCAGTCGTGTTCGGTCATTGGCTGGAGCCGCCTCAAGAAGACAAGTACCTCAGCTCAAGAACTGAGGCAAATCTGAACAGTGGAAGCTGTCAGCTAACCACACTCTTCACAGCTCAGCCATGAGCCCTTTCTTGGCGGGAGAATCTGAGCAATACCTCTCTCTGGTTGTCATACCATCTTAGTACTCAGAAATAAGGAGTCTCCTCAAAAGAGGTCCATAGTTCTCTTCCCAAATAAGGTAGGAGCGAGAGTGAAAGCAGAACCCTTTACTAACTCCTTTTCTTTTGGGGGGCTGGGTTCCTTTTTTTAATTTAAATTCAATTTCTAATGTCAAGTTTCTATCACAGCATGAGGGCTCCCTGTAGGTCAGAAAACCAAGAATCCCAGTGATTATTGCCTCCAGAGCCACTCATTAAAATTCAGCAAGTACTTATGTGAATGGCCCCAAGTTACCCAGAGGGCCATCTTTCCATTGAAAAGATAATAGTGACTTTGGAGTCAGAAAAACCTGGATTCAAATTCTGACCACAGTGAACCCCTGTGAGCCTCTCTTTCCTTAAAGAGTTGTTGCGAAGATAACATGAAAAGGTTTAGAAAGTGTTAGAATGCAACAGGTTCCCAATAAATATTAGTCCTTGCACTCTCTTCCTCTCCTCTTCTGAGGCCAGAGATGATGTTTTGTATTTCTTGTGATCTCCACCCTCCCCTTGGTCCCTCAACCCTAGCCAGCTTCTGGTAGAATGCCTGGACCCTGTGTAGCGAGTTTTCAATAAATCTTTGCTGACTGTTTTCATATATGTCTTGTTTGTGATTTAGGCAAATTCTTTCCCCTCTCTGGCCTCAATTTACCCAGGATGAAATGAAAAGATTCACTGGCTCATAACTGTGGAGGGGACTAGTCCTGAGAGGTTTCGGAAATGCAGGCGGATGTGTGGCATTTTGGGTTTTTACTCTGACTGGTGAGTGCTACTGACATTTGGTGGCCAGAAACCAGGGATGCCAACTCTTCTGCCATCCCACTGTGGGGGACTAGGCTAGTCTCCCACAGTGGAACTATTTCATCCAACACATCAATAGCGCCCCCATTAGGAAGCATCGAATGATCTCTACAGGGCTTGGCAAATTTCACCTTCTGACAACAAATTGATTTTTTTTTAAAGGATGGACGATCCCAGCTGCACTACAAAGGCCTGTTTTGCTTAAATGAAGATATTTTTTTGTTTCCAAACATTGCAGCAATTCCCAGATGCGTGCCAACCGCGCCAGAAGTGCAACAAGGCGCGGTGTGGCCCCCTGGTGGTCAGTCGGAGGACTGCGTCGGGTCCCAGCCCCGCTGCTGGTGCTCCTGGACCTGGACCTTCAGGGAAGAGCCTTTTGTCGCTGCCTTTCATCCTGCGTGCACTATGAGGTTTCAGCCCTCGGGAGTATTAAATGGTGGCTTGTTTTTGTCATACGCATATATACAAATATATATTGCAACTATTAGTGGAAAAGTCTCGGCGGTCTACAAAACTGGTACACGTTACGGTCTGAAAATCAGAAAGTCTGTTATTTTGACAAATTTGAGAAATCTAGCAAAAGCTCTTGGCTCTCATCTTCAACTTGTCGACTTCCAACCACAACCTAACCCTAATCCTGACCAATTTTCTACACAGCTTCCAGAGCAAACTTACAAAAATGGTCACGAGATCACTTTACTCCACCGCTCAAAAGCTTTGTCCTCCCATCCCACCTAGACAACCATCCGAAGGGCTTATGGTGTTGACCTCTCCAAGCCCAGCCTCGTGTCCCTGTCTCCAAAATCAGATGGCTTTCTTACCAAAAACACTAGAAGCTCGAAAATGATCACAAAACAACTTCCTACTCGTGAGAGACAGTGATTTTTAACCCAGAGTCTACACAATCCAGCCAGACTCTCAAATGTAGAGATAGTATCAACACTGTCGCACGTATGAAAAGTTGAACATATTCACTTCCACAGATCCTTTATTGAGAAGTTTCTGGAAAGAGACTCACAACATGAGGAAGGAAGCAAAGAAAAAGAAAGATGTGGACCCAGGATGGTACACAAGAGAAGCAAAGGGAGGTCCGCGAATAACGGGAAAGGTACGTTCTAAGACAAGAGCAAGTGCCTGACTGGAAAGAGGGAAGAGCGCCAGGACTGTGTCTCCAAGCCTAAGAGGAGGAGGAGGAGGAGGAGGAGGAGGATAAAACAGGAAGAAGAGGAAGAAAAGAAATAATTAAAAGGCCACATACTTAATGAATAAGAGAGAGATACATAAAGAAAATAAAACTACAAAACAGTAAGGAAGGAAGGAAAATGGACGTTTCTGGAAGAAAAGACGTGTAATAACATTACACCACTAAGTTCCAGTATAAGTCATATTAAGGGGGACGACATAAGGTAAAGCCCTGAGCGCAGCCTATTGATGTTCTTCACGCGTGGGAGTGTAGGTACCACAAGTAGCCCTGGATGGGCTGGAGACTCACCCTCCTGGGTGTGTGCGCGGCCCACAGCCCCGTGGTGCAGCTGGCTCAGTGCGTAGTTGATCAATGCTCTGCTTAGCACTCAGGCAGCAGGGATTGACCTTAAACCGACAGATGGATCAAATGTATGGGGCTGTGCACGTGCTTCTGAGCAGGGCTCGTTTCCCAGGAGTGCAACCCACTGGGACAATGGAGCAGGTGCATGGACGGAGGATATTCGCACAATAAGTATTATCTGCCATTCCTCGATCTCCGTTTGCAATATTGTGTTCCCCACGTCCCATGATCAAGGACTGCAGTGGATCCACAGTGTGTAGGAAGGAACTCCATGAGACTCAAGAAGGGTGGAGTGTGTTGTATGTACAACTGAGGAAATACAGGTGCTGACAGCCAAAAAGAAGCCAAGATTTCTGTTCCAACGAGAAACTTGCTTCCATCTCAGCAAGAAGGCAACAGCGTCGTAAGAAATACAAATGATACCAAGGAACCACATCTTACCTTTTTCATTAGAGATACATCCCTGCGTTTACTGATGCTGAAGATTATAACAAAGACAGGAAAGAAAAAGTAGTGCAACATGGAGATCCTTTTGAGTAAGTGTCCTTACTCAATCAGGAAGCTGGAGGGAGAGAGTGTTGCTGGGATGTGCGCATGTCAGGAAATGAAATGAAAAGTGAGTTAGCTTTGTGTGGCATTCTTCTACTGTTCCGGGAGAATGAAATGCATGTGCATACATTAATTACAAAACCCAACTTGCTTAATTGTGGTGATTCTACATATGCTTTGAATGCTGCTTATTGCATTTAAAGCTGATATTGCACAACAGGAAGATGAAAAGGAAAATTTATGCTAATAAATGACAATGAAGACCACGGAAGGGAAAAACTCTTCTATTGTTGTACCTTTCAGGGCACATATTTCCTGCTTTGTTGGATAAGGATTCCTGACTTTTGATTCTGCACTGAACCCCCCCAAATTAGGCAGCCAGCCCTGCTCTGAGGTCCAGTCCTCTTGGCATTTTTCACTGGTGTCTTCCTTCTCCCTCCCCACTTTGCCTCGACTACATTAACTAGTGGTTGTCTAATTTTCCCCCATTTTTTCCAAAGAATGAGGATTTTGACTTACATGTTAGTTCTACTGCCTTACTATTTTACACAAAACTAATCTCTACTTCTATTTTTATTGCCCTTTCTTTGTTTTACCTTGATGTTTTCATGGGTTTTTTGAGATGGGAATTTAATTAATTTCTGTTTTCTCCCATTCTAATTAACACGCCCTACAGTCTAAATTCTGACTGCCTATCCACTGCCAAGCCAGCAGAGATCTCCCCAGCCCTGGGGTTCCATGTTAAAAAGAGAGGCAAAATCTTTTTTCAGCCGCTGAACTGACAATTGCCAAAAGGCATGGCCCCGGAGTTTGTAGTTGAGGGTGGTGGCCGCTAGGCGGAGACAAAGCACGCGGGCGTGGAGCCACCGCTTCCAGCACAACCTCCCTGGGGTCTAATTAGTTGTCCGCGGGACTTCCAGAGCGGGCTACCCCCGCTCCCCCAGCTCTTTTCCGTCCCTCTCCCCCACGGGGCCCTCGCCAAGCCCTGAACATGGGCCAAAAGGCCAGTCGAGAAACCTCTGCGGGCGCCGGGAAGAAAATGAGGATCCAGAAAAGAACGCGAGGCGGGGTGAACGTGCCCAACCCAGGGGACACTGGGGCCACCGCAGCAGGACAGGCAGGAGGGCCCGCGCTGGGCTCCTCAGGGTGCGGTGTGCCCGTGAGCACGTGCCCGTGAGCATGGGTGCATGTGTGTTCACGCCCGGGGTCCTCTGGCTCTGGCGAGGACGAGGGGCCTCAAGGCCGAGCACTTAGTGGCGGGATTGCAGGAGGAGGTACCAGTTTCAAGGCCTCATAGGCTTAAATGAAGTCATTCAGGGGTTGGCACCAGCGCCCGAGGGGGCAGGGAGGGGGCAGCCAGAGCTGGGTCAAAGAGGAAATCACAACAAAATTAGAGAATGTGGGGCCCCTGGGTGGCTCAGTGGGTTAAAGCCTCTGCCTTCAGCTCAGGTCATGATCCCAGGGTCCTAGGATCAAGCCCCGCATTGGGCTCTCAGCTGGGCAGGGAGCCTGCTTCCCCCTCTCTGCCTGCCTCTCTGCCTATTTGTGATCTCTTTCTCTCTGTCAAATAAATAAATAAAATCTTTAAAAAAAAAATTAGAGAATGTTCAGGTCAGTTAAATGACAATGAAGACTTGTCATATCAAAACCTACGGAATGCGGCTAATGCTGTGTTGAAGAATATTTGCAGTTTTAAATGCTTTTCTTTTGATAAACATAGTCTAAAAATCAGTGCCCTAAAGTTTCACTTTGTGAGGCTCGTGGAAGGGCGAGATAAACTCAAAATAAATTGGTGGGGTGGGTGTGACCTGTAGGGCTCCACCGCTCCCCTCCCTTGGCCCCCTCGTGCCCCTCCGTGTTGGGGTGCTGGCCCTGGCACGTCCACTCTGGGGGCAGGGGTGGGTGGGCGCCCGGCATGCTGGCAGGCCAGCGGGGGTCCTGCCTGGGCGCACTGGGAGAATGCAGTTAAAGCTCCAGTCCCACACGGTGGTGGTTTCGACCAAGAGGGATCTTTTCAACCCGGGCTGTTCTCTCTTTGAGAGGCGTAAGATGGAGAAAGTCCCCAGAGCAACTCCGAAACCCTCCAGACCTTCTTCACCAACTTCTCTTTGTGCTGTTAAAAATGAATTTAAAGAGACCGCTTAGGGGAGACACACAAGCTTTAAGACTTCATCAAATCGCCAGTCTCCTTTTGGAGAACTGCATGGGGCACAGAGAAAAAGCTTTTACAGAATAAAGAACAAGGAAGAGACAAATTAAAAAAATCTCATTGGCTGGGGCCATAGAGACAACCTTGTTTCTCTGGTAAGAAGGCACAGAGCTGGCTTAGCGTTTAGGGATTAACTGATGGAATATACAGCCCTTCCCTCAAGTGGCACATTGACAGGACACGAACATTATCTAAATTTTGGTTTGCCAAGGAGCCCCCAGGAGCGGCTCTACGTTGGGCTTAGGAAGTTATTTCAACAGCGCTCAAAAGGAGGATGCTGATGGGAAGGTTATCAGGGCACACACCTCTGCGTCGGACATAAGAGAAAAAACAGAAGACCCTAGTGCTCCAGAAACTAGAAAATGAAAGAAAAGCAAGTATATTATATTTCAAGAATCAAAGAGGAATGCCATGTATTGATTTATCTTATGCTGGTGATGATATCTCCTCAAATTGCTTCAATACAGTGCAAGAGACAAATTAACAAAGACACAGCGGTTATAGTCTCTGAAATCCTCTAGAGATGAAGGGTGCCAGTGCCTTCCTATGGGGCAAGTAGAAATAATATTTCAGAATTGGAAATTCAACTTCTTTGATGAAATGGGGAAATTCTTCCAAAAAGACAACTTGGCAAATCTTTCACAGTATTAAAGAGAAAACCTGAATTTGAATGATCTATTAAAGTGCTGGGTGACCATGGCTAGGTCAATTAACATTAGTACCTTAATCTCTTATACTATTTAATTTAGCAACCAATAAGTGTTTGTTCTCCTTCCTGCAAATCTAATCTAAAAGGTGCAACCTTTAAAAAGGGTCTTTCACTGCTATAATGGTTACATTTAATCTTGTTACTACGTTTTAGGTTTATTCTCCAATAATCTTTTTTCCCCTAAAGCACTGTTTTTTGCATTTTTCCTTTTTTTTTTTTTTGGTAAGGATTTGAAGAGTGTCATGCCAATATCCTACCGGTGGTTATAATAAAACTTTTTCAAAACTCTTCTTAAATTTGAGTTTACCCCATTGTGATTGCGGAAGGATCTGAAGAAAACTTCTGACTTGTGTGCCCAGCTCCTGTCTCTTGGAAAACTATCACAAAATGGCATTCACCTATTCCCTTCTGGAATTAATTTTGTATATGTTATGAGGTAATTTTCCCCCCAAATAAATAGCCATTCCTCTCATATCATTTAATGACTAATCCATTTTTTTCTCTACCATTTTGGGATGCTACTATTACCATAAACTAAATTCTCATATATTTTTCTGTTTTCTACTTCCAGATCTGATGGTTTGTTTCACTGCAGTGTACCAACTATTTTGTTTCCTACAGACTACTATTTGAATTGCTTGGAGAGCAAGCCCCATTTGTTGTTCCTAATTTTTAACATTCTTTTAGTTATTCAAAATATATTTAGTGTGCTAAATTTTATTTTAAAATCCCATTGAATGACAAGGATGCTGAAACAATTAAATGTGGGAAATAGTCTTTTCAACAAAGGTGCTGGGATAACTGAATAACCACATGCAGAAGAATAATGGTGGATCCCTTCCTCACACTATATACAAAAGTTACCTCAAAATGGATCACAGATCTAACAGTAAGCACTAAAACTATTAAACTCTTGAAAGAAAATGCATAACTCTTCAACTTTGGGTTACAACAAAGGGA
>CM053615.1:60512596-60536551 GCA_028646535.1 Procyon lotor
CCTGGCTCCTCTTTTTCACCACCGATTCAAACCTGACACATTTCTCTAAAGAAAATATACATCTATGTGTATTTATTAAAATATTTATGAAAAATATACCTATTGTATATTTGTGAAAATATTTACAAAAATATGCAAGTATCTTTTACAGAGAAAACAAGTGTTGAGGATGTGGAAAAATAAGAACCCTCACATTGCAGGTGGGCTTGTAAAATGATGCAACTGCTTTAGGAAATAATCTGACATTTCCTCAAAAAGGTAAAATAGAGTCAACTTGTGATTCGACAATTTCACTTCCAGGTATATACCCAAGAGAACCGAAAACATGTCCACACAAAAATTTACATGTTATGGCAGCATTATTCACAATAACCAAAAAGTGGAAACAATTGAAATAACCATCAACTAACCAATGGAAAACAAAATCTTGTAGACCCATACGATGGAATTTTATTCCACCATAACAAGAAATTTAGTACTGATGCTTGTTACAACATGGATGGACTTTGAATATATTAATTGCCAAGTGAAAGAAGCCAGCCACAAAAGGACACATATTCTGTTATTTCACTGATATGAAAAGGCTAGAGTAGACAAATCCTCAAAAAGAGAGAAGAGTAGTGACCAGAGGCTAGAGGGAGAAGGGCAATAGGGGATTACTGCTAATGAGGTGTTGAAAACGTTCTGAAGTTAGATAGTGATGATGTACTGCAACTCTGAATATACCAACAACCACTTTTAAAGAGTGAAATTTTTGGTGTGAGAATCTCAATAAAACTGTTTTTAAAAATTCCACTCATTTAAATTTACAAATCAAAGATAAATTTCAAATTAATCGACATTTTTATCCTATTTTTCCAAATATGTTTCTTCATTTATTACATTATTCTATGTTCCTCTGGAAAGATTTATCCTATAAACATCTCTTGGATTTTTTCTTATTCCTGGTATTTTTAGATTTTTTTTGTCAATATTTGTCACTTTTTCCACCACATTTTCTATTTTTCTACTTTTTTTTTTTAAGATTTTATTTATTTATTTGACAGAGAGTGATAGATCACAAGTAAGCAGAGAAACAGACAGAGAGAGGGAGGGAAGCAGGCTCCCAGCTGAGCAGAGAGCCCGATGCGGGGCTCGATCCCAGGACCCTGAGATCATGACCTGAGCCAAAGGCAGAGGCTTTAACCCACTGAGCCACCCAGGTGCATCATCTATTTTTCTACTTAAGATAGTTTCTAATTTACACATTGTTGATAGATTATATATCTCCACCTTACTAGTTCTACTAGGTAGATTTTCTAGTCACCAAACATACCATCTCAAATGATGTTAGTGCTTTCAAATATTACTGGCTCATTTTTCTCTTATGAAATTATCTGGGACCTTCAGAGCAATGCTGAAAGTACGGACATCAAACATCATTTCTCATTCCTCTTTCTGATAAGAATGCTTCTGGCTATTCACGATGTTGAAATAGGTTTCTGATAAATAGCTTTTATCAACATAAGTAAGTTTCCTTCTACCCCTAATTAAAAAAACACCAATGCCTGTAGAACTTTGCCAAATATTTTTATATCATCTGTCAAGCATATTCTTTATTAATGTCCATTTCTACTTTTGAAGTAGTTTGGAACTCCTATGATAAATCTCAGTATTGACTTTACAAAACTGCTAGATTTGACTTGTTAGTCATTGAATTAGGGAATTCAACTTCCCTTTTATTTATATTTACATTCCTTTTCTTATAGATTTTTCCCCCTTTTTCCCCCATTGTCCTACTTGTTAGTCTATTGGCTTTTTTATACCTATTTCATTAATATGTGCTTTTATATTTATTAAGGTATTCCTTTTATTTTCTTTGATTTTACATCATTATTCTATTTCCTTTTCTGGTAATGTAATAATTTCTGCCCTGATTTTATTATTTTCTAATAACTGTCTTTTTCCTATTTGGATTTATCCTTTAATACAAAAGTTACTTATGGGGCACCTGGGTGGCTCAGTGGGTTCAAGCCTCTGCCTTCGGCTCAGGTCATGATCTCAGGGCCCTGGGATCGAGGCCCGCATCAGGCTCTCTGCTCAGCGGGGAGCCTGCTTCCCCTTCTCTCTCTGCCTGCCTCTGCCTACATGTGATCTCTCTCTCTGTCAAAATAAGTAAATAAAATCTTTAAAAAAAAATACAAGTTACTTACAAAATTATTCTGTAACTTCTAAATAATTTTGTGATGCTATTTTAACTTGGTCATGTCTACTTTTTATTTTTTATTTATTTTTTTTAAGATTTTTTTTATTTATTTGACAGAGAGAAACACAGCAAGAGAGGGAACACAAGCAGAGGGGTTGGCAGTGGGAGAAGCAGGCTTCCCGCAGAGCAGAGAGCCCGATGCGGGGCTCGATCCCAGGCCCCTGGGATCTGACCTGGGCCGAAGGCAGACGCTCAACGACTGAGCCACCCAGGCGCCCCATGTCTACTTTTTATTGTGGTTTTAAAAAAATGGGAAGGGCTTGAATATTTCCCTTGAGGAGAATTTCAGATTTTCTTTGTAGCCATATTTCTTAATAGACCATATATATACACACATATATGAAAATATATGTATATACATTTTAATGCTATGTATATTTTAGTGGACCATATATATATATGTGTGTGTGTGTGTATATACACACGTATGTACATATGTGTGTGTGTGTGTATATATTTTCCCATATTTATGGAATATTTTAGTGGAATATATACATATGATGTACATTGGCAAAAAACTATATATATTCCATTAAAAGTATATATAGTCCATTACAACATATTCCATGAATATTGGAAAATAATGCATATATATGTATATATACATATGTATATATACGTATATATATGTATATATATGTATGTGTATATATATACATACGTATGTATATATACACACATACGTATATATGTGTGTGTGTATATATATATTTTCCCCATATTTATGGAATATTTTAGTGGAATATATACATATGATGTACATTGGCAAAAAACTATATATATTCCATTAAAAATATATATAGTCCATTACAACATATTCCATGAATATTGGAAAATAATGCATATTTCTCTGCATATCTCTTATATGGCTATTACATCACCTTGTTAATTTAAAAAACTCAAATCCGGGACGCCTGGGTGGCTCAGTGGGTTAGGGCCTCTGCCTTCGGCTCAGGTCATGATCCCAGGGACCTGGGATCAAGCCCCATGTCGGGCTCTCTGCTCAGCGGGGAGCCTGCTCCCCCCTCTCTCTCTGCCTACTTGTGATCTCTCTCTGTCAAATAAATAAATAAAATCTTTTTAAAAATAAATAAATAAATAAATAAATAAATAAATAAATCAAATCCACTATAAAGGTGTTTCTTTAACAGCGAAGAATAACATTAGAATTACTAAAAGAATAAAAGATGATATATAAACAATTTTCATCATCCCACTAAAATTTTGTGTACCTGAAAAACCTTTTATTATAAGCAGATATATACATTTTTAATTATTTCTCAAAATAATTTTCTAAATATATTTTTAAAAACAAACCAGTTTGGAGTAATTCCATTATAAGTTTTTATCTGAATGATAATACATTTTCAGGATAAATTGCAAGAACAATGCTTTTTGTCAGTACAAACAAAATGAACTTTTGCCTAAAGTTTTTCTTGCATTTACAATCCTAGAGTTTCTTACCACTAAGTGTTCAGGTATAAGTGATGGCCTATGGCTGCAGGGTCCCCACGTTCATTACTCTGATAGGATTTCATCTCTTAAATGAGTTCTTTGATGTCAAATTAAAGATGTACTATGACAGAAAACGTCACTACATTTATTACATTGATAAGGTTTGTCCCCTGCGTGTGTTTGCTTATGTTTAGTAAGGGCTGTGCTTAAGCTTAAAGATTTCTCACATTCATCACAGTTGTAGGGTTTCTCTCCTTTATGAATTCTCTGATGTCGAATTAGTGATGTTCTAGAGCAAAATAGCTTTTGACATAGATTACATCGATAGGGTTTCTCACTGGAAAGAATTTTTAAATGTTCAGTAAGGTGTGTGCTTCGGCTGAAGGTTTTTCCACAATCCTTAAAAACATAAGGTTTCTCTCCAGTATGAGTTCTCTGGTGTTCAGTAAGATGTGCGCTCCGATTGAAGGCCTTTCCACATTTATTACATTCATAGGGTTTCTCTCCAGTATGAATTCTCTGATGTTGAATGAAGGCTGGGGTATGACTGAAGGCTTGTCCACATTCACTGCATTTATAGGGTCTTTCTCCAGTGTGAGTTCTCCGATGTCGGATTAGTGATGTGCTATGGCAAAAAACCTTCTGACATTCCTTACACTGATAGGATTTCTCCCCAGAATGAATTCCCCGATGTTCAATAAGAAGAGTGCTCCGGTTGAAGGTTTTCCCACATTTAATACACACATATGGTTTCTTTCCAGTATGAATTCTGTGATGTTGAGTAAGGGCTGAAATATGACTGAAAGCCTTCCCACATTCATTGCAAGGATAGGGTTTTTCTCCAGTATGAATTCTCTCATGATTTCTAAGGGATGACCTATGACTAAAGGTTTTCTCACATTCACTACACTTATAAGGTTTCTCCCCAATATGGACTCTCTGATGTTGAATAAGATTAGTGCTCTGACTAAAAGCTTTTCCATATTCATTGCATTCATAAGTTTTCTCTCCGGTATGTATTCTTTGATGCTGAATAAGATTAGTGTTCCAGCTAAAGTATTCACCACATAATTTACATTCATGCTTCTCTCTCATACAAATTTTCTTAGGTTCCATTTGTATTGAACTATGGATTTACATTTAAACTGTTTCCAGAATAAGTAAGGTTTGAGATAAAAATGCATCCTTGCTTATATCTAATAAATTATTTCCCATGTATGAGTTGCCTTTTAAAAAAATCAACAGACAAACCTATGCTTTAAGCTTCTATCATTTATGTCATAATTGCCTTTAGAAACCCTCAGTTGTTTGAAAGAGTTAAGCTCAGGTTAAATAGTTCCTCAAAATTATTATATTAATGATTTTCCTCTTTAACTGAGTATACTTTAATTCAGAGAAACTAGCATTTCTCAAGTTGGTTATCAAATTCCAATTCTTCTAATGCAAAGCTTTAGGAACAATCATTTAGAAAAATGTCTAACATCATGCCATGACACTTCTTTTTCAGAAGCTTTCTGCTTTGGAGTTGATGTTCTGACTTTGGATATAGCATCCAGGATTAAGGAGAAGACAATATCTTTTCCTTCTGGAATATAAAAGGAAAAAACAAAACTCGCTCATCAATAACAGAAAAAAAAATAAAAATAAAAATGAACCAGTGCTGTGATGAAACAAAAGATTATACAGTATAGGTCCTGATTAATATGGAAGTCTAAAGAAGGAAAGGAGCAATACAGATAGGCAGAGTAAAAGAAATGGAAACATTGAAACAAAATGTATAGAATAAAAAAAATAAAGACAGAAGAGTACATGACATGACAAAAAGTCAATGATATTAATTCAAATGAATGTCTTTGGAAAACAGAGATTAAAAAAAAAAAAGAAAGAAAGGAAAAGTGAAATGTGACCAGATAATAAAAACTCTAACACAGAAATTCATTACCATATAGTAGGAGATAGGAAAACTAAAGTTTTTAGTAGTAACGTGGTAAATATGAAACGTTTTACATGAAGATGCTAATTTTATTTAAAGTGGATAATGTAAGAATAAGGCTACTGAACTCAGTAAAAAGTAAAAAATAAGTGTTATGGGCCTGGACTGGGATAATACTAGCAATAATTTAGTATAGGAGTAAATCTAAAACATAAAAAAGAAGAAAGAAATTTTAAAAAACACTGATTATGGGGAGTTTTTACAAAATGAAATTTATAAAGATACAATAGTTTCTTTGCCAATAAGTTTGGAGCTAATGGTCGTACTAATTGTGGTACTAGCAGAGGAACTAACAGTACCCTAATAGTGCTACTAATGATAGAAATATTGAAGGAAAAGGAGGCAACTTTGTGTAAGTTGGTGATTTCATTTTTCACCATATTGCATCTAAAATGATTTAAAGTGAAGTGGGACATTTAATGGAGACAGACTCTAAGGAGGAAAAACTATGGGGACAGGATTCAAATGCAATATTTGAACTGACTAAAAAAAACATTTCAGGGAGTTAATGATATGGGAGGACTATGAAGATATCGGAATGCATGGATTCCCTGAGATAAAAAATAAACAAGTAGAAAATAACCCTTAACCTTCACTAAAAACACATGCAATTGTGCTAAGGCAAAAGAAAAACTAATTAAAAAGCATTTGGAAAGGTACCAGAACAACAACAAAAAAAATCAACTTATGTCACATAAGCAAAGAAAAAACATCGAATGCAGCAGAAATTCTTATTACAGAAAGGACTAAGAACAGGCTGCTATCAAGAAAGAATTCAAGATTCAGGAGTAGGAGTGTCTTCCAAATAATGTTAGTATAAACATAGAAGGTAATAATCTACTTCAAAGACACAACAGAATAGGAATGGAGGCTGTTAGCTACAAGTGCAACAAGTTTGGTAATGAAAAGAGAGAATAAAATTGAAAGGTGGATAAAAATTAAATTATGCTATGCAAGGAGTGACTGTTGAAAGTTAGAACAGAGAATAACTGAATTATGAAATATATCAAGGTCTTAAAAGCTTGATGAGTGGAAAAGAATAGAGTCTGGGGTACAGAGAGATTAATTAGCAGTAGAAGAGTTGATATTTATTTCTCTAAGATCACAGAGTTATATAAGAAGATGGATAAAGATATGTAAATATGAAGCTGATGTTCGAACTAGATGAACTCAGTTTTTGACACCGATTAAAGGGCTCTGTGCAGTGGGCACTAACCAACATTTCTAAACCTACTTCCTGGTACCAATATTGTAACTACCACCAGCACAACAGGCAGACTGACTGTTACTTACAAAGATTTCTAGCTATTTGTTTGTTACTTAGCTATCTGATTTTTTTCTTGGTTAAGTATTTTCCATTTTTTCCTGTTACCTATAAATATGGTTCTTCCTATTTGAAAGATAACATCTGATTTAAAAAGCTGATGTCCCATTTTTGGTTGAGGATATAGGCCTGGGTGTTTATGATGGCTCTCATAAGTGTGTCCTAAGTTGTCTTCAGAAACTCTGAGATATAGAAATATTGAGGCTAAAGTGGTACAATAAAACTATCCAATTACAATGTTTTGAAGAAAAGACATATCTTATCTCTGTGCACAAACAAAACAAAACACCTCTGGTCCCAAAACTCAAAGCTCAGTCTCAGATAAACACTTATAAAACATATTTTGACATTTGGAGGAAGAATCACTGTAACCTGTATTAATTACAAAGCCTTACTTATCTAAGGAGACAAGGCTCCTACAATTGCCATCACATCCCTTACAGTGTCTGATAATGATCTGGTTCTTTTCATTCCTACAAAGTAAAGTTCACCGACACATCCTCTAATACTACTGGTTCCTAAAACATCAAATACCTATTCACTAAAGGATCACTTATGTAACCAGTTATGATAGAAAGAGTAAAGCTAAGGACTGAATATAACAAAGTGGAGAGCTACCTAGTTGTTCAAAGACAATTCACAATTCTAAGTAAAAAATAAAGTGGTTAAAAGTGCATTATTTGGCACCACTATATATCTGTTGAGAGTACAAAGAAGTAAAACAAGAGGAGAGAATGAGAACATTGCAGTATGTAAAGGAATAAAGACGGAAGATTTTCCCAACTGATGACTCAAGAAGTCCCAAGCCATAAACAAGCCAAATACAAAGAAAAGCACATCCAAGGATATCATAGTCAAACTTCTGAAAATTGGGGACAAAAAAAAAAAATCTTAAAAGCAGTTTAAGATACAGGCACAGTAACCTCAAAATAGCAACTCTGCTCACTTCTCAGCAGTTAAAGAGAATCAACTGAAAATGCACATTTCTTGATGAAGAGACTCAATACCTTAAAGATGCCAGCTCTCTCTTATGAGTTGAAGGTACGCCTTCCCACCCGAATATGCTGAAGTCCTAACCCCCAGGACCTCAGAATGTGACCTTACTTGGAAAGAGTTGGAGAGAGCTGTCAGTGCAGATATATAGAGATGAGGTCATACTAGAGTAGGGTAAGCCCCTTGTAAGTCATGTGAAGACACAGACACACAGGGAGTACATCACATGACAATGAAAGCGGAGATTAGTTATGTAGCTGTAAGCAAGAATGCCAAAAGACTGACGGCAAACCATCAGAAGCAAGGAAAGATTCCCCTACAGGTTTCAGGTGCAGCATGGCCCTGCCAACACCTGGATTTTGGACTTCCAGCCTCCAGAACTACGGGACAATACATTTCTATTGTTTTAAGCCACCCACTTTGTGGTACTTTGCTAAAGCAGCCCTACAAAACTGATATGACTCCCAATTTTACTTACAGAATATGTGTTTTTCAAAAGAAAAACAAATTGAGGCAGAAGGGGGGTGTGTCCAGACTACGTATCAAAACATACAGTAGGCTCATCGAAACAGGGTAGTGCTGACACAAGAACAGACAGAAAAAATAATGAAAAAGAATAATAAGCCTAGAAAGAGGCCCACTCTTTTTAGGGATTTAATGCATGATAAATGTGGCATTTCAAATATTTGGGGAAAGATGGAGATTCAATAAATGATCTTGGGACAAGTGGCCTATTCATTTAGAGAAAAAATAAACTTAACACCATTGCCTTAAATTACTGGTGAATTAGAGTGCAACATTAAAAATAAACCTACAAAATAACCAGAAAGTATATCAGAAGAATATTTTTATAATCTTCCAGTAGGAAAGTCCCTTAAAAATGTAAAACCTGGAGGCTATATAGGAAAAGACTCAGATCTGACTATACAGACTTACAAGGCAATCAATGAAACTAAGGGAAAAGTCATATTGGGAGTAAATATTCCCAACTTAATAAAACGAAAGGATTATTAGTTGTATTATATAGAATTTCTACAAGTCAATTAGGAAAAAATATGATGCAATACAAATGTGAGCAAAGAAAACAAAGAGCAAAATTACAGAAGAGATACAAATGGCCAAAACAAATGAAAAGATTTTCAACCTCACTTTTAATCATAGAAACATAAATTAAAATGAGATCTCATTTTTCAAACATCAGATTGGCAAAAACATTAAAATGCAGATAATATCCAGTACTGCTTACATATGTGGGGAAACGGGTGGTCTCTTATAACATTAAGTGGGTTTTTAAACTGCAATAGCCTTTCAGGGAGGGGATCTTTTTTGAAAAGGGCACTTATTTATACGTATTAAAGGCTCATTACAATCATAGCAAATTTATCTTTGTTTGAATCATATATTTTAATAATAATTATGTTACCAGCAAAAATTAACCTGTGGCATATTACACTTCCTCTATTTACATTTATTATACTTCAGTGTTCTACTTTCAATGTTCTGTTTTCCTTCCTAGAGTATAATCTTCTCGAGGACAGTGACCCTGTCCAACTTACTCTTCTGTCTTTAGCTCCACACATAGAACCTGGCATGTATGACACAACCAGTAAGTATTTCTTGAATGAGTGAGATTTCTCTTGATTCCCAATCCAGGGGCCTTTGTACAACAGCATCCTGCCAGTTAAACCTGCTCCCTTAAAGAAGTATGACTTAAGACACTATTTTTCCCCATTCCTCAAGAGTCAACCAAAGTGTACACACTGTATTATGATATTACCGTAAAAAATTCAGAGTGAACAGGATTAGGATCCTAAAATATCATCTAATCTGTCCCCCTTCTTCTAAGCAGACCGACGTACAGCTAAACCATTACTAATTACATTTTTCAATCTAGCATTTGTGGAATGTCTTCTAACTGCAAAGGAAGTTTAGACTTAATGTTTCCTGTGGTCAGCTTTCCTATTTCTGAGCAAGGACTATAATCACCAATTTTTTTTAAAGCCCCACGTACTTGGTAGGGTGCATTTTAGATGTTTCAGTGAGTATTTGTTAATTAAATTCTATAAACTGATATTTATTCCTTTTTCAGCTTAGTTTCTGGATCTGAGCAGCCAGACAGAACCCATGACAACCCCCCAAAAATGTCATCATGGACCCTGTCTCTCTTACTTCCTAGTATACTGGTGACCTGACATCTGTCATTAAAACTCCCTGTGGTTACTATTCTCTCAACTCAGAACCATCCCCACAATCAGCCAGGCAAAGATGTGTGATTGTCCTCATCTTTGCCATGTTCCTCAGATCATCTAACTGAATTCTTTGGGTTTTTTTCAGGGCAGATTCTGATGTTGCTAGAGAAGTAGAGACCAGATGATGAGCACAAGGACCAGATGCTAGAGGCTTTTACCTTCAGGACCTTGCAAACAATGTCACAATATCAGGCATTTGAGTCAGAAAGAGGCTTGGGAAACATGACGCCTAATTCCCTAGTTTGCTCAAGACACAATTCAAGCCAGCAGGAATTAAGAGATTGGCCTAAGGTCGCACAGCTAGCCTCGGGCAGCGCTAGCACCATATCCTCTCTCCCATTCTCAAGTTCAGTATTATTTCTCTCCATTTAAAAATCGTCTAAGCACTACTTATGAAAAGAAAATGACCAGAATGACCAAAAGAATATTTTGAATTATCAGTCAAATCCAGAGAAAAAAATTATTTAAAAATCAGGGGTTTAGAGGTCTTAGTAATGAGCTATTTAAGTTTTCCTGAGTCTTTCTAAAGACGCGAGTACAGTATAAATTAGGTGTTGAAATACTGATGATCGTAAAAGAGCTGTAAACATTTTAAATGGACAGCCTCCCGGTTGAGGTATGCAACTTGAATGCCTGTTAAGCAAATCTCCACTCACAAGTGACAATGGGATCTGTACACAACACTATCAATGTGCATTTCAATGGTCTAAGCCCAAGCTGAAAATACAGACAGCAAAGCTTTGAGAACTGGCTAAAATGTCTTGTCTTTTGCATGTCTGAAATAAACTAAACTGAAAATGAGACACACTTGGAAGAGAAGGAAATCCTATACATTTAGTTCTGTTCCAAGATGGTATAGTTGAGCTCTTTGAACAGAAGTCTCTTATAACTCAGGAATGATAGAAGCATGAAATAACTGTAGAGATTTCTTCCAGGGCGTATTAGTGTTGGTGGATAGTATATCATTTATAATTTTTTAAACCTGCATTTGAATTTTTCTGGAAAAATTACTGTTCTTGATATACCCATTAAAAAAAAATACATGAAAGACAGAATTATCAAGAATTTTGCCCAATGATGACCCCAGACACTGGCCTGGGTACATAAGAGGAAGTGGGATCTAACGCACAAGTAGAGGGGCTGGCCATAAATGAGAGCACAGACCTTTTCTCTATAGTAAGAGGAGGACAGACTATATGGAAATACTTCCGGGAAGGTTGGTGGATGTGAGAGTGAGAGTCTTTGGAAGTTTTTTTCTGGTTGTTCTCTTCTCTCAGTGAAACAGGAAGCAGGATCATCACCAGAGGGTGAACGTGGGGAAGAGCTGGAGGTCTGATGTGAGTAACATATCAGACAGTTGGCAGGAATGGGAGAGCAAAGAAAACAGGGAAATCATCTTTCACCTGGATCACTAACTAAATATCCTATGTCTGCTCTTGTTCCCATGCAGTCTATTCTCAACAGAGCATCTAGAACTGTTCCTTTAACAATAAGTCAAATCATGTCACTTCTCCTCAAAATCCTCCTACAAAAATTGGCAAATTGCATGTAAATTATACTTCAATAGAGCTGATTAAACAGTAACTACTATAGCCAACTTCCTAGGGCTTCTCTTCTCACTCTGAGTAAAAGCCAAATTCCTACCCAGCCCTGTGTGATCTGGACCCCTCTTTCCTCTCTCAACATCTACTATGCTGATATTAACAGCCTCATAAAGGCTCAGCATATTTGAACCTCTGGGCCTTTGCATTTGCTGTTCCCTCTGCCTAAGAACTCCCCACCCCAACCTCATATGTGTGCAAGGCTCACCCTCTCATTTTCTTAAAGTCTCTACTCAACGTCACAATCATGAAGTAACAGCTGGCCTTGGCTCACCCTAAGCCTATTACTCTAGTGTAGTTTCCTCTGCAAGTCACTATCTGACACACTTATATTTACTTCTTTATTGTCTGTGTGCCCACCTTAGACCGGCAGTTCTGTGCACACAGGGACTTTGCCTTCTTCACTGCTGTATCCCCAGTGCCTCAAACATTATCTGGCAAAAAAGCAGGCCCTCAATTAACATTTATTCAATGAGTGGAAGAAAGAAAGATCTTTCCTGTGTGAAGTGTTAGAAGGAAGAGTCTGCTGTTTACTCAGTCTCAATTCTCACCTGCGTCTCATAAGTGAGCATCTTGCTACACTAGCTATTTGAATGTTTAAAGAACATATTTGGGTACATTTATACATATATACTGCATCATCGCATATGTGTAATGTGTACGTATAAATTATGAGCAGTTTAAGAAAATTTCAAAGGATATTTAACTACATGTGATTTTTCAAACTTCAGGCAGGCACTTCAGAAATTAAAACCAGCTTAAAGTACAAATTGGCCGTGAAAGTTTTCCTCACCAAAGACAATGCAGTCAGATCTTTCTTCTTAATGCCATCTTGTCTAGTGAGCTAGAGACCGGAGACGGCAGAGCTGAAAAAGACAGGGCCTTGAGAAGTCAGGATTGTCTTTATGGGAACCCCATCTGACTATCTACATGGGACTCACAACAATCACTGCTCTTCATAGCCCACAGAAAGTAGGGAAGCAATTCCACAGCTCCTTACAAAAGACGCTTCAGAAATCTCCCTACAAAACAACAAAACAAAAAACTTCTGGAAAAACTGCTTTTCAGAGGAAAGAGAAAAAAGTGAATGTCAGAAGACCTACATCCTACATTTGGGGTGAGGGGGTGCTACTAAGTTCCTAGACCAGTTTTCCTCTAATTCCCAAACAAGGTGTGGAGCGGCCATCCCTCCCTCTTTGAGTATCTAATCCCAGCACAGCCAGAGGCCCCGCAGCCCCACGCTCGTGACCCACCCCTGAACTCCCAGCCCACAAGTGACAGCCCAAACCCCGACCCTTACGGCTAGGATGCTCAGCCAGACCTCTGCCTCCCCCTCACCTAGACACAGCCCTAGACCCGCTTAAACGCGACGCGGAGTCCAGGTGACCCCCTTGCACTGAACTCGGACGCGAACCCGGACCTCCAATTATCCCGTCTTTCTTCCGCCCCCACCCCTGAGCCGGGACGACGCGCTCTCCAGGACCCTGGCGCCCCTGCCCCATCCCCTGGGGTCGTGAGGAGTTCGGAGCGGAGGTCCCTCCCCAGCTACCACCCGGGTGCAGGCGTCGGGGAAAGAACAATCTCACCAGGCCAAGGAGAAATACACGTCCTCGGACAATCCGGAGCTCCTCTACCCCGCAAGTCAGGAAGCGCGCCTGCGCACGGGCCTCCTAGAACTACATTTCCCAGCATGCTCTGTAAAACCCGGGCGCCCGAGAGCCGCGTCTCCTATGGGTTCCAGAGTTGCCCTTCGGTCTTCTAGCTACTTGGGAGGGTGGCCTTCTTTCGTTATTCAAATAAAAAGAAAAAAAGGGTGGAAAAAGAGCCTTTCCTTTTGCAATAGACAAATATGAATCCGAAGGGATGCAGATTTTTCGTTAACCTCATAAAAGGAACGCCTATTCGTTATATTAATAGATGAATATAACCTTTTATTCAACAAATAAGCTAAAAAGGGCGGGGGAGCGGGGAACAACCCCAAAGTAGATGGAATTCTTTAACAAAGACATAATCACTGTTAACACTGTGGTATACACACAGTATTCTAAAAATAAGTCTCACAGTCAGCCCCATTCTTCGTCGTGGTTGGGGGCTTCTTTTTCCAGGATGGTTAAGCATATTCAAGAACCTATGTAATGGTATTTATTTTCATATCAACTCAAAATTCTCTTTTTCCCCCCAAAAAAAAATTATTTTGGGGAGGGCAGAGGGAGAAGCAGATTCCCCGCTGTACAGGGAGCCAGACCCGGGTCTGAATCCCAGGATCCTAGGATCATGACCTGAGCGGAAGGCAGACACTTAACCAACTGAGCCACCCAGGCGCCACAAAATTCTCATTGTTAGTACATAAAATATAATCACTGTATTACTTTTGTTCTGTAACCTAAATTCACTTACTGGATTTATTATTTTTTTTATAATATATCCTAAACATATGAAATTCTTAGAGAAATTTTAACACAATATGTGTAAGGCCTCCATATTGAATACAATCACTACACAGAGAAATTAAAGACCAAATAAATAGAAGAATATGTCATGCTTCTGGAAAGAAGAATTCACATTGCTGAGAGTGTTATCTCCAAATTGATTTATAGGTTTAATTTAATCTAAATCAAATCTCCTCAGGTTTCTTTGTAGAAATTAACAAGCTGATTCTAACATAATGTAAAATGCAAAGGGTCTAGAATATGCATAACGATCCTGAAAAAAGAAGAATGAAGTATTTCAACACAACAGAAAACTACAGAAAAAATACAATGTGGTAAGCATAGATGTAAATATCAGTGGGAAAAAAAAGAGAAAGTTAAAAATATATACATATTTAGTTTCTGACAGAGGTATTAGGGTAATTCAATAGAAAAGGATAATTTTTTTTTGAAAATGATGTTAGTCGATTGCATATCCCTAAGCAAAAAACATGTACCTCCATTTTAATTCACAAGTATATTAAAATTAACTGAATAGGGCTCTTTTTTTTTTTTTAAGAGAGATTTTATTTATTTATTTGACAGAGAGAGAGATCTCAAGTAGGCAGAGAGGCAGGCAGAGACAGAGGGGAAGCAGGCTCCCCGCTGAGCAGAGAGCCCAATGCAATGGGAGGCTTGATCCTAGGACCCTGAGATCATGAACCTGAGCCAAAGGCAGAGGCTTTAACCAACTGAGCCACCCAGGCACCCCCTGAATAGGGCTCTTAAACATAAATGTATGAGCTAAAACTACAAAAATCTCTAGAAGAAAACAAAGGGAAAAAAATCTTTGTGACTTTAATTTAGGCAAAGATTTCTTGAATACAAAAAGCACAAACCATAAAAGGAAAAACTGATAAACTGGACTTCTCAAAATTAAAAGCTTTCCCCCTCTGAAGGGACTACTTAGAAATTGAAAAGACAAACCACAGATAGGGAGAAAACATTTGCAAAATATATGTGATAGAGAGAACTTGTATCTAGGACACAAAAGGAATTATCACTCCATAATAAAAAGACTAATGATTTGATTTTTTTAAAATGAGCAAAAAATTTGGAAATTTCACCAATGTAGATAAACAGATAAGCACACATAAAGATGCTCAGCATCATTAGATTTTAGGGAAATGCAAATTAAAACCACAAAGTAATACTACTACACACCTCCTAGAATCGCTACATTTTTTTTTAAACTCAGGGACGTTTTACAAAAAGCCTGAAAAGTACTCTTCAAAAAAGGACAAGATTGTGAAAAACGGGAAAGAGTACGAAGGTCAATTTTGTGATTTTTTTTTGTTAACATCTGTTAAGTACGGTCCTGGGGTGTCAGATGTCAAGGCAAGGTTCAACAAAGATTGCAAGGGAGAGTGAAATAAAAGAAGTTTATTACTTACAGGTCCTGGAAGAGGTACATCGCACTCGAGGAGGCACATGGTGGAGGTTAAGGCAAGGTACAGGCAGAGAGTGAGCAGCAAGAGTTGGAGCGTATGGCTTTACTTAGGGCTTGAGGGCATAGTGTTTGGGATTCTGGGGTGAAGGACAGATTGGCCAATTCAAACTCAAAAAGAATGAGGTTTTGGTAAGTTTTACAGGGGTTTTATCTAAGGGAAGGATGCACAGTCCCAGGAGAGACTTTACCAGAAAGGCTACTTACTTGTGACTCTACAGGCTGTTATCGGAGGGGCTGTTATATGAGGCATGCACATGAGGGAGGTGCTTGTGTCAGTTCAAGTACCCTCCGGGCCACTTAACCACACAAAATGGGTGGCAAGGAGGCAATCTCAAGGAGTAATTTAACCCATCAATAGTTGCAGGCCAGAGGAGACAAAGGAGACATGATGATTAAATCCTATGTGAAACCCCTGCACTGAATTCTGGAACAGAAAAAGGATAGTGGAATTCAAATAAAGCTTGGAATATGACTAATATTATTGTACATATGTTAGTTTTCTAATTTTCACAAATGTACAATGGTGATGTAAGATGTGAACATCAGAAGAAACCAGGTGGCCAGCATATGGGAAGTCTCTCTACCATCTTTGTAACTTTTGTAAATCTGAAATTATTTTCAAACAAAAAGTTTATTTAAAAAATCAATTGTGTGTGTGTTTCTGGACACTCCTTTCTATTCTGTTGATCTACTTTTATGCTTAGCCAATATCACACTCTCCTTACACTTAAGATAATACTTATACAGACTTGAAATCCGATAGCATAAGACCTCCAACATTTTTAATTTTCCAAATTATTTTGGCTCTCACACTTACATACAAGCCTCCAAACAATTTCTTTAAAAACAAAACAAAAACAAAACAGAAAACCCTATTTGGCTTTTGATTGGGGTTGAAAATAGATCTAATGTAGGGACAAAAGACATATTAACATCATTGAATAATTCAGTCCATGGAATGTGATCAACCTCTCCATTTCCTTAGTTTTAAAGTTTCTGTGAGCAATACTTGGCAATTTTCAGTGCCTAGCTTTGGTTAATTTATTCCTATTTTATGGTTTATGATGTATTGATAAATGGATTCTTGAATTTTATTTTTTCAATATTTGGTTGTTAATATGTACACATACAATTATTTTTTTGTATATTAGTCTTTTATCCTAAGAACTTGCAAAATTCACTTATAAGATTTAATCTATGGAGCACCTGGGTGGCTCAGTCAGTTAAGCATCTGACTTCAGCTCAGGTCATGATCTTGAGGTCCTGGGATGGAACCTCATGTCTGGCTGGCTCCATGCTCAGTGGGGAGTCTGCTTGTCCCTTTACCCCTCTCTCTGCCTGTGTTCTCTATCTCAGATAAAGAAATAAAATCTTAATATCTTAAAAAAAATTATCGAACTTTTGTAGACTCCTTAGGATTTTAAATATATAAGATCAGGTTGTTATGAATAAAGAAAGCTTTACTTCATCCTTCCCAATTTGTATGCTTTCTTATTTTTTTTCCTCTGCTTACTGCATTGGCCAGGACTTCTATTCCACTACTGAATAAAAATGAGGGGGTACCTGGGTGGCTCAGTCGGTTAAGCATCCGACTCTTGGTTTTAGCTCAGGTCATGATGTTGGGGTCTTAGGATTGAAGGATCCTTCAATCCAGATTGAAGGATCTGGGTTGGGTTCTACATTCAGTGTGGAGTCTGTCCCTCTCTCTCTGCTCCTCCCCACCTCTCCCCTGCTCTCTCTGGAATAAATATCTTTAAAAGAAAATGAGGACAGATATTTTTGCTTTGTTTCTAATCTTATGTAGAAAGAAGTAACCATAAAACTGGTTGAAGTACAGAAGTCACCATCTGTTTTTCATTTGTTGAGTTTCATCACAAATGGATGTTGAATTCTGTGAAATGCTTTTTCTGCATCTATGGAAATGATGTTTTTCCCCTCATCAAAAAAAAAAAAAATTGGTTATGGGGCGCCTGGGTGGCTCAGTGGGTTAAAGCCTCTGCCTTTGGCTCAGGTCATAATCTCAGGGTCTTGGGATCGAGCCCTGCATCGGGCTCTCTGCTCAGCAAGGAGCCTGCTTCCCCTTCTCTCTCTCTGCCTGCCTCTCTGCCTACTTGTGATACGTCTCTCTCTCTCTCTCTGTCAAATAAATAAATAAAATCTTTTTTTTAAATGGTGAATTATATGGATGGATAGATATTTAAATAAATATTGCATTATTGGAATAAAATCCAGTTGATCAGGACATATCTCACTTTTTATGTACTGCTGGATTCAAAATATCTTTTTTTTTTTTTAAGTAGGCTCTATGCTGGACATGAACTCACAACCTGGGGCCTGAATTCATGACTCTGAGATCAAGACCTGAGCTGAGAGTCGGATGCTTAACTGATTCTCAGATGCTTAACCAAGAGGCAATGCTTAACCAAGCCACCCAAGTGCCCCTCCAAAATATTAATTTTAAAGGAATTTTCACATGTACAATTATCAGGGATATCAGCTTAGTATTTTCTTTACTTACAATGTCTTCATCTGATTTTGGTTTCAGGGTAATACTAATCCAGTATGATGAGTTGGAAAATGTTAATCCTCCTTTACTTTCTAAAGTTTTTGTAGAATTAGTATTATTTCTTCCTTAAATATTGATAGAATGCCCCAGTGAAGCCTCCAGACCTGGAATTTTCTTCCAGGGAAGATTTTAAATGACAAATTTAAATCTTTTAAATGATTTTAAATGACAAATTTAAAATCTTTAATCAGTATGAGGCTATTTGAGTATTCTAATTCTTCTTTACTCAGTTTTGGTAACTCATGCTATTTCAAGGAAATCTTCCATTTTACCTAGGTTGTCAAATTTTTGAAATAAAAGTCATTAATAACTATCTTTTTTACTCTGCCACCTTCTTTGTTCCTATTAATTTTTGTCTTCTCTTTTTCTTGATCAGTCTATCCAAAAATTTACCAATTGTCTTGATTATTTCAATGAGCCACTTTTGTTCTCATCGATTTTTGTTTGCATGTGCTCTGGTTTAGGAACTGGGGCACATTTTCTGTAAAGGACCAAATACCACTATTTATATTTACTGTGGATATATAAACTATCCACTAGTTTAGGTTTTGTGGACCACCTAAAATTTCTGTCTGTAGTCTCTGTTTTTTTTCTTTTTCTTTACTTTTTGTTTGGTTCGTGTGTTTTATAACTCATTAAAAATGTAAAAATGATTGTTAGTTTAAGGGCTATAGGGAAACAGGCCACTAAGCAGATTTGGCCTACAGTCTGATCCTTGCTCTAGTTCATTGATTTGTGCTCTTCTATTTATTACTTATATCTCCTTACTTATTTTGGGGTATCATTTGTTCATATCTTTCTACCCTTATAAGATGGAAGCTTAAATAACTGGTTTTACACATTTCTTCTTTTCTAATAAAAAATTTAAAATTATAAATTTTATTCTAAGCTCTGGTCTAGCGACATCCCCAATACCCACACACAATGATCGAATCTTGACTTTCCATGGAAGGCTTTCCTGCACTGAGTACATTTACATGATTTCTCACTGGTTAGAATTTTCGGTTGTACAGAGGTCTGACTTCTGCAGGAAGGCTCTGATGTGTCCATTAGATGTTCTGTCAGACAAATTCCTTTCCCCAGTACATTGTTACGTTCATGGTTTAGCTCCTCAATTCTGACATATTGTTATTTTCATTCAACATTATCTAAGCACTTTTTAATTTCTCTTGTGACTCATCTCTACCTAGGCTAACAAATGTTAATTTCATTTTCTTCATCTTTTCAGAAAAAATTCCATGGTGTGCCTCCCTCCCATCCTACACACACACACACACACACACACACACACACGCGCGCGCAATGCCATTTTGTTCTGTTATACTCTAAGAATGTCTAAAATAGGGTAGATTCAACTGTGAAGTGTGTATCTGTGATAACTTAAAGTTGAAATAAACATAATAGTTGAACATTTGCATGACCACCAGAATATAAAACTTCAAGTAAACATTAACATCTCAATAGGAAACAAGTTAACATTGTGATTACTTAATTTCCAAACCATTTAAAACCATATTTTCAGCGTTACTAGGGTAGTTCCACTTGGCTCAACTTCAACTCTGCCTCAAAACTCTGAAATATCTGTTTATGTACAATATTATGTTTCAGAGTCCCTAGGTATAGGTCATGGTATCTTGGATAATCTTTTAAATTCTAGTTGTTTAAGGAGACTACTACCTAATTAATTCATAGCGCCCAAGAAATATCTATTAGTAATACTACTGAAGTAGAAAGAATGTAGTATGAAGTATCCTTCCAAAGAGAATACAAGTAAATAGGCTCAGATGAAAACATATTAGGTGGCAAGTTAAAAAAAAAAACTGGGGGCCCCTGGGTGGCTCAATCAGTTGAACATCTGACTCTTGATATCAGCTCAGGTCATGCTCTCAGGGTTGTGGGACTGAGCCCCATGTCAGGCTCCACACTCAGTGCAGAATCCGCTTATCCCTCTCCTTCTGCTCCTCCCTCCACTCCTCCCTCTACTCATGCTCTCTCTCAAAATAAATAAATAAAATCTTTAAAAAAAAACAAAAAAACACCGTAAGACTTTCCTACCTGTCTTATGTTCATGGCGATACTAGCAATGTATAGGAAACCATTAAATAGAAGGTAAAACACTGAAAGTAGAGGTATTGAATCTCCTAAGGACCGGAGACTTGAAATGACTACAGAAGGGGCACAAGCTTACTTCTTCCTGAAGTCATGCACAGAATTAATGGGATGATAAGAATGATAAAGGTGAGAAAAACAATGAATTCTAATGATGGAAGGCTCTCTGTAAATATTACATAGTTTCATAAGAGGCCTGACAGGCAAGCTGGACCTGAAAGAAGTTCTAATAGACAGAAATTTCACAAATTGTTGGTTACACAAGTGGCATTGTCATATAGTTTCCAAGATGACATTGAAGGCAAGATACACATGAATAGTTGTTTCTGAGATGTTTAGAAAATGAATGTTATATATGTACATCCCAGCTCAATATTTATCTTCAAAAGTGACTTAAAAATGACTAATAAAAGAATTTAGTTTAAAATTATTTGTGGGGAGCCTGGGTGGCTCAGTCAGTTAAGTGTCCCTTCTTTGAGTTCAGCTTGGGTCATGATCTCAGGGTCATGAGATTAAGCCCCACATTGGGCTCCACACTCAGCACAGAATCTGCTTGAGATTCTCTTTCCTTCTCCTTCTGCCCCTCCCCCATATCACATTCACTTTCTAAATAAAATCTTAAAAAACAAACTAATTTGAAAGTTAAGATTTACAGTAAAAATCATGGCTGCTGGGGCGTCTGGGTGGCTCAGTGGGTTAAAGCCTCTGCCTTCGGCTTGGTCGTGATCTCAGGGTCCTGGGATCAAGCCCCACATTGGGCTCTCCGCTCAGCAGTGAGCCTGCTTCTCCCTCTCTCTCTGCCTGCCTCTCTGCGTGTGATCTCTGTCAAATAAATAAATAAAATCTTAAAAAAAAATCATGGCTGCTGTTTGCAATTTTCAATTTTAAAACATTTTAAATTTAAAATCTAAGAAAAAATTTTTGATTAAAAATTTAGGATTGGGCTCAATATGGTATATCAGCTTCACTTTTATTTCAAGGAAAGACTGGAAAGGTTTCTTTATCGCAATCCCTCTTTGAAAATTTACAACGTATATAAGGTTAAGTTATTGTGCTTGAAAAGGAAAAGATGCCTTGGATAATGGAATTTGTAAGAAAAGTTATTTGTGATGATAAAATGACAGCTCAACAAAACACTTAATTTTTTTAACCGAGATGTCCAATGTAATTTTTTGGAAACATGATTTTTTAAAGTTGCTTCTCAGTATGAATCTTCTGGTTCTTAATAGTTTGGGAGCTATTGTTGAAGGCTTCCCATGTTTAGTATACTCATAGAGTTTTTAGACTGGATGAGCTTTATGATGTGTGATGAATTTTAATCACTGAATTAGTTTTCTCATTCCATTAAATAGGTTTCTGTTCCATATGAATTCTCTGATGAACAATGAAAGTAGATTTCTTGCTGAAAGTTTTTCTACAATTATTACATTCATAGGGCTTTTCTCCAGTGTGCATTCTATGATGTACAGTGAGGTGTGACTTCTTACTAAAGGCTTTTCCACACTCAGTGCAATCATACAGCTTCATCCCAGTATGGATTCGTTGATGCACAATGAGTTGTGATTTCTGGATAAAAGCTTTTCTGCATTCACTGCATTCATAGGGTTTCTCTCCAGTATGAATTCTCTGATGTTCAACAAACTGTGAGCTCCGGATAAAGACCTTCCCACAATCACTGCATTGATCCCTTTTGTCCCCAGTGTGAGTTCTCTGATGTACAATGAGATCTGACTTTTGAATGAAGGCTTTTTTACATTCACTACACTCAAAAGGTTTCTCTCGAGTGTGAATTCTGTGACGTACGCTTAGTTCTGACTTCCTGTTGAAGGCTTTGCCACACTCGTTACACCCATGGGGTTTCTCCCTAGTATGAATTCTCTGATGTACAATGAGCTGTGACTGAAAGATGAAGGCTTTTCCACAGTCGCTGCATTCATATGGCTTCTCCCCAGTATGAGCTCTTTGATGAACACTAAGTGTTGACTTCTTGATGAAAGCTTTCCCACAATCATTGCATTCATAGGGTTTTTCCCCTGTGTGAATCCTCTGATGAATAATGAGGTTTGACTTTTGGATAAATGCTTTCTCACATTCACTACATTCATAGGGTTTCTCTCCTGTATGAGTTCTCTGATGTACAGTGAGTTGTGGCTTCTGAATAAAGGCCTTTTCACATTCATTACATTTGTATGGTTTCTTCCCAGGATGAATCCTCTGACGTACAATGAGTCCTGACTTTCCACTGAAGGCTCTCCCACACTGAATACATTTATATGATTTCTCACTGGTTAGAATTTTTGGTTGTATAAAGAGGTGTGACTTCTGCATGAAGGCTCTGATGTATTCATTAGATGTTCTGTTCAGATGAATTCCTTTCCCCAGTACACTGTTACGTTTGCGGTCTATCTCCTCAGTTAATGGCTTATTGTTAATGAATGCAACTTGGCTCAAAAACTTGTCTTGGTTTTCCTGGTAATTTATCTCATCTTCAAGTCTCCAGTCTTCAAAAGTTGAGTATACAATTATGTTATGCAGTATCACTTGTTGAGAAATGCTCTTCCATGGTATTAATTCTTTCATCTTGGGTCTAATACCAAAGTCTGAAAAAAGCCCAAGTGTAAATGATGTTACTTCACTCCTGAGCTCTAAAGAATACAAAACAAAACGTAAAAATAAAAAACAAATAAAGCTCTTCATTTGAATAGAAATAGAGAGAAATCTGATAATGAGGGCAGTCAGCTTTGAAATGTAAGAACCTGACCTTAAAACAAAGACAGAAGAAGAAACAGACATAAACAAAAAAGAAGTGAGCGAGGGTACAATGGAAAAAGAAGAGTTGATGAACTCAGTGTCGAAGTTCCATGTGGCACCAGTACAATCCACAAGGTTCTGTAAAGAGCAGAAGCAGATCAAAAACTCATTTGAGAAAGACAGAGGAAGGGTGCTAGCAAAGGAGAATGAAGGTGAGTTGAAGTGACCAGCAGAAAGATTCAATCCACACTAAATATAAAAATATTCACAAATGGGACACCTAGGTGGCTCAGTCAGTTAAGCGTCTGCCTCCAGCTCAGGTCATGATCCCAGGGTCCTGGAATCAAGTCCCACATCAGGCTCCTTGCTCAGTAGGGAGCCTGCTTCTCCCTCTGCCTGCTGTTCCCCTTGCTTGTGCTCTCTCTCACCCTCTCTCTCTCTCTCTGACAAATAAATAAAAAATATATATTCATAAATATAAGTAGCCAGGCAGAAGCACAACTACAGGGTAGGGATTTCCAAGTACATGCATCATAAAGAGTCAAATGACACAAAAAGCAAGGAATAGGACAGGCTGTATTTAAAAGGGGGGAATTCTGAGTTAGAAGAACAAACAGTTGCAGAGGGAGAAAAAAAAAGGCAAAAAAGGAAGGAAGAAATACCCATTCATAATTGGGTGGTAGAAAGGGGGAAAGAAGAAAAAGGGAAATTCAGGGTCCTGGAAGACAAAGAGAACCAGAAAAGCCACAAC
>CM053615.1:60537051-60569417 GCA_028646535.1 Procyon lotor
CTCCTTCCCCTGAGCATGGGCTGGACTTGGTAACTATTTCTAATAAACACAATACGGCAGGGGTGATGGTATGTGATTTCAGAGACCTGGTCACAAAAGGCACTGTGACTTCCTTCTGAATCTCTTGGATCACTCTCTCCGGGGAAGTTCGTTCTGTCGTGAGAACAGGCCCCCAAGGTGAGCAGCTGAGATCTCTTGCCGATGGACAGCAAGGAGCTGAAAGCACCTTGTCAACAGCCACGTGAATGAGTTACCTTCGAAATGGATCCACATTCCCAGTGGAGCTTCAGATGACAGCAACCACTGCTAACATTGGATTCCAACCACATGGGAGATCGCAAGCCAGAACCACTCAGCTAAGCCCTTCCAAACTCCTGACTTACAGAAATTATTAGTAAAAAAAGTTTGTGTTGAGCCAGTAAGCTTTGAAGTAATTGTTATGCAACCGCAGATAACTACCAGGCAGTACCCTCCGAGAGGTGTTCTTACCTACTGAAACAAGGCCGCTATAGTCCTCCGGCATCACATCCCCGCACAGGGTTCTTTGGGCGGAGTCCAGCTGCTGCCACCCCTCCCAAGTGAAGTCCACGGTCACACCCTTGAACGACACAAATCCCTGCAACAGGGCATTTCTGTTCAATCTGAAGTGAAAAACTCTGGGTAATATGCAAAAGATGCCTAATCATGCAGAGTTTCTCGTAACAGATTCAAGCAGATGTTTACTACGAGGCCAGTTTTACTGTACGGGAGAAGCAGAACACCTACAGAAAAACTCTGCTACTGAGAACCATTCATGTCTTCTGTCCAGCCGGAAGCACATTTTAGGCCATAACACAATCAGCATTATCTGATGATCAGAATACAAACATGAAGAAAACACGGGAAGTTTACAGACTAGTAGATGGAGACAAACAGGTAAATATATAAATGCTATTGGGTGTTAAATGGGTTATAACAGAAACAGGAGAGAAGAAATTATTCTGTTTTGGGAGGTTGCGATGGGTTTCATAGAAGATATACAGTTATGCAAAATGAATAATGAAAAATGCAAAAAATTTTTGAGTAAAGATAAAATAGTATTTTCGAAATATTAAAAGTGAATAGTGTAAACTCCAGTAAGATATAGAGGAGGGAGGAAGATCATTCTAGATGGAGAAAGGAGTAAAGAAAAAAGCAATGGAGATATGAAAAAGCATGGAAAATTCAAGGAACTATTCGTACCTTCGGAATAATGCTCAGACATCATTTATTCACTTATTGTTCTCACAATTTTTATGTATCTACATGTCACTCACGCTATTTTTGACTTAATAGTTTTTGTTTTTGTTTTTTTTTTATTTGACAGAGAGCAAGAGATCACAAGTAGGCAGAGAGGCAGGCAGAGAGAGAGGGGGAAGCAGGCTCCCTGCTGAGCAGAAAGCCCGATGCGGGGCTCGATCCCAGGACCCCGAGATCATGACCTGAGCCGAAGGCAGAGGCTTTAACCCACTGAGCCACCCAGGTGCCCCTTAACTTAATAGTTTTAACAACTCTTTTATTTAAAGAAATGATTTTAAAAGGAAACCACTAAAGGGAAAACCAGTATCAGTTCCTGAAATGAAGATAACAAAAATCTGCAAACCAAGCATACACTGATGAAATGTTATTTATGGGGTTTGCTTTAAAATACTCTGGAGTACAACGGTGCTTATGTGGCTCAGCTGGTTAAGCATCTGAATCTTGATCTTATCTCAGGTCTTGATCTCAAAGTTGTAAGTTCAAGCCCTACACTGAGCTCCACACTGGGTGTGGAGCCTACTTAAAACAAAAAACATACAAACAGGGCGCCTGGGTGGCTCAGTGGTTAAGCGTCTGCCTTCGGCCCAGGTCAGATCCCAGGAGCCTGGGATCAAGCCCCGCATCGGGCTCTCTGCTCGGCAGGAAGCCTGCTTCTCCCGCTACCAGTCCCTCTGCTTGTGTTCCCTCTCTCGCTGTGTTTCTCTCTGTCAAATAAATAAAATCTTAAAAAAAAAACAAACAAAAAACATACAAACAAAAAATTCTGGAGAACAAATAAAGGAAGAGAGAGGGGAAAGATGTAAGATTGGAAAAACACTGAAAATTGTTAAAAATATATGAAGAAGGACAGGAGTTTATTAAACTGTTCTTTAAATTTTTGTGTATTATGGCATTTTTCCCTTAAAGAACTTATAAAAAATATTAAATACAACAAAACCATTGTTTTTAAAGTTTAAATTAAAATTAAAAAAATAAAATGTAAGCAGTATTTAATCTGGTCAATTTATCTTTCTAAATATCTACTTAGAAATAAGAAGAATAGAATAATTTATGATCAGTTAGTAATAAAGTACTGCTTTGTTTTTACTTTTTTTTTCAAACCATGATTAGGTTCCACCTCAATAAGAGAATTCGATTTTTAAATTTGATGTTGATCAAACCCAACTAAGATGTACCTGAAAGACAGTGGGAAGATGAGGGAAGGCAAGGAATCAACTAAGAGTGCTTGGGTTTGGGACTAAAAACCTGGCATCCCACTCAAGTCCAGAAAATAAGCAAGAGCAGGTTTGGGTGGAAGAGAGAGGTGGAATCAAGAACCCTACTTGTCCAACAGTAAAAGGACAAATGATTCAATTTAAAAATGGGCAAAGGATTTCAATAAACATTTCTCCAAAGAGGATATGCAAATGGACAATAAGCACATGTAAAGATGCTCAACCTTATTAGTCACCAGAGAAATGCAAGTCAAAACCACAATGAGATACAACTATACCCCTAATAGGATGGTTATAATCAACAAAATGGAAAATACAAGTGTTAGTGAGAATGTGGAGAGATTGGAACCCTCATAGGTTGCTGGTGCAGCTGCTGTTTAAACACTCGGGCAGTTCCTCCAAAAGTTAAATGGATAATTACCATATTACCCAGCAAGTCCACTACTAGGTAGGAAAAAAAGACCCCCAATAATTGGACAGCACCAGCTAAAAGACAAGATGGATTCCCTCATGTCAAGGGAGAGAAACTATAATTTTTACCAGCCCAAATGACCATGGGAAACAAAACCAGTTAGCAGCATATCATGAGGTGACAAACCTGCACAAGAGTCAACAAAATCCATAAAATCCCTTGCAACACATCTCATCATGTTCTCCAGTAGCTGCCACATCCTAAAGTTGCCACCAGGAATAGAAGTGGTATCCTCTTTGCCATTCTACTCCGGAAGTTACAGCTTAGGACTGGAGTCTGCCCAACCTGGAAAAGGGCAGAGAACTTGCAGTTTTTGCCTACTGAACCCCAAACATAAACCTTCCCCTTCAGAGCCCACTTCTGGTTGTAGCTAAAGGCTGCCATCTCCCTGGTTTATACACTGTATGGCAATAAAGCTCTCCCTTGCCTCTGACTAAATCTCTGCGTTCCAGGGATTTGGGTTGACATAGGCATATTCCCCCAAGATTTGAAAACGGGTACTAAAAGAGATACTTGTAGGCCAATATTCATAGCAGCTTTATTTACAATAAAGCCAAAAGTAGAAACAACCCAAGTATCCATCAGTAGATGAAGGGATAAACAAAATATGTTTCTATAATGGACTATCACTCAGCCATAAAAAGGAATGAAGTTCTGATACATGCTACAGCATAGATAAATCTTGAAAACATGCAAAGTGAAATAAGTTAGACACAAAAGGACAAATTTCGTATGATTCCAAGTCAATGAAATATCTAGAATAAGCAAATTCATAGAGCCAGCAAGTAGGTTTGAGGTTACTGAGGGGTGTGGGGGTAAGGGAAAAATGGGAGTTACTGCTCAATGGATACAAAGTTTTTGTTTGGGATGATAAAAAACTTTTGGAAATAGAGCATGGTAATGGATTCACAAATTGTGAACATAATGAATACCACTGAATCGCACACTTAAAAATGGTTAAAATGGCAACTTTTATGTTATATTTCACCACAAAAATTCGATTGGCCCAAATTAACTTTGGTTTAAGTTTCCTTTGTGAGGTAATTCCCCCTGGAGTAGTTTCTCTCTGTGATTCAACAAGAAGTAAACTCATGTTAGTTCAGTTACAGTACCATCAGTACTGATAATGTGATTTATAATAAGACATATATATTTGGTCTTTGTAGAGCTCTATAGAGCTCTACAAGAGCTCTATACCCCTAGTATAGAGCTCCTAAACCCTTGTGATTTCCTGTGATGAAGGCGATAGAGGTGACTTTTGTTATGGGGGTGGCTGGTCACCAGGGGAAACAACCAAGAATAGACAGTTGGAACTTTCAGTCTGACTCCCGATTTTGGGGGAAGTAGGTGGGGGCTGAGGGCTCAATCCCTCACCAATGGTCACTGATTTAATCCATCATGCCCACATCATGAAGCCTCCAGAAAGACCAAAGAGCGTTGAGAGAGCTTCTGGGTTGGTGAACCAGAATGCTCATAATGCCTCCACATGCCAGATGCCAGGTGCCAAGCCCTGGACTCCATGCCTCTTTGTTCAGGACCTCGTCTCATGCATCTCTTCCTCTCGCTATTGATTTGTATCCTTTAATATCCTTTGTAATCAACTGGCAATCGAGTGGGTAAATCGGTTTCCTGACTCCTAGCAGCCACACTAGCAAATTAATAGAACCAAAGGAGGGGGTTGTGGGAGCCTCTGATTTACAGTTAGTCAGTCAGAAGCAGAGGCAACAAGTTGGACTTGTGATTGGCATCTGAAGTGAAGGGCAGCCTTGTGGGACCAAGCCCTTGACCTACATGATCTGACACTATCTCCAAGTGGGTAGCGTCAAAATTGAGCTGACTTGCAGGACAGCTAGCTGGTGTCAGACATTGACTGCCTGGTGGTACGGGGGCAGAAACCCCACACATTCGAACTAGGTGCGGAATTACAGGTACATAACCCAGTATTGTGCAAACTTTTAAAATCAGAGCCTGGATACTGTGATACGTAAGAAATACATATTTTGGTCTTCATCACTGGCTCCTAGCTAAAATTCCTAAAACCCTTATAATTTCCTAAGCAATAAAGGCATGGTGAGCATCTTTATTCTAATATTTGGTCTTTGACTCTTGTTCCTGACACAGAACCCCTAAAATCCTTAGAATTTTCTGGATGACAGGAGTGTCTTTTGTTCTAATGAGGTGACTCTTGATGAGACATTTTTCAGTTAAAAATAAAAAGCGCACACATAAATAATATATACCTTTAAAAAACATAAATTATTTCAGTACTGAGACATGGTCATTAAAGATATGTAGGTAGGGGCGCCTAGGTGGCTCAGTTGGTTGAGTATCCCAACTCTTGATTTCAGCTCCGGTCATGCTCTCAGGGTCATGGGATGGAGCCCTATGTGTCCCCCCTGCACTCAGCAGGGAGTCTGCTTGAGATGTTTTTTCTCTTTCTCCCTCTGCTGCCCCTCCCCCACCATGCTCTCCTGCTCATCTCTCTCTAAAATTAAAACAAACACACAAACAAACAAAAGATATGTAGGTAAATCTCATCTTTTTTCCCCATACCTCAGGGGATCACCTCGCACATCTAAGGAATGGATGCTCCCCACCTTGAAGACTACTATACTGAAACTGTGTGCTATGTAGTGAGTATAACCAATGGAACATGATAGATAAAAATTAGATATATACCTTCAAATAAAAACATTTAAAACCATATGACAGTCACAACCCTTAAAATGCTTGCTAGTAATGTTTAGCTGAATGATGAACCAACAGAAATGAGCAAATTCACTTGATTTCCACTACCCATGAAGCATATTCACTTGATATACATTTTGAGGCTCTCAATCTATTGCATTTTAAAGGAAAAATATTTCATTATTTATTGGTTAAAAACTGCAAATCAATTTTGATTTTATAGTATCAATTTTGATACTATTATGACTTTTAATAATATTAATTCCTTAGACCAATTTCACAAACTTTTATTCACAGATCCAGGCAGATGTTTTGATAGCTATGGACTTGGGCCCTATGATTTTACTGCCTAGAAATTGAATTCTGCCTTGTTATTATGCCCTATTAGTTATTTTAGGAAATGGTTTAAGAAACAACTATAGAGAGGCCTCCTGTGGAATTTATCATGGGTTGGTAAAGGTTAAAGACACTGCCTACTACATCACATGTATGCATCAAGAGAGTAATTTCAAACCTAAATGCCAAAAAATTCTTTACTGCCCTCAAGAAAATATCATATTTATCAAACTCAACACCCAAAGAACAAATAATCCAATCAAGAAATGGGCAGAAGATACGAACAGACATTTCTCCAAAGAGGACATCCAAATGGCCAACAGACACATGATATATATACAATGGAATAATATGCAGCCATCAAGAGAAATGAAATCTGGCCATTTGCAACGAGGTGGATGGAACTGGAGGGTATTATCCTAAGCGAAATAAGTCAAGTCAGAGAAAGAAAAGTATCGCATGATCTCTCTGATATGAAGAATTTGAGAGGCAAGGCAGGAGTTGGGGGAGTGGGGGAGAGAAATGAAACAGGAAGGGATGGGGAGGGAGACAAACCATAAGAGACTCCTAGACTCACAAAACAAACTAAGGGTGGCTGGGAGGCGGGGGGGTAGGGATGGGGTGGCTGGGTTGTGGACATTGGGGAGGGTATGTGCTGTTAAGTGCTGTGAAATGTGTAAGCCTGACGATTCACAGACATGTACCCTGGGGTAAATAATACATTATATGTTAATAAAAATTAATTTTAAAAAAAGAAAATATCACATTTAATGTGTAATGTAAATCCTATCATTGTAGATTATATGTTCGGCTTTAATGAACTATAAAAGATCCTATAACTTGTATGACTGTATTTCATGGTTCCTTTGTCTAGATCTTCTATTTTATTTTCCCAGATCTCTATTTACATTTTTTTCATTTAATTGAATTAATTATTTTAAACTGCCTCATATACAATGGAAAACAAAATGGGGTACTAATAACTCACTTACCTGAGACTTGGTCATTTTCTATTGCTCTTCGGAAGGTGCAGATATCTGTAAGGACAGACCTGGGATGAGCAGGGAGGAGATAAAAAGAAGACCCCCTTGACAATCTGGGCCTGCCCTGTGATTCCCAGAATCATGAGCCTAGAAATTCCTATAACCAACTACATAAAAGACTGCCTTTCAGACACTGTCCCTTTCAAAGGTTCCTTTGAGGGACCACAAAAGATTATGCTGTGATCTTTTAATCACAGGTTAATTAACATCAACCTGTTACAATTCTGAAAGGGTCAGGCCATGGTATGTTTTACCTTTGTGTATGTGTATCCCATTGATTGTTTAAGAAGTGTCTCCTCCTTTGACCCCATAAATCTATAATTAGATATTTATCCTAAAAACATAAGCACGGATGTACATAAAGATATATCTGCAAGGATATTCATCACGATGCTGCTTGATCACTTAAAAAGTAGAAACCACTTAGATGTTCACAAAGTACAGACTACTAGACAGCCATAAAATTATCTTAGAGAAGTATTTACAGACTTGGAAAAATAGTCTTGTATTACAAAGCAAGAAAATAGGGTATGAAACAACAAATATATTGAAAAGAAATATATTTGAAAGAAAGTAAGTGTGTGGGGGCGCCTGGGGGGCTCAGTGGGTTAAGGCCTCTGCCTTCAGCTCAGGTCATGGTCTCAGGATTTTGGGATCGAGCCCTGCATTGGGCTCTCTGCTCAGCAGGGAGCCTCCTTCCCCCTCTCTCTCTGCCTGCCTCTCTGCCTACTTGTGATCTCTCTCTGTCTGTCAAATAAATAAATAATCTTTAAAAAAAAAGAAAGAAAGAAAGTAAGTGTGTGAAAAGATATACATCAAAATATTATGGTTACCTTTGGGTGGTAGAATTACAAGTGATTTCTTTTGAGTTGTATTTAGCATTTTCATTTTCCAATTTTTCTAGAATAAACCGTTACTTTTTAAATTTTAAAAAAAGATTATTATTTTTAGCAGTTATTATTCTACTGACCTCTTAACCCAAACTCATATCAAGGAAGTTCTAAAGGGCACAATTCACTAGCTCAATAAATTCAATAAGCGGTAACAGTCACTCTAATTCCATAGACTTATAGGACCACTTCAAATGTGTAGGCTCAGTTCACATGTCACCTCCTCTAGAAAGCCTTTTCAAGTGTCTCCTGGATAGACTCAGCCATTTCTTCCTCTGACTTTCCCACAGTGTCCAACACTCTGATAGAGGGTTTTCCTGATAGAGGTTTAAGGCAAGGAATGATGAAGCCTGAACTAACACCATCGCAGTAGGAATGGGGAGGACAAACTGGAGAGACGTCAGGGAGGCAAAGTCACCAGGATCAGAAGATTGATCCAACCTGGGGAAAAGGGTGGGGAGAAAACTAGATGTCTCCAGGCCTTGCACTACGGCCATCTAGAAGAGTGACCCTATTCACAATGATGAACACCGTAGGATGAGCAGGTGAAATATGGAGAAGGAAGATGATATACTCCATTTCCATCATGTTGAGGTTGAGATGCTGTGGGTAAACCTCACAGAGATGTGTAGGAGACAATCTGGAGCTTGTTAGAAATGTCTGGGCTGGTTTTTATACACGGGCAAGTCAAGGCTTTGATGAGTGAGAGTGAGTGTGGTTAAAATTATCCACAGAGGGCACATGGATTGAAGACAGACAAAGGGAAGAAGCAAAGCTTTGAGAAAGGGTTTTGGAGAGACTTCGGCTTGAAGTACTTGGCCAGCTACAAGACAGTAGTAGAAAATATAAAGTCCATTCACCATATAGATCCAAGGGTGGAAACAAAACCTCCAGGGAAGGAAGGGAACGCTCCCCTGACCCTCATATCCTTACAGGCATAAAACCCAGACAAGAAAACCCAGCACACAATGTGTGTGGAGGCTGCCTGAACGCAAACTATTATTATTCAGGGCTGGAGCCCCCATTACTGGTCGCGAGTCATCTGCTCTCCAAACTACCACACAGGCTCCTACCAGTAGCCCGCTACAACCCTCACACACTGACCCAAAGTAACCCTAAAGATGGATACCTGCCTTCAGGGCCCAGCCATTGATTTCTATGTGACCCCAATCCGTGACTCTGAGAGACTCAGAGTCACATACAGAGAAACGACCAGTCACTAGTCCCACAAATTGCCAATCAGTCGCTGACCTTCCTCAGAGCCCACTACCTGCAGCACCACTAAAAACCGACCTCCACCTGGCGGCAATCACTATTTTGAGCAGGCCTGTTTGATTAATAACCACAATTAAGACCGAAAATTACGGACCGCTAGAGATGCTCAGTCGCTGATCAAACATGATGCCCTTACTCCCAACACCGCAGTGACTGAAACTTCCTTTTCTGAGACCCGGACGCCTCAACTCCCAGCCTCGCCTGCAGGGCTCTCAGCGGAGCGACAGGGCCGCCCCTCCCGCCACCTGGGCTGCGGACTCTCGGGTGTTAAGGGCGGAAGCAAGAGCAGCTTCCCCGCCCCACCCCCTCCCCGCCCGACCTGCTTCTATCGCGAGACTTACCGGGTGCTTAGTCGGCCTGAGCCAGGGGATTAATATGGCCGCGCCTAGACGGCGAAAAGTGTGATGGAATGGGAGGCGCCATATTTCGAGAAAATTTGGTGCCGTACAGCAGAGAATGCTAAGAGCTAGGGAAGTTAGAACTGGGATACGGAGCTACTGAAAAGATGTTCTGGGACAACGTGGGAGCAAAAACAAAAAGGAGGAAAGAATCCCAGGTCTCCAAGGATGGACTCAGGGGACCTCCTCTGCTAAGACATGTAAAAAATGGAAACGCAGCGGAAGGTACAAATAAAGATGGGGAAGTAGGGTGGGGAACCAGGAGAAGCCGCTCCTGTTACTAGGCAAACGAGAAGCCTGAGTCTCAGCCCAAGTCAGTTGATCTACAACATATTGCCTCACTTTCCCAATGGTAGGTATAGAAACGATAATAGTATGCGTACTGAGATAGGTTATTTAATTTAGGTTTTAGCTGAGGTGGAAAAGTCAGGATGGAGCACTATTCTCCCTGAAAGATAGCCCTGGGAGAGGGGAAGTCAGAATGCTTTCATCCGGTTACATCCAGCCAGCCATCCTGGAAAATGAAATTCAAATGCCCTCTTCTGGGAATGCTTTCCCAGATTGAGAGGGGGAGACTCTGCCCCTGATGGGGAGACACGTCAGATAGCCGCAGAGGGGAATTTTTTGAGGATAAACTTGCGGGATGATTCAGAACCCCTAGGTCTTCTCAACCCTGTGTTGAACTTGCTCAGGGCCAGCCACTTTCCCTCAGTTCTCTCATTTGTAAAGTAGAGGAAGATCATGAAATACCAATTTGAGTATTTCAATGTTTGCTGACATAGAGAAGAAAGTTTCAGCGTCAGTGTCAATGAAAAGTACTCCAGCATCCATGCAGCTTTTTAAAAATAATAAATGCCATATAATAGTGTTGTCACTGTTAAATTAAACAAGGAGGCTATTAAACTGAGGTGGTTCTAATGCCTTAGCAATCCCAGTAAGCAAACCCAAACCTAAGCCTGTAAATGCCTCAAGGTTAAGAAATCAAAACCTAAATATAACCAATCACAAACAAGGCTTTCCCAAATAAGATAACTGCTTACATGATAGGCAATCAAATAATTTCCTTGCTTTGCTTCTGGGTCTTACCTATAAAAGTCTTGCCTCTAGTTCCTGTCAGTGGAGCACTTCTAACTACTTGTAGTTTGGTGCCACCCAGTTCTTGAGTCAATTACTACTGCCCAAATAAACTTAAAAATGTTAATATATCTTAGTTTATCTTTGAACATTACTACAACATATCCAGCCCTAACTGATGCTGAATGACACTATGAATTAATTCTCAGGGTTCACTCAGCTCTTTAAGTCAGATACAGTGGACGTCATGCCTCTGGAATGTCCTCCCCAACTTTATGTCAGGAAAAGTTCTATTTGTGCTTCAAAGCTGCGCTCCAAAATCCTGTTCTAAGTTTTTTCCAGAGCCTACTGATATCTGTGCCTTTTTATGGGCACAGCTTCATATGTCTTCCTCTATCATAGTCATCATTGCCTGGAACTGGGATTTTCAGTGTTTGTGTCTTTTCTCCCCTTGGGGTCTGACAGCTACTCAGGGCAAGACTGTCAGAATGAGCTTAGTTTCCTTTTTTTTTTTTTTTTTTGTTTAATACATATTCATGTCTACTGAGTCTTCCACCATTATGTAAAGTTCTCTCCTTCCTTCACTTACACACGTTTATTATTGTCATGATTGGTAATGCAAGGAAGGAGCTCAGAGTGTGAAATTGACAATGTAGTGTGTTCAGTAACCTGATGGAGGCAGGACTGGTGCTGTGGGGCACAGTAAGACGTAACTAACTCGGTCAGGGATGGGGTGGTAGTGGGGGGTGTGGGAAGGGGTTCTCACAGATGCTAAGGGCATGATTTTAACACCTGAGTCTTGGAAGGGGAGCAGGAGTTTGTCAGGAAAATGAGGTGAAGAAGGAAAGTCTCAACAGAAGGACAGCAAATACATACCATTTCTCACATACCTGGTAGCAGACTAATCCTGACTCTACATCTTTGTTCAGGTGGTTCCCTCTGTTAGGAACTCCCACACACTCCTATTTTGGGGGGAAATTCCATGCCAAAAATCAAGGGAGACTCTTATGCTTTGTGAGGTCCCAAATTAATAGTTCTTTTACACATATAATCTAATTCAGAGGTCTGCAATCTATAACCCTGAGGCAAATCTGGCCTGCTGTCCATTTTGATAAGGTTTTATTAGAACACTTTCATGCTTATTCATTTACGTGATGTCTATGGTTGCTTTTGTGATATAATGGCAGAGTTGAGTAGTTGTGATAAAAACCACATGGTCCCCCAAGTCTGAAATATTTACTATCTATTCCTTTACAGAAAAAAGTTTGCTGACCCCTGATCCAACTTAATCTAAGGGAGAAACCATTATTATCCCTCTTATACAGAAAAGGAATCTGAGGCACCAAAAGGTCACAGAGCTGTTAGTGATGCAGCCAAGAGGTAAACTCCGAAAGTCTAACTCAGAGCTTATGCTCCTAGACACTACACTACACTTCAATGAATGTCTTTTAAATATCAATTAATTCCTGTTGATAAAGAGACAAAGACATCAATATAATTTGTCATCCAACCCAGGACAGCTTTGACAGTGAAAAGAGGTGCTATTAATAACTATCTGGACAAGGGGCACAAAACCTCTCCTGGGCAATCTGTGACATGTGATCACCCCAGAGATAGGAACAGAGATACACAAGAGAGAGCAAAATACATAGATAAAATAATGACAGATGTTTTATTTCATGATCCAGGTAAGAGTACTTTCTTGCTTTAGAGTCATACACATACACATTAAGAATACTGCCTGGTGGGGCGCCTGGGTGGCTCAGTGGGTTAAAGCCTCTGCCTTTGGCTCAGCTCATGATCTCAGGGTCCTGGGATCGAGTCCCACATCGGGCTCTCTGCTCGGTGGGGAGCCTGCTTCCCCCTCTCTCTCTGTCTGCCTCTCTGCCTACTTGTGATTTCTCTCTCTCTGTCAAATAAATAAATAAAATCTTTAAAAAAAAAAAGAATACTGCCTGGTGAATTTTTATGTTACTCTCATTAGCTTATGATACTACATCTTACCCAAACAATGAAAATAATTCTTACTGTCCAAATACTCCAGGTTAATCATGTTGTGTGTAGGGGGTGGGGGATGTTCTGTTCAATATTCCACTCAACTCTCAGCTGGCTTATAAGGTAAGAGGACATGTGGCCAGACAATCCATGGAAATGGCATACTGCACATCAGGGAAAAAAAAATGTGTAGAATCTTAGGTGCAGCAGATGTGTACAAATGTGTGAGAGCTACCTATTTTGATACCAATTTATAATACAAATATTGCCTTCAGGCAATCAACTATAAGCAAAATGTATCTAAAACTGGTGATTCTTATAGATTATTATAGAAAAGAGGTGCAATCGATCAGGGGAAGCACATACTATGGAAAAAACAAGACTGTGCTCGCTTCGGCTGCACATATACTAAAATTGGAAAAAACAAGACACCTCGGGTAGAGTCCCGGAAAATTTCAACTGGTGAGGGATAAAAGAAAAAGGAACTGATGATAGGAACAGAGGCGAGAGGGAAGGAGCAGATCAAGAAGAATGGTGTCAGAGGAAGTAATGGTGAGATGTTTCAAGGAAGAGGGAAGCATCACATGTCAGATGCAACCAAAAATCCACTAAGGACAAAAAATATCCCTTGGATTTAATAATAGCAAAATGATCTTTTTAGAAATTGTTTCACAGTAATGATGAACACAGAGCCCGACTGAATTATACTGAAGTATGAATGTGAACCAAGGAAGTAGAAACACCAAGGTAATATCAGTTTTCAAGAAGCTTGTATATTAAGGGAGAGAAAGATGAGGATTCAGGTTACAAGCTGGTATTTTTAACTTACAAGAGAATTTAAGCAGGTCAAAGACTGAATTATTTCTGAAGAAACACATGTCTTCAGACAATTATAAAGGCACAGATCAAAAATCCAATGAAAAAAAGGACAAGTACCTCAATAATAAAGATATATATATTAAACAGTGAACTTTTCCATATTGATAAAATTTTTTAAATTTATAATATCCACTATGAAATCACATATGGAATTATTTGCACATACATGTAGATGGATGGCAGACATCTGGTGATACTCTCGAAATTTAGTATGTGCCAAAACAATTTTTAAAAAGAAAAACAAAGTGGGAGGGCTTACTCTCTTTACCTGACTTCAAAACTTAGTATAAAGTTACAGGAATCAATTTGATATAATAGATAAATAGATAAATGCAACAGAGAGCCCAGAAATAGACTCTCACATACACGGTTAGCCGATGTTCATTTAAACCTTGGTATTGATGGTACCAGTGGTAGGAAATGGATACCATGCAGAGTTTGTGGCAAGCCACAGTAGGAGAACAACATAGGCTCCTCAAATTCTGGAGCAAGGCCAGGCCATCTGCAGGGGAGAATCAGATGTTTTTGGAAAACATCTGCTGGTAGGCTATGGCACCCAGGTAAAGACAGAATGCATGACCGTGGGACACTAAATGACTATTCCACCAGAACTACCCGGTATGAGAGAGAACCTGTCAAAACCATGAAGTCATGAATTAAGTGGATTTAGAAAATATCCATTTTAAGATACAAGTGGAACATTCAGGAACAGTAGGTATAAGCAAACATATGGCATCCACCACTGTGACATCGGGATCCCCTACGGGAACTTCAGGTTGATGCCCAAATTCTCTGAGCTCTTTGTGTTCAGGAACGAGCAGGCAAGAGGAGGTATCACTATCTTAGAAGAAGTGAATAATCCCAATATTAGTAGAAAGTGAGCTGCTCTCACATAGTGTGGGCAAGGAAGAAAACATAGAACCTAGTGATCCACTTAGTACCCCTTGCCTAACAGTGACCATAAATGTACAGTTTCAGGTCTGAGAAGGGCATAATGGCCAGTGTCTTATGTCAGCAGAGGTAGCTGAGAACGGACAGTGGAAGAGTGAGATGATGCGTTATCTATTATGACCTTTGGACCACTATAGCTGCAGGAGCTGTAGTTTATCCCACTAATCTCTCTTCTGATGTCTCCTCAGGCAAAAAGCAAAAAGGGACTCAGAAATCCTGGAAGGAAATACACACACACAGACACACACACACACACACACACACACACACACACACACACACAGAGCAAGGGCTGTATTATGATAAGAGTTATATATCTAGATTCCTCTTCAAGGAAGGACTTGCTGCTTGGCTATGGGGGATCCAATCAATAAGAAGATGACCTCTATCTATTAGCTACTGGAAAGGAGGCCTCAGTTACAGAGAGCTGCCTTACCCAAGGTCATGCCCTTCACAGAGCAGCCCGCATCTGGTGAATGAGCAAGGTAGGGGTATGACAGTGAGTAGGAAAAAACACTCACCCCAGAGCCCTTCACCAGGTCGGCAGAGACTTTGTTGGGCCTGCAATGTATGTAAACTTCTTCCTTTGTCCAATCCTACTTTTCCTCCTTCCTTTCACAGGTATTGATTTTAAATAAACATCTGATTCCTCCAGCTCTAGCTCAGTATCTGCCTCTGGAGAAGCCAACCACAGTTTTACTGTGGTCAGAGAACATGCTCTGCATGATTTCAGTTCTTTTAAATGTACTGAGACTGGTTTCATGGCCCAGCATATTTTCTGTCTTGATGTTTATCCCCTGTCCGCTTGAGAAGAGTGTGTAACTCTCTACAGCTGTAGAGTTAATGTTCTCTAAACACCAACTAGGTCAAGGTGTCTTATAGTGTTCCTCAGGTAGTGTATGCCTTTACTAATCTCTCTTTAAAAAAGACTTTGTTTGTTTATATATTTATTTAGAGAGTGTGCACATGAGGTGGGGGAGGGGCAGAGGGAGAGAATTCCCAAGCAGACTCCCTGCTGAGTGTGGAGCCCAAGGTGGGGCTCGATCTCATGACCTGGAGACCATGACCTGAGCCAAAATCAAGAGCCAGTCACTCAATGGACTGAGCCCCCCAGGCGCCCCTTCTTAACTGATTTTTCTCTCTAGCTCTCCTGAGCTGCCTAGGGAAGGATATGAAAATCTCCAATTATGATTGTGGAATTGTTGATACCTCTTTTCAGTTTTTTCAATTTCTGCTTCTTGCACTTTGGAGCTCTGTTCCAGGTGCATAAATGTTCATGAACATTATCTCTTTCTGAGGAATTAATCCTTTAAACCTTTTTTTTTTTTTTTTAAAGATTTATTTTTATTTTATTTATTTGAGAGAGAGAGAGGTGTCAGAGGGAGAAGCAGGCTCCCTGCAGAGCAAGGAGCCCGATGTGGGACTCGATCCCGGGACTCCAGGATCATGACCCGAGCCGAAGGCAGTCGCTTAACCAATTGAGCCACCCAGGCACCCAATCCTTTAAACCTTTTAAATTGGCCCTCTTTAACACTTTTATTGAGAAGTCTGTTTTAATACAACCACTCATGTTTTTGTATGCTTACTATTTGTATATCATTTCAATCCATTTAATTTTAACTTACCTGTGTCTTTTTAAAGTCTAGGTCTTATACAGTGTAAAACTGGATCTTGTTTTTTTAATCCCAATATTAAAATCTCTGCCTTTCATTGGACAGTTTAGTCCACTAACTTTTAAAGTTATTATTGCTAAGATTGGATTTAGGGCCACCATCTTATTATTTGTATTGTTCATCTCCTTTGATTTTCTTCTTCTGTATTTCCCTTCCTATTTCTATTATGAATTTTAAAATGCTTTTCAGAGGTTCATAAATTTATCTGTTATGTTTTTGACTACACCTTTTAGCCTTATTCTTCAGTGGTTTCTCTAAGGATTGCTCTACCATCCTTGACTTTCACAGTCTACTTTAAGTGGATATTGTACCAAATCACATACAATTTAGAAATCTTTCTACACTATCGGTCTTCCTCCATTCTACATGCTAGCATTGTTACATGTAATGCATCCAAATGCCTTAAAGTCTACATAAGACAATGTTTTGTTTCAAACAGTCCTAATCGGATGACTGGGGGCTTAGTCAGTTAAGCATTTGCCTTCAACTAAGGTCATGATCCCAGGGTCCTGAGATGGAGCCCCACATCGGTGGAGATCCCGCTTCTCCCTTTCCCTCTGCTGCTCCCCCTGCTTTTGGGCTCTCTCTCTCTCTGTCAGATAAATAAATAAAATCTATTTTTAAAAAATAAATAATCCTAAGTATTTTAAAGAAGTGAAGGTTAAAATAGTCTTATTTTACTTATATATTTACCATTTCTGATGACCTTCAGTGCTTCCTGAAGAACTGTTTCCATTTGGTATCACTCTCTTTCAACCTGAAAAACATACGGTCTTCTGGGATACATTCTCTTAATTCTTTTATCTGAGATGTCATTACTTCACCTTCATTTTTGAATGCTATTTTTGTTGGATACAGAATTTAATTTACAGGCTTCATTTTGTTTTTCCATACCACTTAAGGATACTGACCTACTTTCTTCTGGCCTCCACAGTATCTGACGTTAAGTCACCAATCATTAGATTTGTTTTTATCACATATACTATGTTGTTTTTTCCCTGACTTTCCAGATTTTATTTTTATCCTTAGGCTCTAGAAGCTCGTCTAGGATGTGTTTTCTTCACACTTAACTTGCTTAGAGTTCACTGAGCTTCTCAAATCAGTACATTTATATCATTTGCATATCCCATTCTTTCTCGCTCTCCTTTTGGGATCTTCAGCCACACATATTCAAGACATTTTGTTATTGTCTCACAGGTCACTGAGGTTCTCTTTCTATCTCTTCAATCGTTTTCCTCTCACTTTAAATCATTTCTATTTTTTCCCCTGTCATTTTCATTCTGCTGGTAAACTTATCCAGGGAATTTTAAATTTCAGACATTGTATTTTTAAGTTCTAGAATTCTCTTTTGGTTTTTCTTCATTGTTTCTCTTTCTTTGCTTAGTTTTTTTAAAAAAAATCCTCATTCACTGTGAGCATGTCTTTATTTCATTAAGCACCGTTATAATTATACTAATATCCTCATATGCTCATTCCAACTTTGAGGTTGGTTGTCTCTTTTCTTGAAATGGAGTCACAATTTCTTAATTCTTTGACTGGCAAATAAGTTTTTCTTATATTCTACATATCACGAATGATAAGTTTTGGAGAGTTTGGATTCTGTTATATTTCTCTGAAGAGTATTAATATTTTTGTTTTATCAAGTAATTAGCATGGTTGAGTTCAAACTAAGTCTGTGGGGCAGCAGCAAAAATAAAAGCTCAGCTCTCTTGTCTTTAATGGAAGTGTTAGGAGTCTGTGCCAAATATGCACAGTTCAGGGGTCAGTCAGAGATTTGGGCAGAATTTATTCACAGAATCTGGATTACCCTCTCTTTGCGTCTCTCTTTTCTGGGATTCTCCTCTCACTTTCCAAGTGGCTGTGGTTACCCTGAACTCAGTCCTGTGGTTTTTCATCTCAAAAGAGACTGCATGTTTTCCATCAAATTACCCACCCCTCTGCCACACTAACTTCAGCATGTCCTCAGGCTAAAAGTTGTGATCTAACCTCCTACATTCCCTTCTTCCAAGTTTCAACTCTTTCCCATAATCTGCTTTTGTTCACTCTCCAGTACCTTCAGGTCACACGTTGTGTGTGTGATTTTGTCCAGAGCTTATAACTGTTTTCTGTGAGAGGGTCAGCATTAGTAGGACTCTACTTGGCCATACGCTAGTAATGAAAATTCATTATGACAAAATAAAATTAATTCAGGAAAGAGAAAAATTATTTATAAAAACATTAAACTTACTCAAACTGATAATCCTGAATGAATCACTGTCCACATAATGATGGTGATATTATGCATTCCAACATATGTATTTGTGTATATCAACATTATCTTCATACTAAAGAAATACCTCAGGAACATTTTTAAATTTACTTCAACAATGATCTAAATTAGTGTTTCTCAAAGTGTGGTCTCCAGACCAGCAGCACCAGCATCTCCTGGCAAGTTATTAAAACTACAAAATCCTAGCTACCACCCCCCTCCCCAACCTACTGAATCTAAAACTCTGTATGTGGGGCCTATTTCTAAAGTCTGTGTTTTAACAAACACTCTAGGCGATTTCGATACATGTTATCATTGATTTAGATTCACCTCTGTATGTCTGTTTACTTCTATCCCTTGCCTCCAGTTATTTTTAGATGTCACTTCCTGATTTATTGATGCTTTTAATTCCTTTCTTACTCTATAGGATGGCTCATTCATTTCCACTACTCAGGCTTACTGTTCCAGGTATGGTACTATTATGGGTTCTCCAAGAGGTGTGGGAAATTTAACATAGCCATAACATGCAACTGTTTTATCCTTCTAAAAAGTGCAGATTTTCCACAGCTCTGGAAAGTGAGTATTCATTCTGTGCATAGTACCAGACTTCCACCTGGTTATAAGTTACTGATGGAAAATGGCTTTCACATTGCATTTTCCTTCTCTGGGAGTAAATAAGTTACTTGGAAATGAGGTTCTAACATACATGACTTGATTTTTCAATGTATGTGTGCACACATACATGCACACACAAAATTTCACTCTCAATACTTATATCTGTTAATTCTCTGAAATAGGGAAATCAAGAAGGCAGGAACTTGAATGGGAAGTATTTGCAAAGATGGCACCTGGTCACATATTTATTGCGGGTCCGTCATTATGCTAGACTACTATCCAGGTGAAATATTTATTGAGCAGAACTGACCACTAGAAAAGTCTTTCTTATTGACTCATATGTTTATTCTGAAGAACAAATGAAGTAATGCAGTGAATGTACTGTGAAAATGTAAAAGGAGACATGCATGCCAAATACTTTACATAACAAAGCCATTTTTGTCCTTATGTCACTGTTTTTAGTATAACAATTTAAAAACAATTCAGTTGTATTTTTTTTATCCATGACTTATGAGATAAAAAGTAATAATAGTAAATAGGCATGCAGTAGAAAATAGGTCTCATGTGGAAACCCAAATTGATTCACAGTACCTTCTGGAATGCATGCTTAAGAGTGACTGAGGCCAAGTCTAGGTTCACTTAGAAAAAGTGTGGTGATCCATTAACAATGTCTGCTATTGAGCAAGAACAGGAAGCAGTGGCATTTGTCGCAATACATTTGAAATCCCAGAATGAAGTGTTTGTATGTAAGCGCTCTGAATATGTGACAAAAAGTAGTGACTGTTCAGAAAGTCACTTTCATTCACCTGCAATCACAATTTATCTTCAGTCTTTTAAAAAATATGGCATATAGGAGAAACACGGTGCTAAATTATAATTGCAATTCATTATTTTAATAAAAGATATGTGTTTGATAGGAAAAGTCTTTGTGAATTCAATATCAAGTTTAGTACCATATCCTCAGATCCATCACCCTTCATAATAGACATAGACACTTTTACTTCATCAAACAAGAACACAGAGTGAGCTCAGTGAAAATATTAATCAGTGTTGATGTATGCATATTAAAAAGATTTTAATTGTGAAAATAACCCATGTACATTATTTAAAACTTCAAACAGTATATAATAAAAAGGAGGTCTCCCTCCCATCCTAGTCCCCATTCCTGTAATCCTCTGTTAATGACAACCACTATAAAGTTTCTTCTATATTTTTTCAAACCACGTCTATTCACATACAAATATATGTATATATACATTCATACATACATACATAGAGAAAGATAGGCAAGCACACCTTTTTGTACATAAGTGGGAACATACTATATACACAGTTCAGCAACCTGCTTTTTTCACTTAACAATAGACAGGTGCTGGTAGAGAATGATGTCCCTATGCTCAGCTGATTTATTTTTTTCTTAGTTTTGTGTTACTATTTTTTACATAAATAACTTTTAGAAAGTTTGCAGTGATGTAGAAGCTAACAAAGACATTAAGAAAGAGTTAGGTGACAATATCAAAGATGAGGCCCATACCAGTGGCCAGACACACTTATACATGAAAATTAACAGATATGCAAATTCAATTCTCATATATGGAGCTTAAGTACACACACTCAAGCAACTCAGGAATTGTCAGCATATGTAATTTGTTTCTCTATTGCTCTGATTATTCAGCTAATTAATGATTTTTAAAGCTTTATATTTGAGTCTGAATATATAAATAATAATTGAGTATTTTTAAAACAATGTTTTTTATAAAAGGTTGGTATCATCCATTGCTTCTACATAAGATTCACTTTAAAATTCCCTCATGTGTAATTAGGTCTGACTTATTATTAAAGGCTTTCTAACATCCTTGAAATTCAGAATCCTACTAAGGTTAAATAAAACCTGTAGTTGAATTAAAAGATTTCCCACATTTATTTCACTCATGAGATTTTTCTTCTGAATGAGTTTTCACATGTTTGGTAAGGGATGCATTTTGCTTGAAAGCTTTTCCACACTCATTACATTCATAGGGTTTCTCTCCAGTGTGGGATCTCTGATGTATAACAAGTTGTGACTTCACATTGAAAGCCTTTCCACATTCATTACATTCAAAAGGTTTCTCCCCAGTATGAGTTCTCTGATGTACAATGAGGTGCGACTTTTGGCTAAAAGCTTTCCCACATTCATTACATTCATAGGGTTTCTCCCCAGTATGAACTCTCTGATGTTGAGTAAGGCCTTCAATTTGTTTGAAGGCCTTCCCACATTGATTACATTCAAAAGGACTTTCACCTGTATGAGTTCTCAGGTGGTAAGTAAGAGATGAGCTATGTCCAAATGCTTTTCCACATTCATTACATTTATAGGGCTTCTCCTTAGTATGAGTTCTTTGATGTATAATGAGGTGTGACTTCTTGCTGAAAGCTTTCCCACATTCATTACATTCAAAGGGTTTCTCACCTGTATGAATTCTCATATGTTTAGTAAGAGATGAGCTATATTTAAAAGCCTTTCCACATTCATTACATTCATATGGTATTTCACCTGTATGAGTTCTCACATGTTCAGTAAGAGATGAGTTATACCTAAAGGATTTTCCACATTCCTTACATTCATAGGGTTTCTCACCTGTATGAGATCTCACATGTTGAATAAGGTTTGAACTGTGTCTAAAGGTTTTCCCACATTCAGTACATTTATAGGGCTTTTCCCCAGTGTGAACTCTCAGATGGTCAGTGAGGGCATGTTTATGACTGTGGGCTTTGCCACACTGAGTACATTCATACGGTTTTTCTCCAGTGTGAGTTCTTTGATGTACAACGAGGTGTGACTTTTGGCTAAAGGCTATCCCACATTCATTACATTCATATGGTTTCTCTCCAGTATGAATTCTCTGATGGTCAATGAGTCCTTGTTTATGGCTGAGAACCTTCCCACATTGATTACATTCATAAGGTTTTGCTTTAGCTTGAGTTTTGTCACACTTAGTAGGAGATGAGCTATGGCTGGATGATTTCTCATGTTTCTCTCCAGTTTGAATTTTATCTTGTTTAGTATCGGATGAGCTACGATGAGATAATTTCTCATGTTTCTTGCCAGTTTGAGCTTTGTCACGCTTATTAGATAAGCTATGGTTAGATAATTTTTGTTTTTTTCCAGCTTGATTTTTGTCTTTCTTTGTATCAGGTAAGCTATGGCTGAATGATTTCTTGTGCTCATTAGCTACACTACATTTCTTTTTTGCACAGTTTCTTATATGACCAGGTAAGTCTGAATTCTGTTTCAAATTCTTTCCATGTGAATCAAATTTAAGCTTTTTTTTTGAAGAAACATGTTTTGTACTCACACTTTTTTCCCCCAGTGAACTACATTCATGGCCTTTCTTCTTAGTCAGACTTTTTTTCTTGAATGCAACTTCCTTACGGAGTTTGTTTTGAGATTCCTGGTGGTTTGCTGGTGGGTCATTACCTTGCTGGACTTTGTCTAAAATGAAATTCAGTAAGACATTCCTGTGAATCTTTGTTCTCTCATATATTGGAATACGACTTATAAAAGAAATGCCCTATTGTGGGGCTGAATCTTTACTCAAGCCTAGTATCCCAAAGGGAGTGAAAAATCAAGTGCAAATGTCCCTAAGCTCTTGGGCTTGAGGGGAAAGTGTTGTAGGAAAAACAAGAAAAGTTAACTGACAATAGTAATTAGACAAAACTTGGCCTGTTATATAAATATGACCTTGCAGCCTGGGATGGAAGATGAAATAAACATAAGGAACAGTAACTAGGTAATAGATAAAGTTAAAGGAACTTGTGATTGTAGTTGATGTTTTTTTGAGGTTCCTCCTCAGCCCAAGCTTCCCAGCTTTGATAACAGCCAATACATCCATAGTATTTGGCTCCCACAGCCTGTACTATATTAATTCAACTCTTCACGGTCACAGTCGGAGACACATCAGGCTCAGCCACAGTGTCCACTAAGAGTCTTCCTCCTCTTATGGAAGTAGGGAGCATACCTTTGTTTCTGCCAGCTCACTCTACTAATTACCAATTATAAATTTTAAGCTTATTCCCAGCTTTAAGTGATTGCTCACATTCTTTCCTCCACACATTATACAATAACATATTTTAAGATATCTTCCCAGTGTGTGTCTTCCTTCTCTGAGACCACCACACCCACACATACAAATGTGAAACCATATGATCCAATCCCTGACTGAAAACAACTGACTGGATGGTGGTAACAAAAGGCCCTACCTAGACCAATAATATTCTCTTTCCTAAGAATTTAGAACTGAAATTCAAAGACTTCTTTTAGCGAGGTATGGATACTACATGTGTAAAAATCTGAAAACTTAAAGAGTTGAGACTACCATTTTGAGGTGACTTTTTCAGTTATGTGCATGGCAAAGCAGAAAAATCTTTAGTGTGGGAATTAAACAGATGCAAAGAGAGAAGCAAGATGAATCTCCAAGAAAGAAAGAGATAGAAATTGAACAGCTGCCTTAGTCATAAAGGAACATTACATGGATAAAGTGAAAACTGGGATCAAACAGAAAAGAGTTATGATATTTCAATATAAGCCAGGAAATACCATTCCTTTCATCAAGGACTCTTAAGAGATTAGTTCCCGTGGAATAAAAGATCAATTTTTGTAAGTATAGATAAAGTAGTATAGATAGAGTAGGGAGAAGTAGAGTTGTCAGCTGCTTTTTCATTTAGGAAATTTTAAGTGATACAAGCTTTTTGGAGGAAAGACTATAATAAGAGCGTGACAAAGGCAGCATCTCCCAATGTCCAAGGACACTGGAGAGAATAGAGGCAAATCCCTTTCTGGGAAGAAAGGGACCAAAATGCAAACCTTTCCCCTTGAGGTGCAACATTCTAAGAACCCCTTATAATCATGGAGCTTGGCCAACAGGAAAATATATAAAGCACTGTGAAAGACATTTACCATGAGGGGTTGGGGGGGAAACAGAAAGAAGCTTAACTAGTGAAATGGTATAATAATAAGGTAATACTAGGAGAGTTGGGTCTGACAGAGCATGTATTTAAGGTTGTAAACTTGTCCTGAATCTGAGACAGTAACTAAAATATGAATTTTAAGCTAAAATGACTGTCACTTCAGAAACTGAAGTATATAGCTCAGTAGACTCAACAAATCATTGGAGGGAATAGAATAGTCTTTCCTTGAAGAAACTCCAAGTACTATATATGAACCAAGAAGAAAGTCACTGTAGCAGTGACAAAGACCTGTTAGATGACTCGGGACTATTTTTTAGTTGTAACACCAAGAATCAGAGAGAAAAGTGAACATAGCCAAAATTGGAGCCACTAATGGATGAATCAAAACTCCATGAGGTCTCTTCATTTGTCATTTGAAGAACCAGTCCCTCTGGTTTCAGGAAATTAATGGAGTCTTGGAAAATTCAGAGGACACTTGGACACTTGAAAATATATTGTAAACATTCTGCTATTTGGGGGACTATCATGATATAAATAACAATAGAATATTTTAATGTTTGATGGCAACATCTAAAATGAATTGTAAAAAAAAAAAAAAATGGATCCAACAAATCAGCTCAAGAACTGGAGCAATTTAGGTATGAGGTAATATATCCCTGATTTGAGTGATGTCTGAGAACTGAAGAAAACAAACAAACAAGCCAGGAACTGAGGAGAGGACAGTAAAAGAGAAGGCAGAGAGCAGAGATTCACAGGAACTCCGTGGTAGACAGGCTTAAAATCAAAGCAGACCCTGATAAAAACAGGGAAGGTAAAAGGAAGCTCTAATTTAGAAAGAAAGAAAGACAAAGCTTTCCATTTCTGACACTGTGAGATTGGGCTTTCCTGTAAGCAGTAAAATATGAGTGCAACGTGAAGAAATTGGAGATTTATCTGGACAAGATAAACTTACCTTAAAAGTCACCAGAGTACAATAAATAGCTTGATTCTTTTGAGGGAAATACAATAGAAAAAAATAAAAGGAAGAGAAAGTTGAAGATAAAACCTTAGGGACACTTCAGCAAAGTGAGAAGGAAGAGAATCTGGTGAAATAAATGTAAAGAAGCACTTAGAAGAGAAGAGCAGATTCAAGTGGTATATTTAAGACAGGTAGGCAAGAATTTCATGCTGACTGAAACTATTAAAATATGCACTGGAAGGTAAGCAGTGGTTACTTTAAAGTCAGAAATTTACATATAGTCATGAATTCTGTGAGATTTGATTGCATAGGTTAACGAGTAAATGGAAATAATGATGCACTATAGACCACAGGTTTAGAGCACTTCACAGTGAAAAGGAGGGAAATGGAAAGTAATTAAAGGCAGGATAGAAGCATGCCAAGAAATTTGGAAAGAGGAGGGATCTAAGAAGGTTTGAACATATAAGGAGAGAAAGTGATACCATAGAGTCCCAGAGTTTGAGTGGATGAAGGGGAAAAGAAGAAAACAAAAAAACAGCACTGCTTTAAATAAGGTAAGCAGTAATGGGATTCTGAGAACTGCTCTTTCTGGAAGCTGAGTGATGGGGAGCATGGATGAGGAAAGACAATAAGGAAAGGTCAGTTAGGCATGTGAGGGGCTAGTACCAGAGGTTCAGAGCTCTGGTTTTCCTCTTTTTTCCTACCACAATACAAATGGTGTGGCAGACTGTCTTACTGCTCCCTGTGGAAAGATCGTACCTCCCAGACCCACTGCATGGTCCCTTGAATCCTCCCTGTGGAAGGATTATACACTCCTACCCTGTTGAACTTAGGAGTAGCCAAGTGATCTGCTCTAACCAATTAACCAATGAAATGTACACAGAAAGAGATATCTACCACTTCCATTCAGTGATGTCAAGAGTGGTTCTACTCATTCTTCTTTCCTTCTGCCATGAGACCAAAATTTGCCGAATAGGGACTGCTCTTTCAGTATAGGCCCAAAGGATAATGTGGAATAGGGCTACAGCATGAACAAGAAACAATCTTTCTTGTTGGAAGCCACTAAGATTGAAGGGTCATTCCTTAATAGAACATAACTTAGCCTAAGCTAACTGATACAAGTGGTGTAAGCAAACTCCCATGAGTAACACTGGCTTACAACTATAATGAACCTCAGAGAAGAACCTCACATGTGAAGAGGTTCATAGATGGAAGAGAGATTAGACTCTCTACAGTTAAAGAATCTTTGTAGTTTGAACTCCTCCTCCCCAAGAAATGCTCATATTTTTCAACTGCTACCCTTGGTTAAGAAAAAAGAGTCCGGAATTTTGAAGAAGATTTTAACAATAAAATTATTCATTGAAGAATTCCAAAGTTATCACCAAAAGCTAGAAACTTACTTCCATTGGTTCCTATTTGCTTGGGTCTTGCTATTTCACTGGGACCACTTTGTCCAGGTCTTTTGCCTTTCCCCAACCATGGCTCTTCCCCTTTTTCCAACTTGGAGATCATGTCTGGTTTGGGAGCTTGATACCCTGCTCATAAGAAATGGCAAAAATTGAGTGTTAGGAAAACAAATATCTCAGAAATCAAGCACTAATATTTGGACTTCAGAACCTTGAGAGGATAAAGAATATATATATGGCTTCTAAGAGGAGAGGAGAGAAGAGAGGAGAGGGAGAAGGGAGGGAAGAAAGGGAGGGAAAGAGGGAGAGAGAGAGAGAGAGAGGAAGGAAGGAAGGAAGGAAGGAAGGAAGGAAGGAAGGAAGGCAGGAAGGGAGAAAGGAGGGGAGGGAGGGAGAGAGAATATATGGCTTCTGAAATTTCACAATGTGGTTGCCCATGTACCCCATCTAAGTAGACCTTGCATTTTAAAGACAGGGGCACAAATATCCTGCTTCATACCCAAAGGAATTAAAACTCTTTGATTCATAATATCCAAGGCCAATCTTATCAAGAACTTTAGAGAGAAGGTATCACAGTAGACACATTTTGAATTATGAAAGCACTGTTCATACCCATTGAGGCAAGGTTGCTGTAGTTCTCCAGCATCACATCCTTATACAGGTCCCTCTGAGCAGGAGCTAGTTGTTCCCATTCCTTCTGGGTAAAGGCCATAGTCACATCTTTGAATGTCACTGATCCCTGTAATAGCAATATTCCTATTCAGCCTAATGTTATCCAAATTAATGGGTGATTTGGACAAGATAATAATGATTTGCTCTTACCTCAACCATTCAATGTTGATCATGATGTCATATAGGATATTAATTCTTTACCCACTTCTGCATTTTTTGAGAGACAAAGATCATATTAAGAAATGTCCCTGTTAAGGACTGAATGTCTGCATATCCCCAAAATTCATATGTTGAAACCCTACCCTCCAATGCGATGGCATTAGGAGACAGGGCCTGTGGGAAGTAATTAGAATTAGATGAGTGCATGCGGGTGGAATGGGACTAATGCCCTTAATGAGAGTCATAAGATAGTTTGCTTCCTCTCTGCTCTCTCCGCCAAGTGAGGATACAACAAAAGTCTGCAACCTGTCAGAAGGTCTCAACCATGTTGGCACCCTGATCTGGGGACTTTGAGCCTCCAGATCTGTCAGAAATAATTTTCTGCTGCTTATAAGCTACCTAGTCAATAGTATTTTGTTGTAGCAACCCAAAATGACAGTCCCATTTGCAAATTTGTTTATTTAAGAGGATTTAAAAAATCGTACAATTATCAGAGAGAAAGAAAATTACCAAAACCAAACAGAATTAGTCTTTATCTTTTGTTCTATAACTAAAGACAATAGAATAGAATTCTGAGGTAGAACTGAGACCCTTGATTTTTATAACCAGTCAAAAGATCATTTTGGCATGTAAGGATGCAGAAAGTATATCACCTGTGTGCTTTAGAAATAAAGAGAAGGAAAGGGACATGAAAGGAAGAGGAGAAAAAAAGGAATGATTTTTAAAAGAAGGAAAATGCATCAGAATAAAGATTTTAAGATTGGGAAAGATGAAATATACAAGAAAGAACTATGACTAATAAAACCTGTCAAATGTCTAGTTATATCCAAGTAACTTGATAATGTTCTTGTACAACTGTTACAAAAGTATCTTTAAAATCAAGAGATGTAAGAAAAACAAGCAGGAATACAACTGGTATAGGGGATGAGAGAGAAATTAAAGCATGTTTAAGATTCTCCTCTTATTAGGCAGGCGAGAGGAGGATGACATAGGTACTGGAGAATTTTGCCACCAAGGAATACACGTTCAAACATATTTATCTCACATAGAAAAATGACCCTCCACCTCCAAAAGCCACCAATCAATTAGCTGCCATATGTCACCAATTTGTGTAACCTCCACAGACCTCCAGTCAATGATTTCTTTTTTTTTTTTTTTTCAGTCAATGATTTCTAATAAGCCCCCTTATTGATTGCCACCGGCCTCCCAATCACTGGCGTAATTCCAAAATGACTGATCCCAACAAACTTCCCAATCACTAACAGCAACAGATTTCCCCCCAATTGCTCCCCAGATACTCCAATCACATATTCCCCAGAACCTATTAAACTCTATCTCTGATATGACCCAAAACCCTAGTCTATCAATCCCCAATCACTGGCACCAACAGAACTCCACCACCAGTGGCCTTTACAGAAACCTTAATCACTGTAAGCAAACTGCACTATACCTTCAACCTCTTTGGCCATGGCCTTCACCTGCTCGCTTTGCCTGAAATCTACCTGTCTCCTGAGATACCTGCTCCCTCCCAACACTCCCTGGTGGAGGTTGTTTGTTGTGTACATGAGTCCTGTACCTCATGGCCTGAAGATGAGATAAATGATGACTTTTGACCATTTTTCATACATCCTTCAAAATCCCTGTCATGTTTATAATATCACGAGATTTTGAACCATTAACCCTCTGGTTCAATGATTCACTTAGACAAAGTCACAGGACTCAGCATATAGCTGTACCCGTAGCTACGATTTAGTATAGCAGAGGAACACACAGCAAAATCAGCTAAGGAAACGGTGTGTGGGGTAATGTCTATAGAAACCAGGCACAAGTATCCTAGAGCCCTCGTCCAGTGGGGTCACACAGGACATACTTGATTCCTCCAGATATAAATTGTGAGAACACGTGTCAAATGTTGTTTCCCAAGGAAGGACATCAGAAACTCAGTGGCACTCATAGGCACCCCGTGCCTGGCACACACAAAGATTCTAGATTCCCAGAAGAAAATCAGGAGCTCAGCATCAACCACACTGTTTACATAGTTCAGGCACAGTGAGCCACTTTTATCATTTCTGGAAATGATGGGAAGCCTCCTGAAGTCTAAGTTCTCAGACATCAGCCAAAGGTCAACCTTGCAAGTAGGTTTTTCTTAAGGATGCTCTTTGGGGCCACTTAGGTCAGCTTTTTTTTTTTTTTTTTTTTTTTTAATTTTATTTATTTATTTGACAGAGAGAGAGAGAGATCACAAGTAGGCAGAGAGGCAGGCAGAGGGAGAGGAGGAAGCAGGTTCCCCGCTGAGCAGAGAGCCCGATGTGGGGCTTGATCCCAGAACCCTGAGATCATGACCTGAGCTGAAGGCAGAGGCTTAAACCACTGAGCCACCCAGGCGCCCTAGGTCAGCTTTTACACACAGTCATTCTGCCTCCTTCACTGAAAACTTGACTACCACGTTCCTCTTCACACCAGCTCCAACACACTCCCTACATTGACATAGAGGAGCCATTCCACAGCCTGGCCTTTCTCCTTCCTGACCCCGACAGTCTTTTCTCATACCCAAACTTACTCATCAGCCATCCATTCCTCAGACCTTGCCACAGTCCATAACAGCATCACTCTACTTAAAACATTCTACCCCAACCATCGTTTCCTAGGGTGCTGGCCTACTTCCTCTAGTACTTCGATGCCAAAAATTCTCCAAATGCATTCAGCCCCCACAGCCATTGACCCTAATCACTTTTCCAGAATCTTCCATCACCCCACGGCCTTACTTTTATTCTCTCTTGCTTAGATTCTTTGTTCTAACACCATACACACTCTACGGAAAACAGCTTTAACTTCCTTGCCCCTTTTCTTCTCCACTGTACTTACCTAGCAAAGCCTCAAACTTAATCAAACCCAACTGTCCCCTCAATCGCTGCCTGCGACCGTGCCGCAGAACATTCCAAGAGAGAAAAATCAAACAACTATGTTGCCTGGACTCATTTCAGGTTTATAACTCATATCGCAAATGGGCATCCAGTACGGAGCGCTTCCTATTCCTTTTTTCAAGGTGGTTATTCCAAACATTCTCCTCTTTCTCTCTGAAATCTTCAGCATCTACTACTTTCCCACTCTTAGCTGATAAACTCACCTTATACTTTCAAAGAGAAAGTAAGTGTAAATGGACAAGAACTACCTTGTCTTGTTACCACAATGTTTCCAAAACCCCTGTCATCTGTCTCTTTTCTGTTAAAATGGAAAAAGTGCCCCTTCTCTCACCTGAGGCCAGTTTCCCCGCTTATGTTAGATCCCATCCTCAACGGCCTTCTCAAGGAATTCATGCCCTGCAGTTAACCTCTTTCTCTTTTGTACCACCTATTTTCCCCTTTCTACTTAATCATTCCTACTGACATACGAAGTCACTTTAATATCAGTTCATCTAATGAGACCATCTCTTAATCTCATGTCACATCCAATGTCAATTTATTTGCTCTCTTTACCAGCAAAACTCCTGGTGTGGTCTACACTTGCTGTCTCTACTTCATTACCTCCATTCTTTCAACTCATCCCAACAGGATTTTATCCCTATCACTCCACTGAAAAAGATCTAATCAATCAAAATAACCATTGAGCTACATCTTGCCAAAGTCAAATTCTCTGCAGTCCCATGTCCGGGACTCATAAGAGCATATGACACAACTGTGACAACGCAACTCACATTGTCTTGAAAAGCTTGCTTCTTTATGTTTCTTTGACACCACATTTATATTTTTCATCATATCTCAGGGGTTACTACTCATTCTCCCTTTTTTCCCCCTGGTCCTCTACCAAAACTCTAAATGTCACAGCGACCCAGAGCTCTGTCCTTGGTCCCTCTTTTCTATCTGCTTTCTCTCCCTAAGTGATCTCATCCAATGTTATGGCTTTCAATACCAACCCCTTTATCCAGTGCCTCAAGCCAGAAGTCGAGATTTAAATCTGGATTCTTCTCTTCCCTCCTGTTTCACATCAACTCATCAGTAAGTCTTACTGGCTCATCTCCAGATGTATTCTGAATCTGACTTTTCATTTCCCTGCATTTCCCTCTTCTAAACCATCATCATCACCTCTTTAACTATTGTGATAAACTCCTAACGGACCTCCTGGCACCGTCGCACACACACAGGGACAATCCAGTCTCCAACTACCCCAAGCACCTGACTCGCTTGGCTCCCAGAGATCACAAACTGCCACACACCTCCCCGGTCTCTGACACACCACAAAGCCCTTATTTCCGATCTCCAGAGCCTTCCAGACTCTGGCCTCTCCGTGAGTGCCGCAGACTCCCCGCGTCACTGTCACCGCAGATGGCCCCAAACACGGACTGCCATAACCTGTAGCACCCGCGGACCCCGCAGGGCCCCCATCACTGCCCCGCAGATCCTCCCAGAACGCCGACGACCTCTCTTCCGCCAGAAGGCCCTCCAGCATCGCCTCCAAGTCCCAAATCGCTCCTCTCAGAGACTACAGTCCCTCCAATCACGGACCCCCAATTAGACCACCTCGGACCACCAGGCCGCCCCGCCCCGCCATCGCGCTCACCGCGGCGCTGCCGCCCGGCTCGGACACAGCCATCTCCGCTGGACACCCGGCCCCTTCGGCCTTCCCCGCACTCCTCCTCCGGCCCACGCTCTCTCGTTTTGCGAGGATCCGCTCGCCGGCGGAGGCTGACATGGCGGCGGCTGGAAGGGCGGCCTCAGCGGGTCCGGCGGATGCCATGGCGGCGCCCCTGGGTATGGCGGCCGGGCGCGGCCATCTTGACCGAGGCTCCGCCGTACAGCGGGGGTCCGCGCTCCCAGCGGCGGCGCAGGCGGGTGACCCGAGGGGCTCGGTGAAGGGTCCTGAGAGATGAGCTGCGAGCTGGCAGAAAGCGTGCTCAGCTCCTCACTGCACCGTGCCTCACAGCTCCCGACGCCCAGGGGCTTGGCCCCCCAGAGGCAGAATTTGGAGTTGCCTTCCCGAATTGGTCACTGCAGCGCGCGGACGGGAAACTCGCAAGCATGAAGCCCAGCAAGGACTCTGGGCAGCCAGGATAGTAAAAAAGAATGAGGGAGGAAGGAGAAAAAGCCCGATAGTTTAGAGAGCATTGTTTTATAGGAAAAGAGCATTTATTCACTACTTCAATACTCAGTAAGTACTTACTGCACATCTACTGTATACCAGGAACTATGCCAGGCATT
>CM053615.1:60569917-60591774 GCA_028646535.1 Procyon lotor
TTTTTTTTTCTCCTTATTGCATCCACAATGCCTGGCATAGTTCCTGGTATACAGTAGATGTGCAGTAAGTACTTACTGAGTACTGTTATAGTGATGAATGAGAAAGTACTGACACGTAGGACCACGCAGTTCTCTTTCTTTTCCTGGTACAGACCTACACAAGATCAGTTTGCAGAACATTTCCTGGAGACTGTTGTAAGAAATTCTACATAGTCAAGAGTCAAAATACAAGCTAGTAAGGAGACAGAGTGAGAAACTGGGTACCTAAAACTGTATATTCGGTAAGGTCAGCTGATAGCAGAGGAAATAATAGAATGTATCAAAAGTGGAGACAACTTCTAGGCTTTTCTTCTATACTACAATATTTTTTACTCACTAAGTCAATGTGTCAATATATATAAATTGTCACAATATACAACCCACACACTGATCCTGACAGTTTTTACAGAACTGATTCTAGTGTAAGATTTTCTCGTACCCACCTTGACGGCTGACGGCGGACGTGTGGTTGTGTCCACGCTCTGCAATCTGGGCACACACACCCCTTCACGGCTCTGTGAAATCAAAGATGGTGGGGGAGTAGCACAAAGTCTGGTTTACCTAGGGCTTTGGGTGGCGTCTTCTACTCCCCCAAAGAGAGGCTTCTGAAGATTAGGTAGTATTTTCCTTCGTTCCTCTAGAAATGTATTAAGAACAAAATGAAAAATTTAAGTCATGGCACCTCTGAGCAGGAGCCATGAAAAGCCTCAGAATGGGGTGATGTGGAAGGCTATTATCCCCCCTCAACCCCGGTCATGTGAGAGCCTACATGAGCCCAGTGTAGGGGGGACTGTCCCCAGAAGGGGACACTTCCACGCCCTGTGCCTCCAGTCCTGGGACACCCCGAGGACTCCCAAACCGGCCCAGAGAACGCTGTGAAATATTGCTTAAAATCCTCACTAATGATAAATAGGGACGTTGCCTCAGAGGACTGCCAACATGAGGGAAAGAGGGTTTGTTACATGGATGCAGACGTTGTTTCTAGAAGTTCCAGCTCTGGGTGGATGTGTTGGGGGGAATGGTTTCAGGCTGGTGATGAAAACATTCCCAAAACCAGCAGGCCAAGCGAGGGTGGCCTAGGCTCTGATGTCCTTGACCCATTGTTCCCAGGGACAGCTCCAAGCCTGTCACATCTTGGTTTGGATCAGGTCCTTTTTGTTCTTCACTCTTTTCAGAGGATGAAGAAGCAGAAAGAAACCCCAGTCTTGTTTTTATTTTGTTATTTTTTCTTGACAAGTGCCACATGATTTCATTCATATGTGGAATATTTTCTTAAAAACCAAGTGAATAGGGGCACCTGGGTGGCTCAGTGGGTTAAAGCCTCTGCCTTCAGCTCAGGTCATGGTCTCAGGGTCCTGGGATCGAACCCCGCATCGGGCTCTCTGCTCAGCGGGGAGCCTGCTTCCCCCTCTCTCTGCCTGCCTCTCTGCCTACTTGTGATCTCTCTCTCTGTGTCAAATAAATAAAATCTTAAAAAAAAAAAAGCCAAGTGAATAAACAAACAAACAAAAAGCAGACTCAAACCCATAAATATAGGGCACAGATGGGCGGATGGGCAGAATGCGTGCAGGGGAGTGGGAGATTCACGTTCCAGTTTTGGAAAGAGTAAGTCACAGGAATAAAAGGCAAACATAATCAAGCCCATCACTTAGGTGTTAAAGGAAGCAAAGGAAAGTCTGTATGATGTTCGAACAAATAATTTTGCATTTGTCTGTTACAGCAGCTAACTTCACCCCAGCTAACAGAAGCATATGATAAAATAGCGCACCAGAGGAAGTTCTCCATAAAAAAATGATTTCAGTGCTCGCTTCGGCAGCACATATACTAAAAAAAAAAAAATGATTTCAGATTGTGGAAACAGCAAATACTCCCTGAAAATCTGCAAAAGCAAATGGTAAATGCAAAAATCATCAAGTCGTTTAAGAAATAGAAACCATGTTTTTCTCTCTAAACTTTCTCGTGAAAACTGAAGGTGTTGAAGCAGGATGTGGGCTTCTGGTATTTAGAGCTGATGCAGAAACACAAGGGCAGGTGGCCTTCTTGTGCTTAGCAAACAATAATAAAGAGTGCTCCGAGTTCTACTCTCCTCTTTGCTTCCTGATTTTCTTCTGGGTTTGTAAAAGGAGAGAAAAGCACACTTCACTTTTCCCCTCTGACAAGCTCCAAAAACACACCGTCTGTATTCCTTTGGCTTCAGTTAGCTACTGAGTTCTTGGAAGTTCCTCTGGGCTATTCCAAAAAGGTACAAACCTGAAGATTTTCTACTTTCTTGTTGTTGTTGTTGTTCTTCTTCTTCTTTTTGATTTTATTTATTTGAAGGAGAGAGAGCATGAGTGGGGGGCAGGGGTGGTGCAGAGGGAGAAGGAGAAGCAGAACCCCCACCAAGCAGGGAGCCAGATGAGGGGCTCCATCCTAAGACCCTGAGATCAGGACCCGAGCTGAAGGGAGAGGCTTAACTGACTGAGCCACCCAGGCACCAGAGCAGCCACTCTGCTCCCATTGCTCCTGATGGTGATCAATACTGGAGAGTAAATTGTCCACAAGGGTCTTATGCAAGTGGCACTGTAGTTTGTCCAGCAGGCTGAAAATTGTTCCAATGGCGGAAACGGGGGCCTGGGTCTCGGGATTTGGGGATCCTCGCTTTCTCGTGAAATTTGAAGTCGGTCCTGACATTGCGGCACGACTTAGAAGAGATCCTTCCCAGATATTTCAGAGGCATAAAGGCTTTCCTGCTTTCCAAGCCATGGCTCCAAGGCATGTCCCAGGAAGGAGAACAGCAAATCCGGAGCGGAGCACCACAAGACCCCATGGGCGATCCGCAGAAATCCAGGCCTCCGGGGTTTCCGGGATTCCTCGAGACGGCCGCGAGAGGGCGCGCGGCCACCACTCAGCCGCGAGCGCAGAGCGTCTTTCGCTGCTCAGCAACGGCCAGCAGAGGGCATCCGAGTCGCGCCAGGACCAACTGGCACCTCCGCGGGTGCGGGAAAGGCCGCGTCCTGGGTCGGGCCCGGGCAGGAAGCCGGGCTTGGTTTGCAGCAGGTCCCGTTGGGCGTGGGGCCGCCGCCCAGGCTGCGAGACCCACCGGGGCTGAGCAAATAGTGAGTTAAGAGCTGTCTTTCCTCAGTTCCCCTTTCTGCCGTCGGGGAGCCCGGCTGGACTGACATCTCCCCAGACTGTTTTCTGATACGCTGAGCCCAGGGCCGTCGGTTTCGTGGACTTCCCCCATCGTATTCCTGAGTTTCTCAGATAACACTTTAGCAAGACATTTTACTTATTTCACACACCTGCCCATTTATTAGGAGGCGTGCAGTGGCTCGAAAGAATCACGTGGTGCCCTAATGTTCGTATTCTGGATTATTTCTGGGGAGAGATCCCGACCCAAATTCTGAGAAAGGGAAACTTATCTCCGATCGGGGGTAGAATATACAAATACTGGGACCTTTCATTTGAACGAGTTTGGGGACACCTCCAGTGCGGGGGGGGGGGGGGGGGGGGGGGGGGGGGGGAAGCCATACAGTGTAATCACTTGGGGGGAGCGCAATATGGATTGTACAAGCCTTGTGTCCACCTGCCATCCTTGTCTCTTATCACATAGCTGGTCACTGGTTGGACCATATCCAAGTTTCTCTTTCATTTCAGTGGTTAGTCTTTCTTCTATTGAAGTGACAATACCCGTAGGGTGAACCTACCTTATCATCTCACCCATTTCTTCCAACAAGGACATTTGTTGTGGCATCAAAAATAAGGAAAGTCTTTTGCTTCTATTTCCTCTACAGTATTTCAGATGGAACGTGATTTCCCAGTAGCGTTCTACCTTTATGTTGAATGTTATTACACGAATAACGTGGGGGGGGAGAAAGCTATAGCACTGGACAAGACATGGGACGGTCCCTGCCTCTAGAAACAGGCCTGCTGAAAGACTGAGATTGCATCAGAAGGTTACAGAATGCTCCCCTCCCCACAAGGTAACACCGTGGCCCAAGGCAGCCCAGGTAGGAGGGAACAGCCGAAAGAGCCACAGGACACAAAGGGAAGAGGAGTATTTATGGAGGCCCGAAGTCACAAGGAGAGGGCCACAACAAGGACACGAGAGGCACTGGGAGTCTCTGGAAGCTAGAGTGACGGCAAACATTAACAACAACCCAACTCCTAGCCAGAAAAAAAAAAAGAAAAATGCCTGAATATCAGTCAGAACAGTGAGCCCGGTGGCATCTGAATTTGCCCTATTCGATCCTGCCCCTGGGTCCACAGTGGCTTGAAAGTCAGCAGGCTCGCAACCAAAGTCCCTGCGGAAGCCAGCAGCAAAGCAGCCTCAGGAGAGGACGAAGGGTTTTGGGGTCCCCCAAAGGCCCATCTCCAGAGGATCGTCACTATTTGGCCTATTGTTCTTTGTCTTTATTCACCTAACTCAGAGCTCACTCGGGGGTAAAGCTGTTGTCCTCACGGAGGAATGAGAGGCTAACCAAAAATCTTAGAAGGGAAATCTAAGGAATGAGGTGTCCATAGGAGGGGGGCTGAAAGCATTTATGCATCATGGGGCTGAGTAGGGATCCACTACGAGCCCCCCAAGCCCCTCTACTGGCTAGGCGAGAGGCAGGATGTAGCTACAGCTAAAGCACCTGAGTCCAAGTGACCGTACAAAGATCACAGTGGGGTGGCTCAGCCCCACCGAGGGCACCTCTGCACACCGACGACATCCAGCCTGTTGTCACCAAGTGGGGTTAGAAGGAGGCAGGCACCGATCCCCCCCTCCTTCCCCAGAGAAGGCAATGCCCAAACTGGACGTGTAGGCACACGGTTTTCTTGGGCTTAAAGACAAACTCCACGTGTAAACCCTCCAGAGATAGCGTCACAGTGTCCTGGAGGAGGGTGTGCACGCATGTGTGTGCGTGTGTGTGTGCGCGTGCAAGACTGTGATTCTTGAGCATGCCAATCCTCTTCAGGGACTGATCATTCTATTCCCCTCCTCCTTCCTCTCTTACCACTTATGCTACCCCCAATTTTTCCTCACTGTCCTCATTCTTCCCAAGGTGCTCTGTGGGGCTGCAAGCAGGACGTGTTTCCCACGGATGGCTGGCGGATCCTTCTGACCTGGGATAACGCCATCAAGCTAGCCCATGGGGAGAGCCTCTGTGGAAACATGCTTCCCTTCCTCAAGGTACTGAGCTCAGTGGGGAGTCCTCATTGTCAAGTTCACAGTTCAAAGGCATAACTAATACCCGTGACCTATCCTGTTTGTAAACCCCACACGGATGGGCATAGGAGGATCACAGAGGACTCTTCCACCCTAGAGGACGTCCGTTTGCACCAAGCACAGGATTCTGCACGATGTCATAGAGAACAGTGTAAGGAGGACGAGGACGCTCACTGCAGAGGGCTAGCCCAGCCCGAAAACACCCCCGCGGGGCATGGTCTCTATGCTCAGACAGAGGACTGTGTGCACTTTGCGAGATGGAGCCCTGTACTCCGAAGCACCCTTGCCATTCACCAGCAGGTGACTTTGCCACCCCAAACCATTTCCTCACTCTGACTCACTTCCCCAAGGCCCTCTGTGTGGCCTCAAAGGGAACATTCCCACCAGTAAGCACTGACTGATGCTTCCGACCTGCAGTCATGCCCTCGGGCCAGCCAATGTGAAGGCCCCCTTTCCCCCCTGGGTAGAGCTCATCTGTCCACTGTCAGGTCAGAGTGAAACCACAGGCCTGGCAGATACCTACACAGCCCTTGACCTGATTCTAGGGCCTGGGTGGGTCAGCCTGGAACCCACCCCGCCTGGCCTCCCCACCCCCACCGGGCTCAGTTCGCCCGAGCACCTCCTCCCTGTGGCAGCGACATTGTTCCTTGGGGGGGGGGGTGGCTGGGAGGGGGGGCCTTGCAGAAGCAGAGATGGAAGCGGAAGCTTAGTGTGTTAGTATGAGTTCCCGGCTTTGAAGTCAGTCCCCACTGCAGTGCTGGGAAGTAACCTGCCGTCCTTGTGGGTGTGTTGAAATTCCCTGTAAAGTCACGTAAATGTCACGTGTTCCTCACTCTCGGTTTTGCTGAGAAGACTATTTCCTGCGCCGCGCACCTCCCCCCCTTCCCTCTTGTCAGGGAGAGGAAAAGGAGTAAAGGGTCTTGCCTTACTGTCCCAACCCCACCCCAGCCTGGGGAGCTCATGCCAGTGGGCCCAGCTCAATCCCCACACAGTCACACCCCGAGGCCCTCACACTGGGTCTCAGAGCCCTCTCTAGGGCTGGGAGAAGACAGAGCACTGGAACATTCTGGAACCTTAAAGGGGCCACTGAGTAAGAGACATCTGGCTGTTGGCCAAGTGGGGAGGGGCTCCCACGGCCACCTCCCTGTCCGCTCCCCGCCTCCCACCACAGAGCTGGGGCTTCTGGTCCCTTCTGTCCCTGCTGCAGGTGGCAGGCCTCCAGCACGATGGCCAGGGCTGGGGGGGGCAGCTGCCCACTGCTCCTCATCCGGGGATTCTGTTGCCTCCTGCTGTGGAGAAAGCAGGCCCAGTCACCCCCAAGTCCTCCAGATGGTATGAAATGGAAACTTGCTCCTTACCCATCCTGAAAGCTGAAAGGGGTTGTGTCTGCGCTTGCTAACCTGGGCACACACAGCCCTTCCCGGCTGCACCAAGTGATGGGTGGTGAGGGAGCAGGACAAGGTTTGGTTTATCTGTGTCTTTGGATGGAGTTTTGCGCTCTCACAGAGAGAAGTTTCTGAAGGCTACACAGTGTTTTCGCTTATTCTTAGAAAAAAAAAAAAATGAAACTTTAAGCTAATGGTGCCTCCGAGCAGGTGCAATGAAGTATCTTACACGTGCACAGATGTGCAGCCCCTCTGTCGCTTTCTCCCTGCACCCCGTCACCTTTGAGAAGCCAAAGCAGGCCCTCAGGAAGAGCCAAAGTTCATGCCTTTTGTTCTCTGAGCCCACAGTCTGGGCTACCCTAAACTTACATCCTGAACAGAGCGAGCATAGACAGAAGCCCGCACTCAGCTGTTAGAAGCAATACATAAATTAAGAAACAGCAGAGACTTTTGCTCATGGGAAAGAGACCGTCGTCTTCGAAGGATGCCAGTGTTGGGCTCGTAGATTTTGACTGAGTGAATGGGAACACTGCTCAGTGCTGGAGACTTCCCTGTGCACAGGAAACAGAGGATGAATTTCCACCTAACTTGATGGAAAAAAACCAGCACCCAAAGCCAAGCATGGCCCAGTTGGGAAAGGCACCTGAGGATCCTGATTTCCTTGGTCCAGGCTTGCACACCTTGGCTCAGGGCAGAAGCTCCCCGAGGGTTGTGGGGTAGACTGGATCCGACAGATTGGCTGAGCATTGAATCTGAGTTTTGTGGTGACCTCTCTCATGGTTTCCATTTCCTCTGCGGGACTAGGACCGCTCCGGCCCTCAGAGGCTGCTCGATGGCTGCATGGTGGGGCACTTGTTTCTCTCCTCTGATCTGGGTAAGAGGGAGCCTTGCAGAGAACAGCGGTTCCAGGCTAAAAGCTCTTCCCGAACCCAGAATTCCTCCTTGTTCTGCCTTTCCTTGCATATTGGAAATCTGGCTTTCTTCCCTAGCGACAGTCCTGAGGCCAGCCCGCCCCGCGGATGCTCGGGAGTGCCCAGAGCCCGTGCGGCCCGCATCACCTTCATCTGGGCCTGTGCTTTGCACAGGAGCTCGGACTGCCATAGGTTTTTGCAGTAGGCCTTCTTGCCCCCCGCCTTTTTTACTGGGACTGAAGCCACTGAGAATAGCTCATTCTCTTTTTACTCATGTTCATTTGGAAGGAACCTGTGTGCTTTATGGCAGGGCTGGCCGAATCTCGCTCACAAGGATCTCCCTGGCCTGGGCGGAGTGGCTCTTTCCTCTGACTCGGGTGTCCCACGGTCCTTTCTGCCTCCCAGTATGCTCTCTGTCACTGAGGCCATGAAACATCCTCTCTCTCAGCTCTTGGGAACTACATTCTTTTTCTGGCTCCTTCTTGCAGCCTGAAGCTTAGGGTGCTCCCACTGATGTTGGCCACTTTCTCCAGCTTCCCACTTGGCGCCCAGCCCCTGGAAGACTGCAGGTTCCGATGGGCCTTGCTCTGGGGATGAGACTCAGAGATACCAGGAGCCAGGCCATCTGAGGCCTGGGGCTAGGGCTGGCATTCTGTGCCCAATGGGAGATTAATGTAACCAAGTTGCTGCTCTTTAAAAGCATGGTTTTCCTAGGTCTTAGCAGGCCACCTCCTTACTGGTGTGGGACATTGCTTTCTTATTGAAGACCCTGGTCACTCAGATCTCATCTGCCTTATGGCATTTTCCCAGGCACAGTCTCCCCAAGTCTCCCAGTCATTCTTAAGGAGCATGGTGCTGTTTGAACTTGACTATTTCTTGATCTTCTGGGCCCCTGAAATTCCAAAATTCCTTGCTCACTTTTTTTTTTTTTCCTAAAGAGGAAATTCAGATATTCATGAAATGTGGCTGAACTGGACTTTGGTAAACTCTCATTCTTTGAGGTTGTGGACATGCCTTGGTCCCTTGAGCCTTATGTACACTCAGAATGTCTTTTTTTTTTTTCACCTTCCATGATTACTGACACTTGAAATGCCTCTTGATTATAGTTGAGGAGCACTGGGGTCTTTTCCCTCTATTTTTTTTTCCCAGAACATATGACCATGGATATGTCCTAAAGCCATCCCCACTAACTTCTTCCTGATGTGAAAACTGAGCTGAGAAGAGATGATTTCCTTCTTTGGCGAGGCTGACATTGACAGACTTCAGCATCCAGTGCCTGACATGTTTGGGGGAGAAGAGGCAAGCCAAGAGGGGCTGTCCAGAATTGACCTCCATGGGACAGTGTTCAGTTGGATTGGAATTGACTGGTGATAGTGGTGTAGAGAGAATTGGTGGTGAGGTATGACTGCACTGTGTGCAGGAAAGAATTAACCTTGTCCAAAGGAAGGTTTGGCTCATGCCTGCAATTCCTAGTATATAACCGCTAAGCCCTTGGAATGTCCTGCTCAATATGTTTACCTGGGGCCTTGGGCCATGCCAGATAGTCTATACTAACAATGTGATTTATGTTGGGGGCCTTGGGCTATGTGGTATCAGGCTGATTCTTAGAGGAGCTGGAGACAGAAGTCAGCCTAACTAGTGATCAGCCACATTTACATGACTGATCTCCAATAAAACCCTGGACACCAAGGCTTGCATGAGCTTCCCTAGTCAGCAGTACTCCATGCATATGGCCACAAGCTGTTGCTGGGAGAAGGATACACCATCCACACCATCCCAAACTAGAACCTCAAATCCAGAACTCTCCTGGACCATGCCCTAGACACCTCTTCCCTCTGCTGATTTTAATCTGCATCCTTTCACTGAAATAAACCATACCTGTGAGCCTAACAGCTTTTCTGAGTTCTGTGAGTCCTAATGCATTAGGAAACCTGAAAGTGGTCTTGGGGACCCCCAAATCTAGGAGGTATGTGGAGTGGGATTCACTGAAACAACCCTGGCTGGCTCAGTGGCACATGGAAAAAGCATGCTTTGGGTAAAGGAAGGATGAGGGGGCAGGATTGGATGAACCTTTGCTTTCTGAATGGCCAGTGGGTCACCTATGGTATGGAGTTACAGCTGACTGCTGTCAGTTACTGGAGATGAAAGGGATCGGTGTAACTTAGAAACAGTAGATACACTCCCTTGCACGTTGACTGGTTCAAGTTACAACTACTAGCATCAGGGCTGCTCCCAAAGGGGATACGATGCTGAAGTGACAGAAGGCTAAGGAAAGTAGGGTGATTGAGAAGAAGATGGGGAAGACACGGGGCGCCTGGGTGGCTCAGTCGGTTAAAGCCTCTGCCTTCGGCTCAGGTCATGATCTCAGGGTCCTGGGATCGAGCCCCACATCGGGCTCTCTGCTCAGCAGGGAGCCTGCTTCCCCCTCTCTCTCTGTCTGCCTCTCTGCCTACTTGTAATCTCTCTCTCTGTCAAATAAATAAATAAAATCTTAAAAAAAAAAGATACTACTATAAAAAAAAAAAAAAGAAGATGGGGAAGACAAAAGAGAGAGCTAAGGGAATCATCCCAGCAGGATGGAAATCTTTGAAGAGCCATTAAGAAATGGTTAATATTGGGATGCTGGGTCCCATGACCACATGGTCAACGCCCTATAAATATGTCTCCACTGACCAACAAAGTGTGGCTTGGTTCACAGATGTCAGTTCCAAGTTGAACAAACAGCACCATGTTTAGAAGACCACCACTCTGACAGAAGAAAGTAAAAACATCAGCTCAGCAGACCAAATTGCATATTTTTTCCCCTGTATTTGGGTTTTTGGTGGATAATGGCCTGTCCGTGTGCTCAGGCAGATGGGCAGTGGAAAACTAGACAACCAAAAGATTGCCAGTATGGGACAGAGAACTAGGGAAACCAATAGGAATTTAAGAAGTGCATTAAAGTAAGATATATCAATACCCATCAGAAGAACCCCCTTCCAGGACTGTAAGGTGAATGGAACTGGCAAGTCCATATTCTGGTGCACTCAATTGAGTTGGCCATCATGAGGCAGCTGCAGCAATGCAGAGATGAACTGACTGCTGACATATTTCTCTTGCACCCTACGGTGCACAATATGTTGAACGTACTGTCTATCACCAGGAGAGACCACTACAGACACCTACAGGGCAGATTTCCCAGGAGGAAGGCTCCATTCATCGCTGGCAAGTCAGATTGATGCTGGTAGCCCTGAAGCCACAAAAGGATCCTGGCAAGAGTAGACACTAGACTTAGCTTCACATACCTAGTGGTAGATGAAAATGCTCAGAGTACTAAAATTGGACAGCTAAGAAGTTACATTTTTCAGATCAAAGAATACATTTTACAGCCAATAGTGCCCACTAATGAATGGGCAAAGAGATATTACATCAAATAGACATGTTACATGTCATACCTTAATAGTTTAATAGAGAATTGGAATGGGTAATTGAAACATTTGTTATCTAATGTGGAGATAAAGACATGAAGGGCTGGCTTACATGCGTTCATGAGGAAGTACTCACACTCGCCATGAGAGGGGCCAGGGGAGGGTCTCACTCAACAAATTCCTCTGCTTTTCTGAGGAATCCAAGGCAGAGGAAGTTAGGAAGGAGGTTAGTACAACTCTACAGTTTTCAGCCCATCACTTTAATATTCCTTTCCCCCTTTTTTCCTTAGCCTGGAAGAAGCATTAGGGAAAGAGCAGACTCTGAAGCCAATATCCTCACTCCCAACTGTGAAGGCTGCAATTTTCTAGCTGTGTAACACTGGGCAAGGGAACCTCTAAGCCTGCTTCCAATTTCTGGAACATTAGGATTATAGAAACAATCTCACAGTATAGTTGTGAACATTATCTTAGTAACGTATGTATTGAACATCATCGTTAAAGAGCAGACAATCCCTGATGGATCAGGGAAAGGGTATTCATATCCAAACTACCCCTGCTTGAAGGGACAGGCTCCTTTTGTCCCTTTGAAGGGAGTATCTGAAAACTAGCTTGTCATGGGAGCTCTCCGTGGTACTGATCTCACCAGGGCTGGCTACACATTCCTTTTGGGAAGTCCTGCTTGGTACTCTACATGTGTCATTCTCCTGGGGTCTGAATGATGCCTCCATTTCAGCCAGAAGCCTTGCCTGCAATAAATGTGCTGACCGCACCTCCTCCCTCCCCATTCCCTGCCTGCCAGCTCAGCCCTTTTGCGAACCTTGTGGAATAAGGACTGACTTGGAGCCATCGTAATGGGATAAGGGTTTTCAGTATCCGTGCTTCCAGCTCTGTAGAGGTAGAATGGGGCAATTTTCTGGGTTTGTTCATGAACTCCAGCTGCCAAGCTCCAGCTCTAAACTTCGACAGAGGACACTCATCACTCCCCGCAAAGCCCAAGGAGTGTTTAGCTCTGTTAGAGCAGTGGTTCTCAAATGAGGGCAATTTTGTCCCTCAAGGGACACTTGACAATGTCTAGAGATATTTTTGGCTGTTACAAGTCAAAGGTGGGGACATTGTTACTGGATTTCTAGAGGAGAGAGGCAAAGGATCCTGCCAAACATTCTGCAATGCATACGACAGTCTCCTGCAACCAAGAATTATCTAGCCAATGTGGCCCAAAATTAATGTCAAGGCTGAGAAACCCTGCTGGTTTGAGGCAATTTGACGTGATGACTAGAATTTACTGGATATTGAGGTTTAGCTCAATGTTCTTTATTTGCCAGCTATTACCTTGGCTAAATCCCTGAAGTACGTTGAGCCCCATTTTCTTTTTTTCTTTTTTTAATCTTTATTTGTTTGTTTGTTTGTTTGTTTGTTTTTGAGAGAGGGAGAGGGAAAGAGAGAATCTCAAGCAGACTCCACACTCATCAATGCGGAGCCCAACATGGGGCTCAATTTCATGTCACTGAGATCACAACCTGAGCCAAACTCAAAAGTCTGACACTTAACCAACTGAGCCACCCGGGCGCCCCATGGACTTCATTTTCTGTGTATAAATGTTTAGGTTCCTGGACTAGAAGGCCTCAAAGCCCCTGCCAGCTCAAACACAACATGTCTTCATAAATACTTGCTGAGCACACCACGGGGAACCAACATTCTGTGACACTATGAATATAAAATATAAAGGGGTGCCTAAAATATCAAAAGAAAGGGAACAGAATGAGGGGGGGGAGCAGATAAAAGACTACTATCCAAATGTACACATAATTTATGCAAACATAAATGTGCAGATAAAATACAGCTTATGGATTCTCAAGTGGTGAGAAAAATGACGTCTTTGCTAGCAATTAAAGGGATACAAAATGAAATAACTGTGTTACTCTTGCTAATCTTGGGAAAAATCAATGCAATGTCTTTGGAACTGTGAGGGAAAAAATATACTTATATATTCCTCTGTCTCCCTCTGAACAAACTTTCACCCTGGCACTATAAAACAGCAGTTACAAAACTGGAATCAAATTATTCCATCACAAAGAGCACACCTGAAGCTTATTTTTACATCTATAAAGATTCATGCTAGCCCTTGGAATTAACACATCAGCTCTCTTGGTTCTTGAGCCTTTAGACTCAGCCTAGAAGGAGACCCTCAGCTCTCCTGGGTCACCAGCCTGCTGATTTGCCTGCAGACCCTGGAATTTGTCCACCTCCATAATGATGTGAGCCAGTTCCTTATAATAAATCTCTCTCTCGCCCCCCCCCCCGTGTGTGTGTGTGTGTGTGTGTGTGTGTGTGTGTGTGTGTATTTAATGGGAACACACCGTTCTAAAGTACAAAACAAGGTGCCAGATTACTGCTTCACCCCCTTATTCACTAAACAGTAAGACATTGGATTTAAAGACTTCATTTTCAGAATTAGGAATCCCTTATCACACCTTCCTCTAGCCTCTTAAATTAATCTTGACTATCACCTTCAGAGTTAATGGGGGCCAGTGAGTATAGAGATTCCAGAAGGAAAGAAATGCCATCATGGATTGTGAAGTCCATTTTTCAGGAGAAGAAGCCTCTTTAAGGCGGCAGGTGTATCTTTCCATGTGGAGGTCTCTGCCTGAGGCAGTCAGTGTTCTTCATCTGTTTGTTTGTTTTTTTTAAGGTGTATGTATTTATTTTAGAGAGAGAGCATGGCGGGGAGGGACAGAAGGAGAGAGGGAATCAAGCAGACTCCCAGCTGAGTGTGGAGCCTGACGCAGGGCTCGATCTCACAACCCTGAGATCATGACCTGAGCTGAAGTCAAAAGTTGGAAGAATAATGGACTGAGCCACCCAGGTGCCCCAGAAACTTTTATAAGAAGGAGCACAGGGGCACCTGGGTGGCTCAGTCGTTAAGCGTCTGCCTTCGGCTCAGGTCATGATCCCAGGGTTCTGGGATGGAGCCCTGCATCGGGCTCCTTGCTCTACAGGAAGCCTGCTTCTCCCGCTACCATTCCCTCTGCTTGTGTTCCCTCTCTCGCTGTGTTTCTCTCTGTCAAATAAATAAAATCTTTAAAAAAAAAAAAAAGAGCAGAAAGAGGTTGCTTCTAAGAATGGCGTCCTTCAAGTTGATACAATTTGGAGAGGGAGGCCTCTACCACACTGGTTTCAGTGATTTGACAAGGACAGGCCAACCTAGCTGTGCCAAGATGGGGAAAGCACACATCACAGGAAAATTTGAAATTACCTCTCTTAAAAACATATTTGTGGGCACCTGGGTGGCTCAGTTGGCTAATCGACTGTCTTAGGCTCAAGTCATGATCCTGGAGTTGTCCCAGGATAGAGTCCTGAATCGGGCTCCCTGCTCAGCAGGGAATCTGCTTCTCCCTTTGCCCTTCACCCCGCTCATGCTCTCTCTCTCTCTCAAATAAATAAATACACTCTTTAAAAAAAAATTTTGCATGACCCCCCCCCATTGCATGAACCCTGAGTGAGAGGAAACAGACCTCTTTACTCTGCTTGTAGGTTAGAGAGAGAAAAATAGCTAATATACCCAAGGAAAAGGTACTACTAGAGGAATAAGTCTAGGAAGTATCCCTCTGCTCCCTAAAGTCTCACTTACTTGATCTGGCAGTCAGCCCCTTGCCCTTTCAGAGGACTCTTCAATAGAGGAGTCAAAGAGAATCAGGTATAGGCAATAAACGAGGCAAAGGCAATGAAAAGAAAAGCAGACCCTGAAGTCGAGTAAATGGTGATACAACAGGACCAAAGGGCAGCACTTAGCTTCACTCCTGGCATGAGAGTTGGAGGTACATACACATGGTGGGGGGTCAGTGTTGCACACTGCAAACCACAGAAGCTGTACCTAGAAAAAGGGAGTCCCCCCTTACTCGGTAGTCTGGGCTGGGCTTTGGAAGGGACTCCATATAGGAGATTCAGGCTCTGGGAGAGGAATCTCTCCCAGAGGAGAGAGGAAATAGAGGAAACACTTCCACCCCAGACCGCCTATGGTTCTCTGACCTTGCCCCATTACACAGGGATTTGAGCCCTTAGGTGGCACTCATGGTATCTCTCTCCCTCCTACAAGGTAAAGCTGGCCATCACCTTGCAGCTGCCAGGGGCCCATTTGGGGGAAACCACGAAGGGATCCAAAACTGGACTCTGAAATACGGGACCTCCAGCAGACTTCTTATGTACAAGCTGGTGGGGAGCACATACTTGTGATTGTGCTACAATCAGAAAAAACGTTCTCCACATACCACTTGGTATGTGACACTGCAGGTGTGGGCATATGTGATACTCTTGTCCATGTGTTCATAAACACCTGCCTTTACTACACTTATTTAACCATATGTAGAGACAGCTTAACACACCCCTAGATGTGTAAATGGAAATTGACTTGTGCACGTAGATTCTCTGAGGTCACAGTTCTGCTCTGCTTCTCAGAGTAAGCCCTTTAGTGTGTGAGGTTGATCCTGGTTATGTCTTTGGTCACGGCCAACTGGTTGTTGGTCCAGTGATGCCTGGGGCCGTCTTGCAGACAAATCCCCCACAGAGTTCTTCCCAGGTTAAGTGGAAGAAGGGATGGCTGCCTGGGGTTCCATGGATGGGGCAGAGACCGTCACTGCCTCTATCGATCAGGGCACTAACATCGATGCCCCCCAGGCTCCCAGGCAGGGCAGCCAAAATAAGTCATTACCGTGCCCCTAGGCCATGCCAGCACTATTGTGAGCCACTGTGGTGGGCTTCCTCTTTGTAAAGGCCCCGTGTCTTTGCTTCAGGAGTTTTCCTTCCCGTAATGCCTGTCTGTGGTCAGTGGGGACTCAGGGACACTGATGCATCCAGGAAGCCTTCGCTCGTCCCCACCACCCCTTCTCCCAAGTTGGAATTAGTCACTACTTTCCCAGGACTTCTCTGATTCATTATTTCTGTGTTGGTGCATTATAATATAGTCACCTGAGCTCCTGCCTCCCCAGACCACCAACTACAGCAAGGGGACACCTGCCGTACATCTGTCTTTGTGTCTGCACCATCTGCTGTAGTACAAGGCAGGTAATAAGTCCCCTTGATCTGCAATAGCTCCTCAGCCTTGGGCAGATAAGGCCCCTGTGACTGGGACAAGGGGAGTACGCTCATCCTTCCTCTGCTTATAGCAGGTAAGGTTTAATCAGTGTTGGGCACTGTGCTAACCCCTGGGCTTATAAAAGTACAGAAAACATACTTCCTATCTGCTCAGATCTCAAGGTCTAGAGAGAATTACAGAAATTTAAGTACACAGTTTTCACGGGGTACAGAGAGGGGGCGCCGAAGTTTCACGTACTTGGGCCTCGGAGCAACAACGCAGATGCTGTTATGCCCTGCTCAGTCCTTTACCGGATGTCTGGGACACTGTGACAGCTGGGGAGGGCCAGCAAGGCGATGCGGCTTCCTAGTGAGCTGCCCAAACCCTCCGAGGCTTGGGGCTTCACCCCTCCGCCAGGATGAAATGCCTGGGTGGGGACCCGACTGTCTTCATAGGAGTCAGGAAGGTTGTTCTTGGCTTGACCATCCCAGCTCCCGGCCCAGTGCCCAAGGGAGGAAATGCCATTCCTATCAGGCCTGATCTCAATTCCCAACCCTGGATCCCCAGATTCCCTGGGAAAGGCTTTCTCTGGCCTCTGAGATACATAATGGAGACAGATAATCAGAAGGCTATCAGGATGGCTATCATAAAAACAACGACAAAAAAAAAAAGATAACAAGTATTGGCGAGGATGTGCAGAAAAGGAAAGGCTTGTGCCCTGTTGGTGGGAATGAAAATGGATGCGGCCACTGTGGCAAATAATATAAATTTCCTCCAAAAATTAAAATTAGAACAACCACGTGATCCGGGAATCCCACTTCTAGGTATATATATCCCAAGAAGTGAAATCATAGCGAAGATATATTGCACTCCCATGTTCATTGCAGCAATATTCGTAACAACCAAGAATAAGGAAGCCACCTAAGTGTCCACCGATGGGCGAATGGATAAAGAAAATGTGGCATATATACAATGGAATACTACTCAGTCATTAGAAAAGAAGGACATCCTGCCGTTGTGACAACATGGGTGAACCTGCAGGACATTATGCTAAAGGAAATAAGCCGGTCACAGAAAGACAAATACCACATGATACCACTGATAGGAGGAATCTGAAACAGTCACACTCATAGAAGACAAAAGCAGAATAGTGGTGGCCAGGGGTCACCAGGGGGTAGGGGGTCAGTGGGGAGGGGGCAGGGAAGTGTTAATCAAAGGTACAAAGTTTCAAATATACAAGATGAAGACTTCCTAGGGACCTGCTGTGCCGCGCAGTGCCTATAATTAACAATACTGTATTGTATACTTTTAAATTTGCTAAGAGGCTACCTTTCAGGTTAAAACTTCATATCACAAAAAATAATAAAGAACTTGGGCAGGAAGAAATTTTGGAGGTGACGGTATGTTTGTAGCACAGACTGTGGTGATTGTTTCCAGGGTATGCACTGGCCCCCCCCCACACTCATCACATTGTCTACACCCCATACGTTTTGCACACGTCAACCACACCTCCATAAAGTGGTTGTTTTTTTAACAAAACATGTTGTTTCACTAAGCAGTTGTCAAATCCCAAATGTTTCTACATTATCTTGCCACGAAGCCTATTTTTCCAATAAGAAAGCTACCAGAACTTCATTCTTCCGTAAGAATCATTGTCAAAGTGATTCTTTCTACAACTGCACCCCCCACCCCGAGATCATTCCTCTCCTTTACCCAGAGATGTGTCATGTAGGAACTGGGACTGTTTTCTTTTTTGTGAATCAGATAAAAAGTATGGATTCTCTCTAAAGCAATGATCCTGCATGTGTGATAAAATGTTTTGCATATAATTTCTGTGGCTGTTTGACCTTGTCCTTGGATCCAAGGTTCCAAGTTTCCTTTTCTAAGAATCCAATGTCCTTGGATTCTTAGAAAAGGAACATTTGACCTTTAAAGCATCTCAGAAGCCGAGGTGGTGATTTTTTATTAAACTGGTCAAGCCAGTGTAGACAGTGATAATATCCTGCTCTGCTTCTAGAGTGCTGCTCCATCTCCAGGGGATGTTTGGTTCAGACCGACCAAAGTCGACTGTCCCAGCAGAGGTCATGCCTTCAAATATCTCTTCCCTCACCCTCCTTCCTCCTCAAACGTCCTTAGCTGGTCTTGAGTCATTGCGCCAGTGAGGGGTAGACGCAGTGAAGAAGCAGGTGGGCAGGTGGAAACCTTCTAGTGGTAAATCAAGGCTAGGATCCAGCCCAGCACTCCCACCAGTGCTCCTGGGTCCTTGGCAAGCCTGATCCCTAGATCCCTGTTCAGCACTCCTCCCTCCCTCTGCTGTACCACCACCCTGGGACCACCCAAAGGGTCACACTCAAGGAAAATGCCTCCCTAGAGAGAACCCAGCTTGATCGGGGCTCCCAGCAAATGCAAGAAGCTCAGATTAGGGTCATGGTGCAAGTGGTAGGAGCTCACACTGCTTTCTTCCACAGATGGTGGTAGGTCATTCTGTATGGTCCCTAAGTGGTATAGGAATGGGGAGTGGGCCTCCTTCAACCTTCCGAAAGTGCAGAAGTAGAGCATTGCTTCTGCTGTGGTATCCTTTGGAGATTCAGATCTCATGCTAGATCAATGTCTAATAGGTAAAAAGCTCAGAAAAGTATTCTGGAGAGATCAGAATCCGACACAGCCATGGGCTGTGTCCTTTGCTTCAAGGCTTACATTCACACTTTTTTTTTTTAAAGATTTTATTTATTTATTTGACAGAGAGAGAGATAGATCACAAGTAGGCAGAGAGGCAGGTGTGGGGGGTAGTGTTGGGGGGGGAAGCAGACTCCCTGCTGAGCAGAGAGCCCGATGCGGGGCTCAATCCCAGGACCCTGAGGTCATGACCTGAGCCGAAAGCAGAGGCTTTAACCCACTGAGCCACCCATGTGACCCCATTCATTCACACTTTCTACGTAGTCTGTGAAATGGGTATAACTACCCTGACTCATGACACACTCACTGGGCTGTTTCACATGAGAACAACGAAATTCCCACAGAATCTTCTTAGGGTGAAATTAGGCAAGCTCCATTTGTAGGCTTTATCTTCTTAGATGCAAAACACGTCTTTCAATGAGTTTCTAGACTCCTCTTTCAGAGAGCAAAGAACATATTAAAGCTTATCTGCAAGGCTTTCACAAGAAAGAGCCTCATGGCTAAAATTCCAGAGAAGTCATGGTTATCTAGAATTTCTTACCAGATTATTTAACCTTGGGCTTCTTTTCAAAAATTTTTTTTCTTAAGAAATGGGTGACAGGTGTATAATCTGCCTTTTCTTAATAAAGCTTTGATAACATCTGCTTGGGTATCCAAACTCCTTTGTAAAGTTCTGCAGAAGTTTCCCCGGGGCACCACAAAATAGCACCTCTCCTTGTGTAATCTGGTAGCCCAACAGGGCTGGCGGCCTTGGACTCCAGATGCAACCTCTCACCTATCATCTAGCTCATCTGATCTGCCCCAAAGCCCCGCGGCCCGTGGGGAGAGGTCACCTACCGCGCGCTCCGGGAAGTCCGTGTCTGGGCCAAGCTGCGGTTCTTTGCAAAAGGTCTTCTGATGTGGGGCCCAGTTGAGGCAAGGTCAGGGGGAATCCGTCACCTTGCTGGGGCACTCCTGGGTCAGACTTCGCCCAAGCACAGATCAAAACGAACACCAGCGCCACCCAGTGGCCAATCCCCATTAAAGCAGCGTCTCTTTTCTGGAGCTGAGGCACCTGACGGTTAATCACTTGAAATGTGGCTAAAAGGGAATCAAACCCAGCCAGAGAACGGGGGCCCAGGGAGTGATGCAGTCTTCTCTCGTGCACGCCGAGCCTCTTGATGTCTGCAGAAGAACTGATCTGGAGTCTGTGAGCCAGGGCTTCAGCCCCAGCTTTTCTCTTGCTCCCTAGGGGTCCTTGCGGAAAGCACTACTCTTGCTGGTCCCTTTTCTCCTCTATCAGATGGAAAATATTTAACAAGAGGACCCCGAGGCGCTGTCAGGCCCAGATGTCCCATAATCTCTGTTGTTTCTCTCGTCCTCTCCTGACGAAGTGAGTGGGGGAACTCTAAGGGAGGGCCTCATTTCTGGCTGGTCCCAGGTTCCCAGCATTTGCTAGCAGCTCAGGAACCTTGAGGGGACAGCAGAGACACACACAGCATCTCAGCTCTTCACAGGACGCTGTGACACAGCCCCGTGAGGAAAACCAGTGTGGGCGTGATGGCTTTACAGGGGAAAAACCAATTTCAGAGACACTGTAGGACTCATCCAGAGTCAGACGCGGACTCACAGGTTAGTGCTGGAAAAGATGTCAGAGATTAAAGGAAGATAGTCCCCACTGTCACTTTCCTGATAAGGAGACAAGATGATGGGACCAGGCGGTGGCTGTGGCAGTACCTTCAGTTTCCAAAACCCCTGGTCCTGTGATCTTCTCTTTAAACTGTGCCTCAGGGGCACCTGGAAGGCTCAGTCAGTTGATTGGCTGACTCTGGGTTTCAGCCCCCGGTCGTGAACTCAGGTCGTGAGATCGAGCCCCGAGGGGGTCTCTGTGCTCAGTGTGGAGTCAGCTTGCGATTCTCTCTCCTGCTGCCCCTTCGCCCGCCCCCTCTCTAAATCAATAGATCTTTAAAAATAAATAAAAATAAAATAAATAAACTGTACCTCAGTCTCCTCATCTGTAAACTGAGGATGAGAATCGTGCCCAACTTACACAGGGCTTGTGAGCACTGAGAGGCAAGTTCTCAATAAATATAGTTATTAACACCGTGCTGTCTGCACTGGCCTTTCATCTCCATTTAAGATTACTCATGACATCTTTGGCGGGAACTACCCCAAACAGATTTTTTTTTAAATATTTTATTTATTTATTTGACAGAGAGAGAGAGAGAGAGATCACAAGTAGGCAGAGAGGCAGGCAGAGAGAGAGAGAGGGAAGCAGGCTCCCTGCTGAGCAGAGAGCCCAATGTGGGGCTCGATCCCAGGACCCTGAGATCATGACCTGAGCTGAAGGCAGAGGCTTTAACCCACTGAGCCACCCAGGCGCCCTACCCCAAACAGATTTTTAAAAAAAATATTTAGCCTTCCGTGGTCCATGGTGGTGGGCATAGAATGAGGTGGGTGATAAAGACCAGTGATAGAGTTGAAAGCATATTGTGTGGAGGGTGTGGAGGGTGTGGAGGCGGCCATAATTTGGGGAAGAGTTCTCTTGCAGGTGTAAAGGAATAAAGAGCCTGACAGTCGCCCCTGCCCTGCAGAGATGAATGCCCTGGGAAGGGACATCCGAGTCCAGCTGGCAGCCACAAAGAGCTATTGTCACTGTGCGTCTGACCTAGCCTGAAGTCCACCTGAAAGAGGGGCAGCTGAGTCCTTGTGGCAGAAAGTGGCGTCATCAGAGCACAGAACAATGTCTACACATGTTCCCGCCTCTCTCCACAGGGTGCTGTCGCCCATTGCACAAGCCTTCCCGGTTTATCAAGGTCAGACTTCGGCCGATTCTATCCTAGTCCGTCCTCCCTGCATCCCCGGGGCTGGGTGCAAAGAATGTCTGTCTTCATTTCACAAGGCTTCCATCTTCATTTTACCAGCTAGAAACCAAGATGCGAGGACAGTTACACAACCTCACATAAGGTCACAGAGCCGGGCCCGGCTCAGCCGCGATGATAACTGCAGTCTGACGTCCTGCTGAGTCCCGTCCGAGCCGTTCCTCCAAAGGACTGCACCAACCAAGTGATGTCAGCGTTGGCCATTGCTCTGCTCAAACCCTAAATGCATGGAGAAACTTCATCCAGTCCTGTGTGGTCCTGCTCTTCCTTTGTTCTCTTTTTTCTATGCCTGCTCCGAGACCTGAACATACAGCGT
>CM053615.1:60601256-60633260 GCA_028646535.1 Procyon lotor
ACATACCCCTGAGGGTACACAGGATGATCTACTGGGTATAAAAAGAGATGATCATGGGGCACCTGGGTGGCTCAGTCAGTTACGCATCTGACTTGATTTCGGCTTGGATCTTGATCTTACAGGTTGTGAGACGGAGCCCTGTGTTGGGCTCCGTGCTCAGCGGGGAGTCTGCCTGAAGATTCTCTCCCTCTGCCCCTCCCCACACCTTTGCAGGCACATGAACACACATGTTCTCTCTCTTAAATAAATAAATCTTTAAAACAAGAGAGATGATCATAACCTCTATTTTGGAATTATCTCTAAGCTGTGGTAAACATAAGACATTAAGCTTGATTACAGAAACAGACAGTACTTTATGTTTATAATTTATAAACAGATATATATATATTGGGAGTATGTGCTCTTTTTTTCTTCATTGATTGGAAGCACATAATCAGACAAAGTTGGGTTCGTCAAAAGAGGACTAGTTCCATAAACCACACTGCACAATGGCATACTGCAATCTACAGGAAAAAAAGAAGAAAGAGGAAGCTTTCTGTACACTAACATGGAAAGATACTGTTATACATACTGTAATACATAAAAGGCCTGGTAGATAATATATATATACTATGCTGTATTTTGCAAAAGGAGGAAGAAATAAAATATACACTCCTATCTGCTTCCATCTGCATAAGGAAACACTGAAAGAATATATATGAACCTAATAAAAGCAGTTGCCTAAAAGGAGAGAGAGATGGGATGGGCGAGTCTTTTCAGTGTATTCCCTGTTACATTGTTTTAATAATCGAACCTTATGAATGTAATTACCTACTCAAAACAAAAAATAAAAACTTAAATGTAAAAAGAAAAAAGATGGTGAGTTTTGCTTCAATTAAAAAAAAAACAAACTTTAAAAAGACAAAAGAAAATTTTAAAAAAGGCTGGAGACCACTAGTCTACTGGAAGTTACCGAAGCTTAGAATAGGTGACAAAGTATCTCTGTCTAGAAAGTATCATAGAACCAGTACTAAACAAATTTTGTGACTGTTCAAAGATCTGAGATTACAGTTTTTAATTTTCCCGATTCTTTGGCTTAACCTTCCAGGTTTCGGAGATCACTTTTTACACATACCAGATCAATTATTTGCTGAATAATTCCTGCTTTGGGCTGAATATGAACAAGGAAACTAGGGCTGGACAGAAAGTAATCACCAGTTTCACTCCAAACAACTATCCCGTTTCCCAGCGTGGTAGGTGAAGGCCAAGGCTTTCATCTCACACTTATGCAGCAAATTCAGACGCCTTCATGAACTGGGCAGGGCAGCGGCAAAGTACAGCGCACATGCTCCCCAAAGGCATTCAAATCCCAATTTTACTACAACTGTATGCTAGTCCTCCCGTCTTACAGTTAGGGAAACAAACACAGAGACCAACTCAAAGTCAACTAGTTGGTGAATTAGTGCACAATTCATCTAAGAGAATGAAAGAGTGAAGGTATGCAGTGTTGCAGTAATTACGATAATAGTAAGAGCTAACGTTAATTGTGCTCTTACAATATGCCAGGCATAATACTAAAAACTCCATTCACATTATTTCATTTAAATCTCATAAATATCTCTCGAGGATAAAATCCTCCTGCTTAATGAAGTCATAATCTATGTGGGCTCTAAGCTTAGTGCTTTGCAAACGTATCACAAGAACCCTACAAAAGGGGCTGTGAGAATTATTTCCATTTTAATAATGAAGAAGCAGATGATCAGAAAATTAGATAATTTTCTCAAGGCCGCAAGTTCACAAGAATGAAGATTTGAACCCAGGTCAGCCCATGCAGAAGCCCATCTAATTTATAATAACTCCCCAGTAAGGGGATATTAATAAAGAAGCAAGGCACGTGAAACCTTCTCAGTAGACTGGGACTGAGGGACACAGACTTGTGTACTCACTGTATTTACTGTAAGCTGTTCACTGAGGGAGTTAGATTTGCTACGAAGGGCCGGCTCCCTGAAACCAAGTAAGAATGCAGAGGTTAAAAAAAATCTATAATCATAAGTCCTTATTATGCTAGGTAAACTGTTTTTGAAAACGTTTGCCAACTCAATGGCTATGAAACAGAATCATAACCATTCTTCAGTTTGCATTAATCTCTGAAAGCTGGTGAAAATGAGTAATTTTCCATTCAAATTCTTATTATTTACATTTTTCCCCCCTTGGGTAGATAGTTTATGTTTATGCCTTTTACCTAGTTTCCTTCCAGAGTTCAGCAGGTATTCAGATGCGTCCAAGTTAGTGCATTTAAAGGCTATGAATATTAATCCTCTGTCAGAAAAATCTCGATGCTAGCTAGCACTTCCCCCATTTCTCTCATTCCATTTTTTTCCAATTATTTAAAATTATTTTAGTGTTCAACCATCCTGATTTCGGAATCCCTCTAAAGATCATTTTTATGGACAATAAAAGAGCATGATACAACTCCAGGATCTGGGGCCCCTGGGTGGTTCAGTCATTGAGTGTCTGCCTTTGTGCAAGTCATGATCCCAGGGTCCTGGGATCGAGTACCGCATGGGGCTCAGCAGGGAGCCCGCTTTTCCCTTTCCCTCAACCTGCTGCTCCCTCTGCTTGTGCTCTCTCTGTCAAATAAATAAATAAAATCTTAAAAAAAAAAACAACTCCAGGATCTTACCCTGATTTGAAAGGCACCGATGTGGGTGGTGATACAACAGGGTCCGCAGAGAGGCCGTCAGCACCTGGTATGGGAGAAGGAGCCGCAGAATCCCGGGAACTAACGCTATGCCCGTCAGTGCCAGAATCTCTGGCAAACTTGACCTACGGAACGATCAACCACAGCTGGAACAGGCTACAAAAAAGGCACCCTGCTCTCTCCGCCCTCCTTACTTTTACTTATTCTTCACTACACAAGTCATTACCTGTTCCTTTGTAGCAAATCAGAAAATGCAGAGAAGCCAATAATAATTAATCACCCACAATTCAACCACAATACTTACAACACTGCTAGAATTTGGGACGCAGTTTTCACGTTTATATTATATCTATGTGTGTGTCTGTGTATTTTTTATTTAAAAGGGTCATATTGTTTTGTGACCTGCTTCACTCACTAACATATTTCCATGTTACTAAATTATTAATCTACAACATCATTAGTAACTACTGAACATTATGTCTAACGTCAAGGGTCATGCCCACACCTGCCATCATCTACAGGAAAAAGTCTCTAAAAGATTTTGGGGACAGAAGTCTTAAATACCTATGAAGGTACAAAATATATTTCACCAATTCCTGGTTGTTAGATATCCAGTTCATTCCTAATTTTCCTGTCACATTATAAACAATACTTCAATGAATAACTTTCTATCTATATCCTTGCACATAATCATTTCCAAAGTATAAATTCCCAGAAATTAAATAGTTGGGAGAAAAGTATGTTTATTTTTAAGACTTTTGGTATATACCACTAGATTTCAAACCACAAAAGGTGAACTACTCTATACTCTACAAGCAGTGTGTAAGATTCTCTCAACACTCATCACACTGGGTGTTATCATTCTGTAGCAGCCCAGTCACTTTAATAAGCATGTCAATTTGTTAACACTAGCCAAGGGGTGCCTGGGTGGCTCAACTGGGTTAGTGCCTGCCTTCGGCTCAGGTCATGATCCTGGGGTCCTGGGATCCAGCTCTGCACTGGAGTCAATGCTTGGCAGGGAGGCTGCTTGTCCCTCTTCCTCTGCCCTTCCCTCTAGCTTGGGCTCTCAAATAAAAAAAAAAAGTTAAACAATAGCCAAGCTACGGAAGCAGCTCATAGTGTCCATCGACTGATGAATGGATAAAGATGTGGTGCATATATACCATGGAATATTACTCAGTCATAAAAAAGAAGAAGATCTTGCCATTTGCAATGACATATTTTTCCTTATGGTTACAAAATGCCAGTCTTGATGGACTCAAATTGGTTATCTAAAACCAATCATGACTTCCTCAAATTCAATGGAAAACTGAGACAAAATATAAAAGGTGTGAAAAAGGCAGCTAAAAGCACATGAGTAAAAGAAAGTTGGAATGACCCAGCCGAGATAAGGGTGTTCAATTAGGAAAGAGCCATCGAGAAGAAAAGCATATCATTGATTGCAGCAGGAATAATAGCCACAATAAAGATAACCATAATATTTATTTTCTGTATTGTATTTTGTAGTTTATAGGCACAACCACTATCACATTTGGACCTAACACACACAGTGTAAAGCAAACATGGTCTCTTGTTTGGAGAGGAGGCATTAATTTATTTAACCATAATTTGTTACAAATTTTATTGTAGAAAATTATACATCCTCTTGATAACGTTTCTTAATGGAAAATAAGAGGAGAATGTAAAAAAGAAGTTTCCGAATTCCATTACCATTCCCCAGATAAAGTCGCTTTTGATCATTTCTTCTAACACTTTCAGAAATATTCTATGAATATACAGGCATATATATGTACCTATATGTATAGATACATGCATATGTACATGTGTATGACTGTGCAAATATATTTATATACTTATTTATATGTAAGTATTTTTATGTTTACATGTACATGTATACACACACAAGAGATCATACTATCTGTACTGATTTGCAACTTGCTTTTTTCACTTAACAATAAATTTTGGATATTCTGTAGGAACTGCATAAAAGTCTACCCCCTGAAAGACCATAACATAACATATCATGTTTAATGATAGATATTTAAGTTGCTTCCAGTTTTTGCTATTACAAATAATGTGGAAGAGGGAGGAAATGATGTATCTCTATCTATATACAGATATCTTTGCATACTTATGTGAATACAGCAATACAATAAATATATAGCCATGGAATTACTAAGGCAAAGAAAGGCAAGTGCATTGGGTAGGAATCACTATTTTATAGACAGATTAAAAAATTTAGTGTAGAAAAGTGATTTGTTCAGTCACTACCTCTTCCAGACTCTAAATAGAGCACCAGGAAGGACATAAACCTTGGTCTTTAGATTCCAAAGCCATTGCCTTTCCAACTATACCATTTCTACTTTAAAAAAAAAAGTCCGGGGCACCTGGGTGGCTCAGTGGGTTAAGCCTCTGCCTTCCGCTCAAGTCATGATCTCAGGGTCCTTGAATCAAGCCCCGCATCGGGCTCTCTGCTCAGCAGGGAGCCTGCTTCCCCACCCCTCTCTCTGCCTATTTGTGATCTCTCTGTCAAATAAATAAAAGCTTTAAAAATAAAATAAAATGTCTTAAAAAAAAAAAAAGTCCTTGAATTGGTTTTTCAAACATATGTATTTATTCATTTTACTTACTGGCAAAAAGGACTCATCAAACACAAACAGCACAATTTCACTCACCCGCCTAATCTCCACCTCGTACACCTGGATGGAGTCCGGGGACTGGGTCCATCCTATGACCCCTTCAGAGCCAGCAGCACAGGCTGGAGGGATGACAAGCAGCCGCTTCCCTCCTTTTCTCATGCCCAGCATCCCATCCTCCCAGGCCTTCAGGAATCAGAGAAGAGGACAAGCTCATCAGGACACAAGTCTCCTCATAAGACAAAATGAAGTCCCAGATATTAGGCTCCTCTCCTCCAGACTTTCAGGTTTATACCTCTTGAGAGACATCAAATTCAATTTGATTCATATAATCTCCCCCTTGGTTATAAGGATATCTAGAAGACTGCTTCTATTCACTTGTAAAAGCCAGCATATCCAGTGCTAGAGGAACTATGCTTTTCTTTGGTGATGAGAGAAATCAGAGGAGAGGACAATGGTATTAAAAGAGAAATAAAGGGGCGCCTGGGTGGCTCAGTGGGTTAAAGCCTCTGCCTTCAGCTCAGGTCATGATCTCAGGGTCTGGGGATCGAGCCCCACATCGGGCTCTCTGTTCATCGGGGAGCCTGCTTCCCCCTCTCTCTCTCTGCCTGCCTCTCTGCCTACTTGTGATCTCTCTCTCTGTCAAATAAATAAATAAAATATATATATAAAAAAAAAGAGAGAAATAAAAGCTACCGTTCATTAAACACATTTCCCAAGTACTCTGATAAGAGCTTTACTTACATTATGTTGTTTAATCCCTAAAATAACCTCAAAAGGTTAGGAACATTATCTCCACTTTACAGGCAAGAAAACTGAGGCTTAGGGAAGTAAAGCAACTAACTCAAGATCAGGTTACTGGTAAATTGTTAAGCCAGGATGCAACACTAGATCTGTGTAGCTTCAAAGGTTATGCCTTTACCCTTTGATCTATAGGAAGAAGTCTCCAAAAGATTCTGGGAAAAGGAGGCATAAACAAAGCTGTGAAGAAAACCTTTTTGTCATGCAAAATGGCAACGAGTACTTTTCCCAATAAGTGCTTCATAGAGCCTTGACACGTCCTGACATGGTGATACTCTACATGTGTAAAAAATTCTTTACTCTATAAAGCACTTGCACAGCTGGTAAAGAAAAGCTTCACAACATGAAGTCAAGTTCTCAGACTCTAATCCCAGTGTTTCTCTTGCTCTGTGGTAGTTGCTTTCCACAATGACTGGGAAGTGCTAATTCAAAGCATCTCAGACAGGTAAGAATCACCCATTATAATACAATTCTAGAAGAAACAGTTTCACCTCTTCCCCTTTTAGGCTACATAAAAGATTTAATAATTTCCTCAGAGTCACACAATGAAAAAGAAAGAGTAAGGATTAAACAAATGTCCCTTTCTTCAATATATTCTCATAGGTAAAAATTTCCCAAGTAATGTAAACATTTTTCTCCTCCCTACTTTTTAACCAAGCCTTCCCAGACTCAGAAAATACACCCAGGTTAGAAATTTTACAAATTAATCACAAGTGGTAAAGCCATATGAGAACACAGTTAAGCCAGTACCTTGATGACTTTTCCTGATCCCAATTTCAGGCGAAGCAGCTTATCTTTGTTAGCAGTAGAGTCCAAAACCTGCAATTTGATCAAAGTAAATGAGGTCAGCCAATTTCAAAAATAATAGTAATCATTAATAGTTGATACAGATTAGTACAGTATTAATATCAGATTAGCACAGTATTCCTGGATTAAGGAATGTCAAAATACTGTGGGAGGGAGGTTCTTAAAATACCTGAAGAGAAAGGCTCACTCACATCATGGCTAAATTGGGATTTGAATGTACATTTTTTTGACTCATAGTCTAAAGGTCTTTATCATACTGCTTTTGAGAGCTTAAGGATATCAAAACACAAGTCCACTCTGTAGTATCTATTATACAAAAAACAAACAAAGAAACAACTGTGAGGAAGTTCTAAAAAGAAGTTTTAAGACCTAATCCCATAAGAATAAATTTAAGTTTAAAACAGATATAGGAGGACAATATATACACATGAACAATTACCAAAAATGATACTTAGGAAATTGGTTTCCATTCTAAATAGAAGAGACAAACTGGCACTGAGCAATTTCACCTGTTAGCATTTGATGACTATGCCCCAAAAGCAGTCAAAGCAGGGTTCCTAAAAGATTTCCATTTGCCAACAGCAGCAATTCATGGTAATAACACCTTATGTATGAATAGTCCTCGTGCTATTTCAATTATAAATTAACTTGCAGGCTGCATTTCTTTACCTGGCCCAGCACATGATTCTGAAAGAGCCAGCTGGTATAGGCCACTTCCAAAGAATCTCCAACTTCTACAGCAGGGCCTTCTGCTACAATGAGGTCCTGGGAGAGCACTGCATCTAGGGAGGGGGTGCTGTTGCACTTGGCAATGCACACCTGCAAGATGAAATCAAAGCATAAACTTACTTCAAGTTCAGTAAATATTCACTCCATTGTTGCTGATGCTCTTTTCTAAACAGTGGTATCCACTAACAAAACTGATTACATGTTTAGAAGTAAGCCATTCCAAAGTCAATAATCTTGCCAGGAATCAAAGTGCCTAAGAGTAAGGCTTTGGAGTCAGACTGTCTGGGTACAGATCTGGGCACTGCCATTTATTAACTCGTGGCCTTGGCCAAATAACTTCTGTGAACCTTATTTCATACAAGTATTGTGTAAAATGGAGATTAAAAACTCTCCATATTTCCTAGGGTAATTATGAAGATTGAGCTAATACAAATAGAGCCCTTGGTACAGTGCCTGGCAAATAACAGTAAGTCCACAACAACCATGAGCTAGCATTACTGTAAGTAATGTAAAAAAAAAAAAAAGCATTTTACCTTTCATTGTTTGGGAACCCAAACAATTTCTTTCATGGGAAAGAAAGAACTTCTAGAACAATTTCGGAAGTCATTTCTAAAGACAATAAACTAGAAAAAAGGTCCTTTATAAAACCATGCTACATTCCCAGATGTGCAGGTCCACCACCTACAGACTTAGTCATATTATCTTAGTGCAAATCTTAGACAAAAGAGTCAAATAAATAACATCTTCGTGAATTCTTTTACAGTCGAATTTTTAACATGGTCTACATCACAAATTTGCTACTCATTTTCTTAAAAGAAAGGTTTCATTATTGTAATCAAATAAATGCTACTACCTAAAACAATGAGATGTCGTTTTTACCAAGCAAATAAGACTAAAAAAAAGAGAGAGAGAGAGAAAATTCTATATATTAGAAAAGCTATATAATGAGAGAAGAGATATGAATGTGAAATAGTATAATCTCTCTGAAAAGCAGTATGCCAAACAGTCTAAAAAACCAAGAAATATTTGGACTCCTTGACCCAATCTTCCACTTTTAGAAATTTAGCCTGAGGAAATTATGGGGGCTGGGGGAGGGGATAAAAAGGACACAGAATTATACACAACAATGCTTGCTATAGTATCATTTATTTCAGGCAGAAAGCAATCTAAATGTCTAAAAGTAAGGGAATGGTTAAATAAATTAAGGAACATTCATACTATGCAACTTCCAAAAATGTTTCCAAATAATTTTTTATGAGGTGGGGAAAGACACTTATACGTTGTTAAAATATATATACAGCAAGATACTGAACTCTTAAAGGGGTATAACTACTTATGTACACTACACATAGAAAAAAGGAAAACATACTAATAGTGGTTACTTTGGGCAGTAAGATTTCAAACGATTTTTGTAAAAAATGCTTTTCTAAATGTTCTACAAGAATCATTTAACTTTGTAAAAATTCTTTTAAATTACTATTTTTAAAAGATAGTTCTATATATTCCTTAAAATAATTTATGAAGTGGAAAATGTTTTAAAGAAGTCTGCATTAGGTCTTTTTCCTCTTAAAGTCTCATTTTCAAGCAATTTCAGTAAGTATTCCTATTATTTCTTGAAATATAATAAGCTCAAGTGACAAATTTAGTGGGCTTTTAATGCTTATCTCTAACAAAACATAGCAGGTTATGAATTTTCCATACAGTTTCCTAAAATCAAGGGAAATCCAGGCAAGAGTTTGGCCTTTCACAGGAAGAATAAGGTGGTTTTACCTGTTTATTGAACTCCACAGCAGCCTTTTCGGACTCAAACATGATGGACCAGTTTTGTCTCTGGTCATCATAAAAAGTGCTATAGTTATTGGGCCGAACCTGGGGAAAGGAGAAATGTTGGGATAACTCAACGACAGGCAGCAGAGCACAAAAATCTAACTGCTTAAACTCAGAGAAGGGACTTGACTCAGGCGGACCCAGAGAGAGAGAGAGAGGGAATTCTGTCCTTCCCTCCTGCCCTCCAACAACCTTCCCTTGGTCCATTTCCCAGAATGCTGCCAAGAGACCTTTTTGATAGGCTCTGTTAAGATATCCACTCTGATGTCCAGGGGCTGAAGCAGTAGCTCTAATTCCCATCAGGTACACACAGACCAATCTCACCTATAAACCCATCCCAAAGGAGCTGATGATTCCAACACGGGAAGTCTTACCATTAGCTCAAAGTTCGGATGAATCCTGGCAACAGTAACTGACTGTTGTTGACTGATATAAAGAAGAATCTTATACTGTACTCAAGTAAAGGTGGGCCAAAAAAAAAAAAAAAGAAAAGAAAACGAAGTTAAAAGGAAGTACAAATCAGCAGTAAGATGTCAGGGGTTATCCTTCCAAGAGGCATAAAACTCAAAACTCACTTGATCCCTTAAAGCTTAGGTCTTAAATTCTGTCTTCTCACTATCCATTTTCATCTCCTCTCATCTTGGCCTTACTTACTCTTTTATTGTAATTAGCGATTATTTTGTTGGTGTTTTCACTGGAATGAGGGTGACAAGAGATCTACGAATGGCCAATATATACATGAAAAGATGCTCATCATCTTTAGTCATAAGGGAAATGTACGTTAAAACCACAAAAAAGTACCACTTCATACTGACTAGAATGGCCATTTTTAAAAAAGGAAAAATAATGAAGCACTGGCAAGGTCGTGGGGAAATCTGAACCCTCATCTATTGCTTGGGAAACCGTACAACAGTACAGTCTGGCAGTTCCTCAAAGAGCTAAAATAGGGGCACTCGGGTGGCTCAATCAGTGAAGCATCTGCCTTCGGCTCAGATCATGATCCCAGGGTCCTATGATTGGGCCCCACATGGGGCTCCCTACTCAGCGGGGAGCCTGCTTCTCCCTCTGCCCGTCACTCCTCCTGTTTGTGCTCACGAGCGCTCTCTGACAAATAAATCAAAATCTAAACAAAAAAAAGAAAAAAAGCTAAACATAGAATTACCATATGACAAAGCAATTTCACTTCTAGTATATACCCAAATCCCAGTATATACCCAAAAGAACTCAAAATAGGTACTCAAACATATTTTTGTATGTCAATGTTCAGTGTACCATTGCTCACAATAGCTGAAAGGTGGAAACCAGAAGTGTCCATCAACTGATGAATGGATACATAAAATGTGTTACATACACACAGTGGAATATTATCTAGCCCCCAAAAGGAATGAAGTTCTCATATATGCTATAACATGGATAAATCCTGAGAACGTTATGCTAACTGAAATAAGCTAGCACAAAAGGACCAATACTGTGATTCCACTTACATGAAATATCTAGAACAGACAAATTCATAGAGAAAGAAAATAGATTAGACATTACCAGGAGATAAGGAAAGGCAAGGTGGGAAGTTTTTGCTTAAAGGTTACAGACTTTTTTTTGTTTGGAGTGATGGAAAAGTGGAAATAGTGGTGATCATTGCTCAATATTTTGAATGCAAATAATGCTATTGAACTGAGGGCTTCAAAATGGTTAAAATGGCAAATATTATGTTTCATATACATTTAACACACACACACACACACACACACACACACACACACACACACACACACACACAAAATCATAGTTAGGCAAATGATTAAAATTTAATTCCAGAGGGGAAAGGAAGGACTATGGTGGCTCATATACAATCTTGCACCAGAAAAGACTTTCTTTATCCCATGTTATGTAGATAGAATGAGGGGCTGAAACCTCAATTCAGTCTGATCATAGACTGAATGGCTCAGGGAAGAATCACAGATTTATCAGGAGTTGGTCCACTTCTGGGCTGCCCCTATTCTTAGGTATTTATTATCTTCCCTGGCTTTTGGTTGAGAGCCTAGAAGTTCTCTTGATCCTTGGTCATGAAAGCTCTGCCCATCAGAGATCTGAGCTGAATTCTTTTTTTTTTTTTTTAAGATTTTATCTATTTGAGAGAGAGAGAGTGCATCAGAGCGAGCAGGAGTGGGGGGAGGGGCGGAGAGACAAGCAGACTTCCCACTGAGCACAGAGACTGACGCAGGACTCGATCCCAGGACCATGAGATTATGACTTGAGCCGAAGTCAGATGCTTAACCAAATGAGCCACTGAGGCGCCCCTCTGAGCTGAGTTCTTTAGCCTCCTCCCAATGAAGTTCGAAATCTAGCAAATGTATTGAGAGGAAAGTTGTTGCTGTTGCTTATTACAGGTACCAGCCCTATAGTAGGACTTCATCTCCTGTGTACAAGATGACAGAAGTTTCCCTCTGCTTTTCTGGAATAGCCCCTAGACTTCTGCACCATCCCAGAACTCTGCAAATGTCCCATGGTGAAAAGCCAATCTTGTGCTTAGAGCTCCTCTAGTTTCTGCCGGTGTCTCTTTTGCCCAGTAGCCTCTTTTATTGGGCCATACCTGACTCTTAGTCCCCTCCTAGGTATCGTATCAGCAGAAGAACCAAGGGAAGGAAATAGCTCGATGACTTTTCCCCCTCTGAAATTTTAGTTCATCTAGTCCTCATCATTTCCACAGCTCTCCAGTGAGTTTTAAAATATAATTTTTGCAAAAAAAAAAATATATATATATAATTTTTGCAATTTATCTTTTTTATAATTGTTGCAGTGGGAACTGCTGCCTGTCACAATCTACTACTTTCTACTGGTGGTGAAGGGTGGTGAAGTCTTGATATAAGATTTTTAAAATCCAAATGGCAACTCCTAATGAATTAATACATCCAGATAATAATCATCGATGGCTACTATATGACAAAATCAGGGACAACTAGACATTATTTACCCCTGATGGGAGAATGAAAGATTTAAGGGACATAGCAACCAATTACAACGTATAGACCTTATTAGGACAGATCAAAACTAAAAAAAAAAAAAGAGAGAGAGAGAGAGACAATCAGATAAATCTGAACACTAGCTGGTAGTGAATGAGATCAAAAAATTATTGCGGGGTTTTTTAGGTGAAAATTACATAATGGTTATGTTAGAAAAAAATCCCTGGGATATATATTAAAGTATTTACAACTAAAATTGTATGCTGGAGATATAGTCAAAATAATCTGAGCAGAAGAAGGAAGACAGGCTAGAATTAAGATGAAATAAGGTTAATAACTCTTAGAGCCTAGGAATGGGTTTCTGGGTGTTCATTATTCGAGTCCCACAATTTTTATATGTGTTTCCAAATTTCCACAGTTAAGTTTTTTGTTTGTTTTTAATACAAATGAATGTTGTCTATTGGTTACCCTGAACAAGTCATCTTGTTCTCTGTGTCTCAGAGTATCTTAGGAGCGTGACCCTTAGCTCACTGGACCTTTGAAATGCCAGAATTTCTTATGCTTCTCTCAACAATGTTTAAAACATTCTGGAGCAGAATTAGAAGCTGGATACAAGCCACATAAGGAAATCAAGTGTTAGGGCTTCTAGCCACATTTCTTTTGGACCCAAACCAAAAGTATGCGGTGTCATCCACTGCCCACCTCACTGTCAAACTTTCAAAGGATAAACACCGGTCACTGATTCAGGCATAAAGACAGAATACTCTAAGTAGAACACTAAGGGTTTTTCATTACCTAACAAAGGGATGTCCTTGGTCAAAGGTTTACTCTACAACTCTCCAAAGTCTTTAGTATCATATCACAAAGGTCAAACTTAAAAGATTTTGCATGGTTGGATTTGTTTTAATGCACAGCAGTAAGCAAAATATGACTATAAATGTTACTATGTACATATTAAAAATCACATTCGACACGAACAATCATTCTAATCCTCTGACATAAACACTGGGAGAGTCCAGGTAAAAACTAGCTCATGTGATCTGGGACACCTGAATGTACACGAGACACGGGGGCATTCTCACCTCTCTGGCTGCGTGATTCCCCAGGACTGCAGCACCAAACTTGCCCTGCTTCACATATTGACCATTTGTGCTATAGAAGCAAGAAAAAGAATAGGTATTAATTCTTCCCTAAACTGAGTAGAACCAGCTTTGCCTTCTCCCATGTAGAAGTGGGGAATCCAGTCATTCAGCCTCAAGAAAAGGATTGAGGTGAACAGTTTATAATTTAAAGCTCTTATACAACTTCTTTACTCTCGAAATACCTACTCGTGATATCTCAGTGGAGTGAGCACTTAAGAAGGCAGACGTTGAGGGGACGAGCACTTCCTAGAGAGAGTATATATGACAACGGCTCTTCAAACTGAAATGTTAAAAAGCATTACTGACCCCCTGCCTATGGGAGGACTGTGCAGCCTAACTGTGTAGCTCCTTTGGCCACCAAGACAGACTTACTGAGAAAAGACAGGAGCTTAACCCAGTATCCCACACCCAACTTCAGAAAGCATTCCTTCTCAGCTACTTACTATCGATATGCATGAACTACTGTTGCAACCAATAAGGTGGAGGTGCCTGTGGGAGTGGGGGCTGCTTTTGCTGGTGCCGGATTTCCTGAAGATGAAGAAGAAAACAAAGATGTCATTCATGTCTTTCTTAAAACTGATTTTTCACCACTGAAGCAGCTTCAGAATTCTCCTTTACATCTAACAGTTAAGTGGTACGATGTTTTCACGGCCGTTATCCTTATCTGACCCACAGAACAGCCCTAAGACCTCATCTAGGGATGAGGACACACGGAGGCTCTAAGCACCCAGGTGTGATGACACGTGATAGGAGCGAGCCTAGGCCTAGAATCCAAGCTGGTTCCACTTCAAACAAGTCTGGGGGCCGGACGAGAGGCCCTGCCCAGAAAGCAAGGTTGGATTCCATCTCTGTTCTTTTCTTTTTCCCCTAGTATTTTGCCAGCTCTAATAAAAATAAAATTACTTCTTCTTTTAGTGTTTTAAAAACACGTGTTTAGAGAAAGCTACATATTTATATTCGCCACATAATGTGTCGATGGAAGAATAGTGAGAACACTGGCATAGACACAGAAACCAAGAACTTACTTTCAAAAGTATCCTTGTTTGATTTCTTTCTTTTTGTATCTTAAAAACAAGATGACAGGCTTAAAATAGAGTCACTTATGCTAAGCCCCAGTCAGCAAATTGAGATTTACTGAAGTTGTCACTGAACTGAGACTTACTTAACAGTTTCGGCTCTCCCTGAAAAGGAATCTGAAACCAGCCAATCAGGAATTCCCTGCTCGGCACTAGTTAGGTCATCTGCCTGACAGACCCCTGCCATCCCCTGAAGGAAAGCAATCTTGCAGTAACAATCTTGCTTTTTTGCCTACTGTAACTTCCTTGTTCTTGCTCCCTTCTGCCTATAAAAGTCATTTTGTTCAACTCCTCAGAGCTCCTTTCTATCTCCTAGATGGGATGCTGCCTAATTCATGAGTCACGAATAAAGCCAATAAGTTCTTTAAAATTCACACAGTTGAATTTTGTTTTTAAACAATACTGACACCTTTTTTTCTGATTATAGACTACATGTACTCTATAACGGGCAAAACTTAGCACATGCAGAAAATAAAAATGACCTGTAGTCTCACCAATTAAAAATAAATGTTAATAATTTCATGTATTTCTTCCTGGTTCTTTTTCAAGACACATAAAATTCATGGCTTTTTTCTTACATTTTTTAAACAAATTTTATGATATAACTTGACTACCTCCTTTTCTTATTTAGAACTAGTAGTTCTTTAAAACAGTCTCCAAGACAAAGATAAAATAACCCTAAAGATGCTTTTTGGTGGTTACATAAAATACTATATTAGAACTCAGCCAGAATTTATCCAACGTCTTTATTACTTGACATTTCTGTGGACTGTTTCCAATTTTCCTCTATCATAAATAATGCTGTGGCGAACTTCCTGAAAACACATTTTGTACGTAGCTCTAATCACTTTCTTAAAATAAACTCTTAAAACTGGAATTCTGGGGTGAAGGAGTGTAAAATTTTAAGGTTTTGTTACATCCTGCCCAAGTGCCCTTGAGAAATGTGGCACCTGTTTACAGCCCAGGAGCAGGGTGAATGTGCCAGCTTTGCATCCCTGCCTATAACAGGAGACTATCTTTTTAAATCTCTACCAACGAAAGAGGGGCAGTAGGAAAAAGGGAAATGCCATGTCACTGTTGTTTTCATTTATTGATTACAGTGAAGCAGAGATTTAACATTTTCTAAAGATTTGTACTGGTACTTTTGATTTGTTTTGTTTTGAATGAATTACCCACTTACGTTGTTTGCTTACTGTTCTAGTCTGGTCTTCATGGTTTCCTTATTATTTTATAAAAACCGACAATGTCGTTGTCAATTCAACCAGTACTGCCCAGGTGTACATCACATGACAATAAAACTTTTCTCCTGATAAGCTAGCTTTAAGAAAAAAACGTTACTAAGGCCAGAGGCAGGTTATCAGGACAGGTGTGGAGAAAACACCGAGGAGAAAATACTGTCTCCCCAAGGTCAGCCTAGCATCCTCCTTCAGGTTAGTTCTGCTTCTCCCAGTCTGTGCTCGTCTGCTAGCTAATACCCTGGAAATGGAAGGCTGCTCATGGATTTGCTAGAAGGGTCAGATGCCCACAATCATGGGGTCTTCTCATTGGCTTAGTTGTCTTTGCTCTCTGAAATCAGATTGCAGATTCTGAATTCCCCACTGACAAGGATTTCTTTTAATATGTACTTACAAATCTTTCTTTCTTTCTTTTTTTTTTTTTTTGAGTAAAGTTTTCTTGAATTACAGTTGTTCGTGTCTGTTCTTTTTCCCTTCCTTTTTTCTTTTTTCTGGTATGTATGCATGCGCGTGCACCCCCCCACACACCCACACCCACACTCCATGTGTTGAATCTTCTTTGTCATCCTTACTATTTGTCACACTTCCTTTTAGAACATTTTTATGTCTGAAATTTTTTTAACAATTTCCTCCTGTTAACCTTCTATTTTTCTTCAGGTATAACCTGCTGTTTTTATTCATTCTTGTGTTCCTTCTCGTTTAGCCTTCATTTCTGAAATTTTTCTTACGTCTCTAATTCTTTCCCGAGTCTTGTCACTTCTGAGATTTTCTAATTTCATTTATGTTTTCATTTCATGTCTTATATTTTTTTCCTAATGTTAACAAGTGGTTGTAGTGATGGATCTATTCAGTAAGAAACATTCTCACAGAATAGAGCTCTCACTCTGCAAGGATATCATTGTTTTTTGCTTTCTCTGTTCTTATAACTTGACATGGAGTTGGATTCTGCTAAGTACCTACTGCTCATTTTAACACAAAATTTGCTTTTCTAAACTTCTAGAAGGAGAGAGGGTTCAAGGTGGCTTTCTTAACTTCATAGAGCTCCCTCTTCTGTTGCTTTCGAATAGAGCTCAAAAATATGGTGGCTTCCTTCTCCTGAGACTTCTCGATCCTACTTCTATCCCTACTTTTATCTGTATCTTTTCTCCTTCGCTTCTATTATATCCCTATCCTCCTCAATTTTAATTTCATTCCCAGTTGGTTCTTCTCGTTGTGGGGACCTGTCCTGGAAGCTCACCCTAGTGAATGAGTTTCAAAAGTTCAGGGGCGCCTTGCTGGCTCAATTGGTAGAGCATGCGACTCTTGATCTCAGGGTCATGAGTTCAAGCCCCATGTTGGGCATGGAGCTTACTTTAAAAATAAATAAATAAATAAAAATTCACAGGCGTAAGACTGCTCCAGTTCTTTTGGTCCCCATTATCAACGTACCTACCCACAGCTAGGGCAGCAAAACACTTTCTAGTTTCAGCTTCACCTGCCACATTTTCCACGAACATCTGGTGGCTGTTTTGGGGTTTTTCCATGCTCAGATTTAGATATCCCATTGCTATCCTGTTTTCTCCCATGCAAATGCTGATACCACACAAGCCTTGGAGCTGTTAGTGGTTTGTCCTGACCCGCTTGTATTTTGGGATATTCATGAAGATACCTTTTCAACTGGATTTGTTGTAAATATTATCCATAGGCTTGTCTTTTATATCTTCTCTGTTTTTATATTGAGATCTGAAGAGATTCAAGAACTATGCTGCAGCGATGTTCCCTGCGAAGACTTCTTACACAAATATCCCTTGAACACAGAGTATCTCCCATCTTGCTACTTTTCTTTTTCTTTGTAAATGCCTACATAAGACTGTACCGGTAATTTTTAAGTTGAAATGCCCTGTAATTCCCCCCTTTAAAAGTATACTTAACTCAGAGTTGCTATTTTCCGATTAAAACAAAATCAAGTTACCTCATCAGCTGGGGGTTGGGGTGGTATCCACATCCATTAACTCAACCGCTTTAAACTGAGTCAGAAACACACTGCTGATGAAGAGCTATGTCAGAGGAAATGTAAAGGCAGAGCCTACTAGAAATCTGGCCCAGGACCAGCAATCTATAGCAAAGCTGCCAAAAGTGACAGGTAAGATTTAGAGCAGAGGTCAGCAAACATTTTCTGTACATGGCCAAAGAGTAAATATTTTAGGCTTATGGGCCATATCATATCTGTTGCAACTCTTCAACTCTCAATAATCTAACAACATCCTCAGTGCCAGCTTTGTGCCCAACATGTAAAAGGCACTCAATACTTTCATCTTTATTCAACAAACAATTTAATGTCCCTTATCGCCTGTTCTGCTCAGCACTATTTCTATCAGCCTCCCTCTCCTCTTCAGGCTCTTACGCAAAGATAGCAAAGTGTAGAGGAAAGAGCTTTGGAGTGAGTCAGATCAGGGTTCAAATTTCAACCATGTCACTCACTGCTGTATGACCCTGATCAAGTCCCTAAACCTCTCTCAGCCTCTAAACTGGTGGTAGCCTTCCCTATTTCACAGCACACCGCTGAGACAACTAAATAAGGCAATCTATGTAAAGCACCTGAGACCAGACCGAAAGCAGGCATTTTAGAAATATAAGTTGCCCCTTTCGCTCCTTTCATTCAACAGATATTCATTCAATGTGTCTCCATCATGATGAAAGGTACAGGGGATACAGCACTGAGCATCACTGTCCAGGATGAGGACATCACTTTTTCCAGTGAGGAAAAAGTCACTGTCAGCATACATCTAACCTATCCAGGTAAAAGAAATGAGAAACAGCTCTTCCTTCCCGCCAACACATTGGACAGTGCCTCAGGCAGCGCTAGAGAGTGCTGTTCACATGGGGAAAAACAGTTTGCCTGAGACCTCCCTCCCCCAGCTTCCAACAAAGGGTATACTATCTAGGTGCTGGAATTTGGGATATCAGAGCTTAGAGAGGAATACACCACTGGCAGTGAACTTGGCCAGACTGATGGAAGACAGACAACCTGGCATGTCACTTTTGGAAGAGGGCTTATCCTTCCAACTAATCTGTTAGGGACCAATCCTAACCTCTTCACTTACCTGTTGCTGCTGCTCCTGGACCTTTTTTAGGCTGCTTTGGGGCTGTGTATTGGAAGAATTCATTCCCATGGCCAGCAGATGCCTGATCCAGTCCAAAAAGAGAGGCCAATCTGGCACTGTTAGTAGAAAATGAAAATGACATTTCACTTGACATTATCTCAAATCTGGAATCACTATAAAAGCTGCTCACCTCCAACCTTGAACAAATACCTCCTTGACTGCATATCCCACCATACTGGAAAGTGTCTTTGAAATCAAGATTGTATTTCTGGGGATGCCTGGGTGATCTAGTCAGTTAAGCATTTGCCTTCAGCTCAGATCATGGTTCTAGGGTCCTGGGATCAAGCCCCACATCAGGCTCCTTGCTCAGCAGGGAACCTGCTTCTCCCTCTGCCTGCTGAATCCCCTGCTTGTGCTCTCTTCTCTGTCAAATAAATAAATAAAATCTTTAAAAAAAAATTGTATTTCTGATCTAAACAGCATCCACTGAGCTTGTCTGTCCACAGGACTTTGGTCAAGGCATATATTTTGAACCTCAGTTTCTGTGTATGTAAATTGAGGTGATTGGTAAATTGAGCAGACACTCTCTGTGGTCTCTTTAAACCATAAAATCTTGCCTTTAGCAAGTCACAGTTTCCTACCGTCTACTCATTTATTACACTGAAATAGAACTGTACTTCAAATTTACTCCATCAAACACGGTCCTATCATTTCAACTAACGGGCAGAAGGATTCTTTCTCATCCCTTGCAATGAATCTTATGCCCCAATCATCCCAAAGAAACTGCTCTTGTTAAGGTCACCAACAACCTCTTTGTTACTAAACACAGTTTATCAGTCCTTATCTTATTTGGCCTTCATGCCGCCTTTTTACACTGTCAACTAATTTGTTTTTCTTCAAACAAACTCTTCCCTTGACTTCTGTGAGGATATTTGCAGGGGTGGGAGGGCCTGGCCCAAGTAAGGTATCAATAAATGCTAACGAGATCCCTCCCTTGTCTTCCCAGGTCTCTGGCTCCTTGTTTGACTCCTGGATTCTTCTTCCTTTGCCCAGCACTTTATTTTCTCTTTTCAAAGATGTATTTATTTGAGGGGATGGAAGGAAAAACTTTAAGCAGACACCCTGCTGAGCATGGAGCTTGCTCTCACAACCCTTGAGATCACGACCTGAGGACCTGACCCGAAACAGAGAGTCGGACGTTCAACCACCTGAGCCACCCAGACGCCCCTACCCAAACCTTTTAAATGCCCATGCCCCCAGATTTCACTCTCCCCCTCCCTTGGCAATCTAATTCATTTATGTTGGTATCAAGTGCTATCCAAATGCTGATAATGTTCAAATCTGTATCCTCAACCCAGAATTTGCTCCTGAGTGTCAGAAAATACAGATATCCCACCAGCCACACAAATGTAATGTGTCCACTAGAACTACTTTTCAATCCCCACTGCCCCAGCAAAACCTGCTCTCACTCTTGTGTTCTTTTCTCTTGGTGAAAATACTTTTTGTATGAGGGTCCCCGAGACCACCACCAGGTGCAGTGATTTGGCAGGACTCACTGGACTCAGCACACAGCCGTACTCATGGCTCAGATGTATTACAACAAAAAAGATAACACAGCAAAACCAGCAAAGGGAAAAGGCACGTGGCGGCAAAGTCCAGAGGAAATGAGGAGCATCCAAGAGTCCTTGTCCAGTGGAGTGACACTGGACACATTTAATTCCTCCAGCAAAGAGTCGTAACAAGATATATAAAGTACGGTCTCCCAAGGAAGCTCATTAGAGACTCAGTGCCCCAGGTTTTTATCGGGAGTTGGTCACACAGAAACCCTCTAGCATGAACCCAAACTACACTCCCAGAAAGAAGGTTCGGTTCAATATAAACCTATTGTTTGTACAGTTTAGGCACAGTGAGCAACACATCATTTATGGAAAGCTTTGTTTCAGTGTGGGGAACTGTTTACCAATCAAGTTCCCATACGCCAGCCAAGTGCCAACCTTGTAAACAGGATTTTCTAAAGATGATGTCGTCACGTCTCCTGTGTTAAATCTTTTCTGCAAACATACACAATCAAAACTGAAATCTGGGCATCATCCTTGGCTTTTTCTCTCCCTGGTGCTCATGACCAGTCCCTGAATCCATTTGATTTTACTTGCTCAGTATTTCTTGAACCCCTCCATTTCTTCCCATCCTCACTGCCACTCCCCTAGCTCAGGTCGCCATCATACCTAACTAGAATTATTCTGACAACCTCCTGATTTATCTCCCTGTCCTGGTCTTGTCGGCTTCTTATCCATTCTCCACACTGCATCCACAGTGATCTTTCTAAAAACCAAACTTGATCAAGTCTCTTTCCTCCTTAAAACCCTCAGTAACACCTCAATATTACCAAGATAAAAATCCAAACTCCACAAGACAGCTTTACAAAGTCCTTCAAGACCTCACCTCTCCACATTTCCCCAACTTCCTAACTGGCCATTTCTCAACTCCAACTGTGTGCTACACAGAACTTTTAGTTTCTCAAATTAGGCAAGATCTTTCTAATCTCCAACCTTTGGATATCCTGATCCCTCCACCTGAAACATCCTTCCTATTCCTTCTCTCCCCTGGAAGTTGCCCCTAATCTCAAAGTCTAGATTAGATGATCTTCTTAGGGGCTCCCACAGGAGTCTACTTCATTCACTCAAGAAATATGTATCTGATGCTGTGCTAAATGCCGAGTATATACCGATGAGCAAAGCTGAGTTCTATTTTCAAGGAGCTTATATACTCTTACAAGGATATTAAGTATTACATAATAAATAACTGCAAACTGTAATATAAGATATATAACAAGTAGCTACTGTATGGAGTTATACTCCATATAGATTAATAAAAATTATTCAATCAGTTATTACAGAACATGATAATTGACTATTATAATCACTACTTGACTATATTTTGCCTAGGGTCTGGTATATAACAGGATCAATAAATGAACTCAAAGTCTAGTCTAGCTCTGAGCTCCTCTTCTCCAAAGGCATCTTTGGTTTAGGTAATGTAAATATTGAGGGGTGCCTGTATGGCTCAGTCAGTAAAGCACTGCAACTCTTGATCTCGAGGTTGTGAGTTCAAGTCCCACATTGGGCACAGAGATTAATTAAAAAAAAAAAACACAAAAAAACAAGGGGCACCTGGGTGGCTCAGTGGGTTAAAGCCTCTGCCTTCGGCTCGGGTCATGATCTCAGGGTCCTGGGATCGAGCCCCACATCGGGATCCCTGCTCGGCAGGGAGCCTGCTTTCCCCTCTCTCTCTCTGCCTGTCTCTCTGCCTACTTGTGATCTCTCTCTCTCTGTGAAATAAATAAAATCTTTAAAACAAAACAAAACAGACCTTAAAAAACATACTGAAACTTCATAACTTTTGGAGGCCTGTCCCCCTAATAATTTTAATGTATAATACGTACTAACATTTTGCAAAATAAACTCAATATGATTTGAAACTATTATCCTGTTTTCTCGAAATAGTGTACTGTAAATTTCCTTTAAGTTTCCTGTAAATGGGGTCAACAATGCCTCCCCTAAAGGACTAAGAGGTTAAGTGAGATTACAGGTGTAGAGAGCAGTGCTGTGCTAAGTAAGACTGAACAAATGCTAATAAAATTAAGACTAAACCAAGATTTCTCCTTTAACTGAGGCAATCTGGGAAGATTCCCTAAAGAATAAGATTCTGAGGGCACTTGGGTGGCTCAGCTGGTTAAGCATATGCCTCCGGCTCAGGTCCTGATCCCAGGGCCCTGAGATCAAGTCCCACATCAGGTTCCCTGCTTGGCAGTAGAGGGAGTTTGCTTCTTCCTCTACCCCTCCCCCCTGCTCATGATCTCCCTCTCTCTCTCTTTCAGATAAATAAATAAAATATTTTAAAAAAATAAGATTCTGGGAGAGTTGGGCAATGCCTTTAACACAGTGAAAAATTTACAAAACTTAGAACCTAGTTAAGATATAATAGTTTATGCATAGATAATTGATAAGGAAAGAATATCCTTGTTAGCTTCAGTGTGGATATGGATATTGGATTTGCTGTTTTCATTTTGCTGCTATGTTTTTTTTAAGGGAAAAATAAAAGTATCATATGTAAACTATATTGCCATAGATGCTCTAAAGGCTAGCCAGTTGATGACTGCAAAATCAATCCAAAAACCAGGTCAATCCAATTATCTTTCAGATCCATTCCATTTTTTAAAAATATTTATTTATTTATTTATTTTTGAAAGAGAGAGAGAGCCTGCGCGTGGGTGTGCACAAGAAGGGAGGGGGCATAGGGAGGAGAAGTGGGTTCCCACCGAGCAGGGAGTCTGAGGTGGGACTCAGTACCTGAGCCAAAGGCAGACGCTTAGCTGAATGAGTCACCCAGATGTCCTCCATTCTATTTTCTAATATTTTTAAATGAACTCTATATAGACTTAGGGGCTTAAGTTTCTTGTAAATTATTATTTTTTCACTTTTACAGTATTCTAAAATGTACACATTTCTCTAAGTTACCAAGAATGGGCATGCTAACTCTGGACTTGAGTCTCTGTGTTTATAATTCACAGGAAAAGTCATTATGGCATTAATCTATTTTAAAAATAAATGTTAGCCAATGTATTTAGTTGTCAAAGTCTACCTAAACTTAGCTTTATACTCCTTTTCTTTTCTCATCAAAAACGGTAACATAGTGGCGCCTGGGTGGCTCAGTGGGTTAAAGCCTCTGCCTTTGGCTCAGGTCATGGTCTCAGGGTCCTGGGATCGAGCCCCGCATTGGGCTCTCTGCTCAGCAGGGAGCCTGCTTCCCCCTCTCTCTGTGCCTGCCTCTCTGCCTACTTGTAATCTCTCCTCTCTGTCAAATAAATAAAATCTTTAAATACAAAACAAAACAGAAAAAAAAAACAACACAGTAACACAGGAGCATCTGGGTGGCTCAGTCAGTTCAGCTCAGGTCATGATCTCAGGGTCCTGGGATCAAGCCCCAGGTCAGGCTCCCCATTCGGTGTGAGGCCTGCTTCTCCTTCTCCTTCTCCTTGCCACTCCCTTCAAGTGCTTTCTCTGTCAAATAAATAAATAGATATTCATAAAGAAAAATAACACATAGCAGTTATACTATAGTCATGTTTTTTTAAAAACAGGGATTCCTTTTGCTATTAAAGTATATCTTTATAAACTATGGCATCAAACATCTACTTCTACAATAATAATAACGAGCACATGGCAATCTAGTGGAAATCTGCTTGCCTGATTTCAAATCCAGGCTCTTTCACTTTTTAGCTGTGTGACCCTGAACAACTTACCTCTCTGACTCTTAATTTCCCATGTGCAAAATGGGTATGGTAGTAAAAACTACCTAATAAACAAGTGGGGGAAAGTAAATATGACCATGTCTACTTATTACTTGGTATAGTACCGGGCACAGAGTAAGTACACAATACATGTTTTACATACATGTGCACATTATTCTGTTACCTTGAAATGTCGCTTGAACTCAGATACCCCTGTAAGGGAGAAAGCATGATCAATCAATGCACAAACTGACCTGCAACTATAAAATGCTATTAGCTGAAATGAAGTACCATACATTTAGCAGACATTCACATATTTCTTCCCTTCAAAGTCATGATGGTAGGAAAAGAGCTTAAGATAAATAAAACCAAAAAAAAAAAGCAAGCCTTCTGAGTACTACTTCTAGGTTAAATATGGCTTTGAAAAGGCCTGGAAACTTGGAACACAGATAATCAGTCATCTCTACAGCCATCCTAGGCACTAATACTCCCACTTCTACCAGGCTTGAATATCCTATATGGAATCAAGTTAAAATACTTGAAAATTAATAGACAAGTCTATTTCCAGCAAACCACAGTTATAAGAGGAAGTGGAAAGCAACTGCAATACTTACTGTCATATGTTCCACTTCCTCAGGAAAAAACAAAGAAGGAATAGCTGAATCAGAGACCACTGGTAAAACTTTCAATATTCTCAATCTTAAATTTGATTTGGTTTCTCTGGTTATTTCTGGGAACAAAAATAAGTGGTCTGTACAACTTTGTTCACTAAGCCTTTTATCATTCAATTAGCTGCTGTCCGTTTTTAAGAGCACAGTTTTAAAACAAGATCTTATTTATTTAAGAGAGAAAGAGAGGGAGAGAACGAGTGGGAGGAGGGGCAGAGGGAGAAGCAGACTCTCTGGAGAGCAGGGAGCCCAACGTGGAAGTCGATCCCAGCACCTTGGAATCATGACCTGAGCCACAGGCAGGTGCTTAATGAACTGAGCCACCCCAGCATCCTAGGATCACAGTTAAACACCTAGAACTAAAATGTTCCATGTCTTTAATGAGCCTGCTCAGAAAAGCAGGATAGCTGAGCCACCAAGAACTACCTCAGGCCAGGAATCTGGAAAAGAACACATGACTGGTGTTATCTACTCTGTCATTTTCCATCAGTAGCACACTGCTTGTTGCCTAAAAGTTGGGAGCTTTAACATTCATTTACAGACTTCTCCCAGATATTTTTACCTAGGGAAAATGTGAATTTATAGTATCTCTTATAGGGGCACCTGTGTGGCACCAAGGTATAGAACAAATGCTCACTCTTCTATATCTTGGTGTATTTGCCAAGGTATATGGAAATGCTCACTCGGTATTATAAGTTGTACAAAGAGAAGGCAAGCACTCTTGACTTTTTTCATCCATAGGTTTTTTTTTTTAAGATTTTATTTTTATTATTAGAGAGAGAGTGAGGGTAAGCGAGTGAGTGAGAGAGAGACCATGTGCACACAGGAGCCAGGGCACAGAGGTAGAGGGAGAAACAGATTTTTTGCTGAGCAGGAAGCCTAACGAAGGGCTCGATTCCAAGACCCAGAGATCAGGACATGAGCTGAAGGCAGGCGCTTAACTGACTGAGCCACCCAGGTGCCCCTCTTGATAAGTTTTTAAATACAGAAATAAAATACTAATTCTCAAGGTGCCAACAGTTTGTTTCAACCAAAAATTTTAAAGACCATGAAACAACTGTAATCCTTCCCATTGATTATTAGGCTTGCTTTGTACAGTTTTGGCTTGCATGGCCATATATGCAGTAACTCATTACCATACAGTGAGTTCTGCCCGTATTTGGTTTTGATTTCTCTACGTCCTTACCAGCACATTATTGTACCTTTTGATAACAGCCATTCGAGTGGGTGTGAAATGGTATCTCTTTGGCTTTGATCTGCATTTCCCTAATAACTAATGATGCTGAGCATCTTCTTATGTACTTGTTGGTAATTTGTATATCTCCTTTGGAGAAATATCCATTCAGATCTTTTGCTCACTTTAAATTGGGTTCATCTCTTTATTTTTCACCTGAATCTATTTGCTAGCTCATTAGCTTTTTTTTTTTTCTTTAACAGATACAGTCAACAGCAGCAGGCTGGACTATGTGGAAATTTTATTGAGTGGTTTTTTTTTTTTTCTGTTCTTTTTTTTTTTTTAATTTTTATTAACATATAATGTATTATTTGCCCCAGGGTACATGTCTGTGAATCGTCAGGCTTACACATTTCACAGCACTTAACAGCACATACCCTCCCCAATGTCCACAACCCAGCCACCCTATCCCTACCCACCCCCCCCTTTATTGAGTGTTTTGGGTGCAACAGGATAAAAGGAACCAAAGCAGAGCTTAACCCTAAAATAACTCAACTGAAAGAACCTAAAGTGGAACTCAGTGGACACAGACTATCTAAAGTGAGAGCAGGGGTGGAACAGGGTGGTAAGGGTGAAAAAAGGACTGAGGGTAGGTAATGTGCAGCCAGTCACAGTATAAGTCAAAAGATCCTATTCAACACCAAAGGAGAGACTATCTCATTTTATGATCATTCTTGTACTGAACTCTCCAACAGAACCAACTTGAGAACAGGCACAGTACCTTAATATTTTTGTAGCCTCTTAGTAGTAACATGAGGAGTATACGCTGGTGTATTCATCATTCTTCTGTACACTTTTAAATTTGTTAAACATGTGTTCAAAGAAAGGGCTCTGTAAGGATCAGGACTGGCAACTCACTTTCAAAAGAGTCAAGCTGTCTCCTGACATAACGTGAGGGAAAAGGCTAAACTGATTATGGGAAAAACCAAGACCCTGCCTCCTGAAGTCTTGCACCCCAGGCTAGTATACATAATGACTGGAGGCAGGGGACAGCGACTGCAGTCTTACATCGGTTTTAAGCTTTAAAGTGCAATTTAACAGCTATCATTCATTCAACAGGCACTTCTGAAGCACACACAACGTACTGTGCTGAGCGCTACACACAGATGAACAGCAAAAGCAGTCCCTGTACTGTCAGGGTTCATAATCTAATAGGTTCGGCGTTGCAAGGATGGAGGTAATCAGCCTAGCTGTGCGAATAAGGAAGAGAAGGCAATGCATTCTGCCTGGGTCTGTGAGAGAAGGGAAAGCACCAAAAGGTGACATCCGCGCCGGGCCTTGAAGGATGCCGGAGCTGACCCACAAGGTCCAATTCTGAAGGGTCACTGCTTTGTCCAAAGGGAAGAGAAAGTCTCATACTGGCCCCAGCTGACTCCTATAAAAACTCTGAGGCAGATGTTGTCATCAGTAATCACCTCCATTTCACAGAAGGAGAAACTGACCCACAAAGCAAAATGGGAACCCCAGGGCCATACTGAGTGACAGAGGACATGCCAGGTCCAGAATGGCACAGTTTCGAGCTCTGCCCGGATTCTGAAACCTGTAGAGCACCGGAATGTGGCAGGGGTCTGGACCCGGAAGTTGGGGAGAAGTCTGATAAGAGTGCGACCCCTCCACCCATTTGCCCAGTTCTCTCAGCTACGCCTTCTGTCCCACGCTTCTCGGTAACTCACCCGCCGCTAGGAGAGAGAAAGTCGGTGTCGTCTTCGTCTCCCGCACCGAACATCGCGGTGCCTTTCGCCCAGCGGTAGGTGGGAAGCAAGAGTGTTTTCGGGCCTTTCACCGCCGACGTCGTGAAATGTCGCGGCGGCGTGCTGCTTTCCGGCAGGACGAACTCTCGCACGGTGGCTCGGCGGGGCGGGGTCTAGGCTCCCGAGAAGGTGGGGGAAAGGCAAATGAAAGGACCTCGCGGGCACGCGCGCCCGTGACGTAAGGCTTCACCAGCCTACAGAGGCGGTGAAATCCGCGGGAGCTCCGAAATCCTGCACACGGATTGGCCGACGAGGCAGGAGGCGGGGTAGGGGCGGGAATCAGCGGCCTCGGTGGCGGTCGTGGACACGTAGAGCCCGGCAGAAGTGGAGGGGGCTTCCGAAGAGTCGCGGGGGTGGTGACGGGTTAAGGTTCTAAGAGGGAGGTGCCGGTGGCGAGACTCGATCTGGAAGGTAAGCACCCACCGCCGCTCCCTGACCCCTGGCATGGGCACAGTCCTTTCTCCGCGGGGACAAGGGCCCTCCACGCCACTCTTCTTCGCTCTGCGAAAGGAGAAAGGGCCCGGGACTGGCAGGCTGGAGACCGAGCCTTCGGCCGGGCCCCTACAATAACATAGCTAGAGTGACCTTGGGGCTGGGTGCTCGGTGCCTCACTTTCCCCGTCTATAAAACAGGCCTGTCGTCCCTCTCGCTTGTCCCCTGTGGCCGACCTCCCTATTTATTCAAAAGGTCTTTGTCCAGTGTTCCTATGTGCCGGCTGGTCAAGAAGCTTTTAGACCTCAGAGGTCTAAAAGTCTCCTCATAATCCCAGAATTTGCAATAGGGAAACGAAGTAATAAGCACTTGGAGGACTCGTCCGAGGTCACACAGAGTAAAGGGCAGACTGGGGCTGGATACCTCGTCTCTTGATTCAGGACTTAGTAAGCTGATGGGTGAACAAGAACCTTATCAACTCTTAAGCACTGTGCGCCCTTAAAGAGTGGTTATTTCTAGACTGTGGTGTACATCTGGAGAGAATTCCCCTCCCTATACAGGTGAGATGCAGAAGAGCAGGGATATTCTGGGGGTGAGTGATGGAAGAGAGAAAACTTTAGAAGAGAAAATCCCCAGTCCCAATCTTGGTCTGAGTTTTGTTTAGTCTTTTTGCCACAGACCTAAGTCAACATCAGTTGTTGGGGAGTTCTCTTTCTCCAGTTCCCACCTTCTCTGTATCTTATATGTCTTTGGTTAACCTGGTATAATTCTTTTTTTTTTTTAAGATTTTATTTATTTATTTGACAGAGATCGCAAGTAGGCAGAGAGGCAGGCCAGGGTGGGGGGTGGGGAGCAGGCTCCCTGCTGAGCAGAGAGCCAGATGTGGGACTCCATTCCAGGACCCTGAGATCATGACCTGAGCGGAAGGCAGAGGCTTAACCCACTGAGCCACCCAGGCGCCCCTAACCTGGTATAATTCTTGAAACAATCTCCAAGTACGCCTAATTTAGTCAAGGTGTGGGTAAGCCTATAGTGTATCACTGTAGCATCTGTTTCCATAGATCTCAACTGGAAAATTGTTTCACTTGGGGCTTTTCTTGATCAGGTTAGTACAACAGGTGTCCCTTACCTGGATGTTTTAGTCTGTTAACATGAAATTGAAGTAAAGTGACTGGTGGTGATCCACCTCCTAGAAAACTTCATACTTCTTGGTACTTCCCTTGTTCTGCTTTTTTTTTTTTTTTTTAAGATTTTATTTATTTGACAGAGAGAAACACAGTGAGAGAGGGAACACAAGCAGAGGGAATGGTAGCGGGAGAAGCAGGCTTCCCACCGAGCAGGGAGCCCGATCACGACCCTAGCCGAAGGCAGATGCCTAACGACTGAGCCACCCAGGCTCCCCATGTTCTGCTTTATATTATAGTTTGTGTACTTGTACTAAATTGTAAGCTCCTCAAGGACAAGGACAGTTTTATTCATCTTGATGTCACCTGTGTCACAGAGGCCTATGCCTTCCTGACCATAATGGATTATTCTTCTTTATTAGACTGAGTCATGGAATTCATCCTTATTCCCATTCCTTAATTTATGCTCTTGGGATTTTTTTTCACCTGTGACCCAGAGAGCCAGGCAACGGCTCTTGCTTTCCAGAAAGATAAAAATGCTGTAGTAGCTGTGAACTCTCTTTTGCTAGTTGAAGACTATTTTATTATTGTTTTTAAAGCTCTAGGGGAGGGGGAAGAGGAGGATAGAATAGCTAGAAATAGTATATGTAGCTCTGATTTTTGTTAGTAAAGGATTCCTCTATTAAACCGAGAGACAGGGCTGTTGCCTGCCTGTTGTCAGGGCTGTTGGTTAAGGCAGTGCAGGCTGACAGTGAAAACAGTGATACAACTGGAATCTAAGCACTAGAACTGGAACCCTTTGCAGTAGCTCTGTTTAGAATATGAACTTGGCTACCTCTCAGGGAGAGGGAGAATGAACTGCCTAAGTGACATTGCTTCTTCTAACCCTTTTCCCCAGGGCTGGTTGGTCATCGTCATTTGAGCACCGAAACATCTGACTAGTGCTTTAAAAAAAAAAAAAATGCTAAAAGATCATTTGAATGCTTATCCCGAATTCTTGAGTTGGGGATGTTTTCATCCAGGGTATTTAAGTAGCCTTTTTAGATAGGCAGGCATGTAAAATCCCAATTGGGACACCACAAATATGCATGCCCAGGTCACCACTGTGGGAACACAGCTGCCAGTTCTGATCGGCAGTATGAGAAAGGGGAAGATGGTGGTGAGGCTTCCTCAGTCTTGCAGGATTTGAACTGCAGGATTAGGTAAAACTAAAAAGCCACTGTTGGGGCAGCTGGGTGGCTCAGTTAGTTAAGCTTCTGACTCTTGATTACAGCTCAGCTCATGATCTCAGGGTCATAAAGTTGATCCCACATCAGGCTTCATGCTCAGGGGGAAGTCTGCTTGAGATTCCCTCCTCCTGCCCCCTCTCCGCTTGTGCTCTCTCTCTCTCAAATAAATAAAATATTTTTTAAATAAAAAAAATTTTTAAACAAATTTAATAAAAAGGCACAGCTTTCCTGAATTAGAATATTGGACCAGGAATTAAAAAATCTGAATTCCCATCCCAGCCCTTCTAACTCTCTCTGAGCTTGGGCCAGGCTCCCTAAATACTTTGTAAAAGGAGTGGTTTAAACCCAGATATCTATTAAGTACTGCTGGGGATACAGAGGTAAGGAAAGCACAACCCTGATCTCAAGTTTGAATTAAGCATTTTTGTTTTTTTGTTTTGCTTAAATTCACAGTTTTTAAGTGTATTTATAAAATATTGACTCCTCCCCCCGGAGATTAACCAGGAAGTGACAATTTTAACAATTCCTTTCAAATTATCAGCAATTTTGGGGGCGCTGGGTGGCTCAGTTGGTTAAGCATCTGCCTTTGGCTCAGGTCATGATGCAGAGTCCTGGGATAAATCCCCATATCCGCCTTACTGCTCTACAGGGGAGCCTGCTTCTCTATCTCCTCTGCCTGCCACTCCCCCTGCTTGTGCACATGCATGCTCTCTTTCTCTCCCTCAGTGTGGCAAATAAACAAAATCTTAAAAAAAAAAAAAAAAATTTATAAGCAATTTTGCTGTAGAGATGATAATTTTTATATCCAGGTATACCGATACGAATCTGTACTAGTGAATGCATTGTAAATATTAAACTATAAAAATTATTAAAGTTTGAGGTTGGGGCACCTGGGTGGCTCAATGGGTTAAAGCCTCTGCCTTCGGCTCAGGTCATGATCTCAGGGTCCTGGGGCTCTCTGCTCAGCGGGAGCCTGCTCTCCCCTCCCCCTGCCTGCCTCTCTGCCTACTTGTGATCTTTCTCTGTCAAATAAATAAATAAAATCTTTTAAAAAAAAAAGTTTGGAGTGCCTGGGTGGCTCAGTGGGTTAGGGCCTCTGCCTTCAGCCCAGGTCATGATCTCAGGGTCCTGGGATCGAGCCCCGTATCGGGCTCTCTGCTCAGCAGGGAGCCTGCATCCCCCCCACCCCCCCGCCTGCCTCTGCCTATTTGTGATCTCTCTCTCTGTCAAATAAATCAATACATAAAATCTTTAAAAAAAAAAAAAAGTTTGAGGTTATAACCAGGTTAGGTGATAAGTG
>CM053615.1:60633760-60650939 GCA_028646535.1 Procyon lotor
AAAAAAAAAAAATTGCATCCACCCAGCTCTGTTTTCATTTTGTTTATAGCATAAGATGTACAGATATCTGTACTCTCTCAACGCAAGCATTTGGATGACTACTGGTTTTCCCACAGATTGGCAAATGCTTTTTGAGATGTTTGAGTTTTAATTGAAATGTAGGTCTTAATCCTATGGACCAGTGTGCTGCTTTCAAGTAATCACAGTATTATTTATTCCTATTGTAACTCATGAGTTTATTGAGGCCCAAACATGTGACTTACGGAGGGGACAGAACTAGCGAGCGACAGAGGGGCTAGCCAAGCCTCCTGACCCTGCTTAAGTACTTCAGACTGTACCACGCAACCATCAATTCTATTTCTAGGGGCGTCTGGGTGGCTCAGTTGGTTGAGTGACTGCCTTCCGCTCAGGTTATGATCCCGGAGTCCCAGGATCAAGTCCCACGTCAGGCTCCCGGCTCCATGTGGAGTCTGCTTCTCCCCTTTCATGCTCTCACTCTCTCTCTCAACTAAATAAATAAAATCTTTAAAAAAAAAAAAAAAATTCTATTTCTATTCTTTAGAATCTGAACGTTGCCAAGTGGAAGTCCTGAACATGTTCAGATAAGTAGGGGAGGGCTTAGGGCTTTCCTTTTAGGAGCCAAGGAAGAGGTAAGTTAGGGGATTAGTCTTCCTTCCTCTCCTCTCCTCCCAAAGGGGGTTCCTCCTGCTGACATTTAACCATATCTGGCTAGTGTTTATTATCCAGGCAGCCCTACCACGTTTCGTTTCCACGGACCGTAAACAACATACGTAACACACGAGTAGCCATGAGTTGCCGAGATGGCTGTGAAGGAGTCCAGTTGAAGCTGAGCTCCTGACCACCGCTGCTCCCCCTTTCTCCCGATCTGCAGAGCTGCCCGGGCGCTGCGAAGGGTCTCTGATGGTTGTGTCCCTCTCTACTCTCCAGGCAACAGATGCTGAGCTTTCCTCACCTCCTGCAAACAGTGCTGCATATCATCCAAGTGGTCATCAGCTACTTCCTCATGCTCATCTTCATGACCTACAACGGCTACCTCTGTATTGCGGTAGCAGCCGGGGCCGGCACCGGATACTTCCTCTTCAGCTGGAAGAAGGCAGTGGTCGTGGATATCACAGAGCATTGCCATTAACGTTAAACTCCGTGGCGCAGCCTTATCGATTGCAGTGGGAAGCAGTTCAAGACTGAAAGACATGATTCCTACTCCCAATCTTCCCTTCTTGCTCCTTATCTCCTTACACAAACACACACACACACACACACACACACCCTGCTCAACAGAGGTTTAGCCTACAGTCTCTGAGCTAAAGTGATAACCTCCCTGTTTTCTTCTAATGAGCTGAGATTCCCTCAGGAGATGTCCTCCCTTCCCCATCATCCTTGATCCAAACTATATGTTCTTGTCCCCAGCCAGGTCGCTTTCTGTTAATGACTTGATCACCTGCTTCCTTTTGAATCTCCGGTTTTTACTTGGTGAATAGGCAGTATGTGAATTTGGTGGATTTTTCCAGGGCCGGTGATGGAGAGAGATTCACTTCAGCTAGGATTGATGGAAACTGAGGGAAGTTCTTGCCCTATAAACCCAGAACCCAAAGTTAACATTGCAAAGTGAGTCCCAGTCTTTGGATGCGAGGAGTATGAAGTACATCGTGCCTTTCGGTGTGATGTGTGGCACCGAAGTCTTGGTAGTTTGCAGAAGGGTGGTTTGAGACTAAATATGGGTCTGGAGCTTGCAAAAGTGCGTGTGCATTCTTGGACGGCTGGCTCATCAGCTTGTGTTCCCACTTAACATTTTGATCAGAATGAACTTGTCAATCAAAAAAAAGAAATGATGACAATCGATTTGAGGAAAAATAGAAGTAGATATTTTAAAATAAAACCATTGACATTTTACTTTTGGTACCTTGGATTGTCACAGCTGAATGAAGCAAAAGAGTGTGAATCATTTTCTTTTGTTATCGTCTTCACGTGTTGGCCTCTAAACCAATGGTTTTCGAACTTTAGCCTGTAAATCACCTGGAGGGCTTGTTAAAAACAAGTGTTAAAACGTTAGTTTCTGGGGGCACCTGGGTGGCTCAGTCATTAAGCGTCTGCCTTCAGCCCAGGTCAGATCCCAGGGGCCTGGGATCGAGCCCCGCATCAGGCTCTCTGCTCCGCAGGAAGCCTGCTTCTCCCGCTACCATTCCCTCTGCTTGTGTTCCCTCTCTCGCTGTGTTTCTCTCTGTCAAATAAATAAAATCTTTAAAAAAAAAAAAAAAAAAAAAAAACGTTAGTTTCTGGGCCTCAACCCCAAGCCCCAAAATTGGCATTTCTAACAAGTTCCCAGGTGATGTTCCTGCTGATGGTCTGGGGACCATGCTTTGAGAATCTCTGCTTTAAACTAAGGAAGTGTCACAGGTGGGGTGAGCTACCTGGTTTTGGGCACAGGAATTTGAATTGATGATTGGTAGGTGGCATGTCTAAGCTTAGCTCGTGTACTAAATGCTGCTGGTCAATACTTCATCATTCCACGAATATGTATTCAGCTCCAGCTGTGTGTACGTGTGCCCAGGGCCTGTGGCCAAAGTAACTTTTATCAGTATGTATGAAATCACTAGTCTTTATTTTTAAAGGCCTGTGGTTTCTTGGAAGTAGTTGGAAGGTTGAGGAAGACCTTTGATCTGCAGTATAAAATCAGCCAGTCATGGGTCAGAAGGGCAGAAGCCCAGCCCTCTTTTGGAGAGGTTTAGGGTATGGTCTGCCAATGACCCAATTTTCCTCAGGCCCCAACATCCATGTCCACACCAAGCAGATCCTCGTCCTCTCCGTGACTGTCTTCGTTACTCTTGGGGGTCTCGATAGATCACATGTGGCCAAAACCTCTTTTTCTCAATGAAGAACCAAACTGGATTTTTACTGTGTTCAGTGGTGAGTTTACACTCGGTCTGGTCCCCGGTCCAGACTCCCTGCGTGAAGTGACTCTTCCCACGTTAGTCTGTTCAATCCTGCCCTCCTTGGTGCTAGACTCCAATCGTGCCTCAGGGCAGAGGGCACAGCACCCAACTCTTCTGTCGGCCTCTGTGGTGGTTTTGGAGTTTGTCCGTTCTCTGCAGGTGCCAGTTAAATATTGGAGGGCAAGGAATGTGTACCTCCATGGCTTTAAACCAAGAGAAGGTTACAAGCTTACTGAATCGAGGGTACAATCTGAGAACCAACATTTAGAGTTTTGTGCTGTTCCTCATGAGCACGGTGAATGGTGGTGACAGAGTCCAGCAAGGTGTAAAGTGCCGGTTATTATCTCAGAAGCCAAGGAATAGTGACCCTGGTGCTGTCTAGAAATCTTGGCCTGAGCTGCTATAAAATACCCTTTCCGAAACAGGACCTTATCAGTAAGGGAAGAAAAATCAAGGCCAGTTAGACAAAATGCTGTGAATTTGAAACTCAGTGGAGAAACATCAGTCTGGGATAGGTCTTCAGGTATTCAAGAGAGAGTGCCATGAAAAACCTGGATTCCAGCAGTTCTTAGATGAGGTTGCCAAAGGAAGAAGTTAGTGAAGGAGAAAAAATTGAAAGCTTAAATTCCATCCTTCTTGAGCTCTTGGATTGTGAGAATGATCTCACTGACTTTCATTTCTGTAACCCTGTTGATTTGGAATTTAGTGCCTGACTTCTTTCTTCTTTTGGATCCAGATTTCTCTTTTCCTCCTTTCCTGTTCACATGTCTTCAAAGCCTGTATCCCCATTTCTTTGGCCCCTTATTCTGCTTTCCTTTCCCTTTCTTTCCGTCTTTAATCCCTCGTGTCTAGTTTAGGAAATCTCCCAAGCCCTCCTGAGGTAGTGGAGACAGATACCAACCAGAAGTTGTAAAACTTAGTAGAGACCTGACGCACACGTTGAGGATTGTCCTGTTGGAATTGCTAGAAGGCTGGGTAAAGGGCTACCTATTGGTATCGTCTGCAGAGTCACAGAATCTTAGGTGCTGTGTCCAATCTGTGTTGGAGGAACGCTCAGCCCCTCATTGCCCACAAATGGGGAAGCCTCTGTGTCCACCAGGGAATTAGAAATTAAGGTTTCTTCACTACTTCTATGGTAGGGCTGTCTGGAATTCTATTTCAGACTGCAAGGCTCTGGGCTTGGGCTCTAGCCACAGGGGGTTTCTTATAAGGAGCTGGAAGGGGAGGAGGCAGGAGTTACACGTTCATGTCATTTCGTTTTGATCCTGCTCTCTCTGGCTGCTTCTTTCAGAAGATACATCTAAAGATACAAAGTCTGCATTTGATATAATGCCTTAATCACTGAGTCTACAATTAATGTTGACCGTTTTAGATTGTAAGCTCCTGGAGAGCAGTATTGCTGTAGTAGTAGGAATATTTTAACAGTGTCATATGTAAAAGAACAAAATAAATATTTTGATTTTGTGATTCTATGCATGTCCTTCTACCCAGAGTGATAGCAGAGTAAGTGGTCTCTTCATTGACCATTACAGCAGTTTTGGTTTTTTTTTAAGATATTCATTCATTCATTTGCCGGGGGGAGAGAGAGAGAGCACAAACAGGGGGAGGGAGAGGGAGAAGCAGGCTCCCCACTGAGCAGGGAACCCGATGTGGGGCTCGATCCTCAGAGCCTGGGATCATGACCTGAGCGGAAGGCTCAGCTTAATGACTGAGCCACCCAGGCACCCCCACATCAATTCTTAAGATGTCAGTCTTTTAAGTGGCAAGATCCCTTTATGTTTTCATCTCACTCTCCTCTTATTCTACTTAAAATGACAAGCTTGGGGCGCCTGGGTGGCTCAGTCAGTTGAGCATCTTTTGGTTTCAGCTCAGGTCATGATCTCAGGGGTCGTGGATCAAGCCCGGGTGTGGGGCTCTGTGCTCAGTAGGGAGTCTGCCAGAAGATTGTCTCTCCCTCTCCCTCTGCCCCTTCCTCTGCTCACTCTCTTTCGAATAAATAAATCTTTAAAAAATGTAAAAATGAAAATGACAAGCAGAAGCTCTTTCTGCCCACAGGCCCTGTCCCTGTGCTTTAATAAAACCACCTTTTTTTTGCACCAAAAATAAATAAAAACAAAATAAAAATGGTAAGCTGGGGGCCCTGGGTGGCTCAGTCTGTTAAGTACTTGCTTCGGCTCAGGTCATGATCCCAGAGTCCTGGGATCAGAGCCCCACATCAGGCTCCCTGCTCAGCAGAGAGCCTGCTTCTCCCTCTCCCTCTGCTGCTCCCCCTGCTTATTCTCTCTCTCTCTCTCTCTCTCTGTCAAATAAATAAAATCTTAAAAAAGAAGATAAGCTAGTACTGCCAGAAGAGCTACATGACTTTTCACACAGGAGTCAAGGGTCTTTATGAAGCTGCAAATATCTCAGTATGCCAAGGATTCTTGAATTTACAAGCTAACCCATCATATCATAATCCCTTCTGTGGTTATGCTGTCAGGCAAGAGGCCCTGAGTTGGGCCTTTAGGGATCTTCAAAGCCAAACCTTGAAATGAGCATTGGCTCTGTCTGTTCCTCCAGTAATGCCAGGATGCTGGTGTTATTTGCCCGCCCCCCTGCCCCCCGCACTGGCTCCCAGAAGGCATCTTACCATCCAGTACCATTCCTCGTCTCCTCCATAGTATATAATGAGCAGGGACTTTGAAGTCAAGCATACCCGGGTATGAATCCTGGCTCCACCGCTTACCAGAAGTGTAACCTTAGGCAAGGGATTTTAATAATCCCTAAACCTTAGGGTTCTCATTCATAAAAAGGCAATAATAGTACCATTTTCAACTTAGGAGCAATTTATATAAAGCACCTAGCACTTAACAGGCAACCAAACCATAGTAACTTTTTGATTATTTTTACTCCCGCTTTCAGGAAATTAAAGGTAAGCTCTTCTGGATGAGTTTAGTACCTCTTCACAAGCACTTGACCATCTTCTAGAAATGCACCCTATGACCTAGGAATAAAAGAACCAATGCATGTAATTTCATTTGTGTCTGAAAGGATTTATAGCTGCAATAGGTAACAGATAAGGGCAATAAATAAGCCCTCATCTAATCTGGTGAATGTCTCATTTTTAATAGATAAAATAGCATAAAATAAAATTTCCTGGGAACTAAAACAGCATCCTCTCCCTCCACCCCTGTGAACCCCACCTTCTAGACCCAGCAGGGGGAGATAAGGAAAGCAGTATAGCAGTCAAGTTTAGAAATTTGGGTTCAGAGATTAGTATGCTTGGGTTCAAATCTCAGCTCTACCCCTTAAGCATTAGTTACACCTTTTAAAGAATTAGGATCTAGTACTCTCCTCAGAGGAGTTCAAGATTGAGATAATCAGCAGAAAGCACTCAGTATAGTGCCTCCATACAGAGCCCTCTGAGTGTTGGCTAATCAGGAGGGAAGCAGAAATTCAGGAGGAACAATGTTTTCATGCTTCTGTGACTATTTGTGCTGGGAAGCCTGTGAGAGCTTAAGGCAGAGCCTTGTTTCTCCCGTTTTTTGCCCTCCCATACTGGTCTTTGTGGGCTTCAAGGTGATGTAACTCAGTTTTCCTATTTAGAGCCTGACTTGCTGTGTCTTTAAGACCATAAAATAACAAAATTGAAGGTCCTAGATCAGACTGGAAGAATAAAGGTTTTTTAAGAATGGTTAGAGGAAGAAGAGAAACTGTATATCCTCCTTTCCCTGCCTCTCCCGCATTCTCTTTATTTTTTTAAAGAATTTATCCATCTTCAAGAGTGAGGAAGAGAGCACACGAGCAGGGAGAGGGGCAGAGGGAAAAGGAGAAGCAGACTACCCAGGACCCCAAGATCATGACCTTGCTGAAGTCAGACACTTAACCGACTGAGCCATCCAGGTGCCCTTCCTCCACATTCTTAATACCCAGCCTTAAACTACCCCTAGAAAGATTGGGTAAAATCTTGCTAAGGGGTCTCCTTAGAACTGATGATTCCAGAGGTTCCTTCTGCCACAGCTGGCAATTCCCTGTAGTTGAATTAAATGGTAAAAACAACAGGACATGATTTTTTTTTAACTTTATTTTTTTAGTAATCCCTACACCCAAAGTGGGCTTCGAACTCATGACCTCGAGATCACGAGTTGCATGCTCCTCCAACTGAGCGAGCCAGGCGCCCTGGACCTGATTCTAAATCCCCTCTCGACTGGCTCCTAAGTGGAAAAAATTCTTAGGCAAGTTGGAAAAGGAAGAAAAATTGTAATGACGGTAATTCTTTTTAGAAACATTCCCATTATTGTGTTTCCCTCCACTGCCCGTCTCCCCTAAATTACACTCGGACTAGCTACAAAGCCATTCTGTAAACAGATTCTGGAAACCCACAGCTTCATCATATTTATACAAAATCACAAGAACTAATCTCCACAAGGGCAGGGATCTTTGATTTTGTTCACTGATGTTACTAAGTTCCTGGGACAGTATCTGGCACAGAACAGGCACCCAATAAATACCTGCTGAATTGATGAGTTGAAACAAAGTCAGTGACAGAGATCAACTGGAAGTGTTCTGTGCTTCAAGTCTCTCAATAAAGGTGGGAAGAGTGATGTCACCTCTTGTAGCAATTACCTTTTAAAGTCTGGGAGTTAACAGTGCTGTAATTATGCTTCATTAAGAGTGTTGCACACTTTTCCAAAAATATATTTATTTTTAAAAACAAAAAGCAGATAAGTTTTAGAGAGTCAAATTTTCCAGAGACAAACTAGAGTTCGGATTTCCACCTAGAGCAAAAGTTAAGCCTCAGTAATCTCATGCAGAAGTATTTCTCTGCAGGAGGTAAAACATTCTGCTTGACTGCAAGCACTCAGATCCCTAAATCTCGTTTGTACTTCTGCCATCATTCTACTCCATTCCAGGGCTCTGGCATGCAAAATAATCCGCCTCTAAAACTCAAAACTTCCAAATTGAGATGAGCGATTATTGGGTTTGGGCTGGGGTTTATAACCAATTCGATCATTAATCATTTGTTCCCGGCTCTTGGGGTCACTGCTGAGCCCAATGGCACCTTCTCCATCACTGATTCCTACGACGTCCACTTCTTCCTTTTGTTTCTTACGGGTCTGGAAGTATAAAAATCTTAGGATTAAGGTGACATTCTTTCCATTAGCAAACCTTTATTTGGCACCTGCCATGCACTAGGCACAGGGTAAAGGCTAGGGTTAGGGCCTACAGAACAATGGGGTGAAATCCTAAGTTTAAATGGATAATAAGGATACAAGCGGGGATACAGGGACATAGTGAGAAAAGATATAACCCCTACCCTCCAGGATGTCCCAGTCTAACAGGGAAATAGGTAAACAGACAATGACAAGATAGAGTGATCATGGCTATGACAGAGGAAAGTCCACATGGTGAAAGAGACACAGAGAAGAGAAGAGGAGTTAGGTGTATTGTGGCAGAGCTTCAGAGCAGGGAACTGTGATTAGAAAAATAAATAATATATGAGAAGATGATGTTAGCTGGAACTCCTGTGACATTTTGAAATGTCAAAATATATGTAAATTACGCCATCATGCGCTACGCCTTAAACTTACACAGTGGTGTATGTCAGTTATTTATCAATAAAACTAGAAAAAAAAAGATAAATAAGTTGGCAGATGGGGGAGAAAAGGGTGTTTCCTTTTTTAGATTTTATTTTTAAGTAATCTCTACACCCAACAGGGGGCTTGAACCTACAACCCTGAGATCAAGAGTTGGATGCTCTACTGACTGTACCAGTCAGGCACGCAGAAAAGGGTGTTTCAGTAAAGGTATTATTCAAGAGAATAGATGGAAAAATTAACTGGTAAAGCAATAACCACCAGAAATTAACAGTTTCACTGACACCATGAGATTAAATATAACACAGGAATACAAGGTTTTGTGCTATCTTATCAAAAGGCCTGAATTTTGAGGTTTCCTTTTACACTTGATCTTAGCCAAAAGGCCGAGAAGCGATTAAGGTTTCCTTTTGTTTTCAGGTAAATGGTTTGGCTCCTGGGGCACCTGGGTGGCTCAGTCAGTTGAGTGATGTCAGACTCTTGATTTCAGCTCAGGTCATGATCTGAGGGTCGTGAGATCCCGCCCTGCACGGGGCTCCATGCTTGGCACAGAGTCTGCTTGAGATTCTTTCTCCCTCCTGCTCCTCCCCCTGCTCACACACTCTCTCTCTCAAATGAAGTAATTAATTAAATCTTAAAAAAAAAAAAGTTTGGCTCTTAAGTAACAAGTGACTGCAAGAATTCACCAAGTCAGTATCTCAGTTTGATCATTTAAGATTTTATTTTTAAGTAATCTCTACACCCAACGCGGGGCTTGAACTCACAAGCTCAAGTTTGAGAGTTGCATAATCCATCAACTGAGCCAGCCAGGCGCCCCTCAGTTTGACCATTTTCAAAAAGAGAAATTAATACTTATCCCATAACTACTACTACCTAACTATAAAGATATTAGATAATAATGTTCTCTGAGAAAGCGAATAAATGTTTCATCTAGCGTTCCTTAGGAGAATGGCTTGACTCCTCTAACCACCGGAATCGCTGCCATTCTTCACTACTTTCTAATGAACGCAGCATTAAATGCCAATGTCACAGTATCATACTAAATCCAGTATTACTTTATGTGTGTGTGCGTGTGTGTGCGTGTGTATAAAATGACCGTTCTGAGTTACTCTCTAGTTAGTCTACACTACCAATAAGAAACATTACAAATAGCTCAGTGAAAACAGGTTAAAAGGCAAAGGATATCATTTTATAAGCCATGAGAAACTGAGAATGTCCAAATGGTATGAAATCATTTAAAAGGTTTCCCGCCATGAACAAATGCTGGCTGTTTCAGAATCCTGTCATCAAAATATAATTTAACTAATTTCAGTAACAAATGAAATCCCAGTTTCTATTGGTGTAATTTTATTTTAGTCATGGGCAAATCTATTCCTCCCTAAGTTGCTCTAAAATAGGTCAAACCCACTGGATAATTGCCTTTAGTAGAAAGACTAAGTCAACTCAATAGTGAGCTGATTCTGCAGAATTAAAGTTCAGTATTCCAATACTTTATGAGACTCATTACAGCTAAAGTTTAAATCATAGTGAAAGGACATTTCAGGGGAAGGCAACCAAGTGTGCAGAGGCACCAAGATTAAAGTTAAAGATAACTTGACAATGGAAGATAAAGTAAAGATAAAGTTAAATGAGCAAGGACTGGGACACAAAGGACCTTGTATGCCATCCTAAGGAATCCAAACTTTATTCTCAGAGCCATTGAAGAATTTAAGTCTAATTAATGGACATCATTTAATATTGCGGGATAAACTACACTTAAAAATACTACATACTGATGGGGTGCCTGGGTGGCTGTCGGTAAAGCACCTGCCTTCGGCTCAGGTCATGATCTCAGGGTCCTGGGATCATGCCCCACTTTGGGCTCCACACACAGCAGGGAGTCTGATTCTTCCCCTTCCTCTCCCTCTGTACCACCTCCTACTTGTGCTCTGTCTCGCTCTCAAATAAATAAATAAATAATCTTTTTTAAAAAAGAATACATATTGAGCTCCTGCCATGATGCAGGGATGAGCTCCTTCCCAGATGCTGAGAACTCAACAGTGAAGAAGACAAACATGATTTCTACAATCAAGGTTCCTAATGTAAATGCTACAATAAACAAATCATTGTAAATTATACTAAATGCTGTAAAATAAAAGGATAGAGTGCTTTGGGGCACCTGGCTAACTCAGCTGGTAGAGCATGGGACTCTTGAGCTTGGGGTTGTGAATTCAAGCCCCAGGTTGGACATATGTATTACTTAAAAAAATAAAATAAAATAAAAATAAAGTGCTTTGAGAAACCCTATGGAGGGACAGCATGGATGGGAATGACACCCCTAATTTGAAAAGGGTCAGAAGCAGCCTCTCAGAGTGAAGAAATGACATTTAAACAGACGTGAAGACAGGGGAAGAGGAAAATAACATGTACAAAGGCCATGAGTGATGAGCAGCTTGACATGTTCAGGGAATGAAAGAAAGCCAATGTGCCTGGGGCACAGAGGCCAAGGCAAAGAATGGCAGAAGCTAAAAAGTGAGGACCAGAACATATAAAATTTTGTAGGCCATGATAAAGAGCTGAGATTTTATCCTAAGAGCAGGGAACCATTGAGTTTTAAGCAGGGGAATGACATGATCTGAAAAGTTTTAAAGCTTGTTCGAAAAACCTGATGTAGAATGGATTAACAAGGTAAAGATGGAAGTAGGAAGACCACTGAGGACCCAACCGAAATTTTAGAGAGAGAGGTGACAGCTACTTGGACTGAGGCAGTAACCATGCAGTTGCATGGGGTGAATCCAAAGGGTAAGGCAAAGGGAGCAGCACTCAAGAGTGACTCCTAGGGTTCTGGGTAGAACAGCTGAAGAGATACGGACACAAGGAACATCTGAAACTGGCTTGAGAAAGAAATCAAGAGATCTTTTGTTTTAACATGTTAAGTGCAGGAGACTGAATAGTGACTCCCAAAGCTCTCAGGGCTAATTCCTGAACCTCTAAACGTTGCCTTATATGGAAAAGGGTCTTTACAGATGTGATAAGGATCTTGAGATGGAGACATCACTCAGGATTACGTAGGTGGGCCCTAAATGCCATCCCGCGTATCCTTGTAAAAGAAGACAAAGGGAGATTTCACAGACACAACAGGAGAAAGCAATGTGATCGCGGATGCAGAGATTGGAAAGATGTGGCCACAAGTCAAGGAAAGCCAGTGGCCACCAGAAGCTGAAAGAGTCCAAGAACAGATTCTTCCCTATAGCCTCAGGAGGGCACGTGGTCCTGCTGACACCTTGATTTGGGACCAGTGATACTGATCTCAGAATTCTGGCCTACAGAATGATAAAGGAATAAATTTCTGTTGTTTTAAACCGGTAAGTTTGTGGTAATTTGTACGGCAAGCCACAGGAAACTGACACATCAAGTTTGAGATGCCTGTCCAGCAACCAAATAGAGGTTTCATATATGGTGTTCCAAGAGTTAAAGTTATTGTTTTAAAATATCCTTAAGGATTTGAAAGTTGTACTCTTACCTCCAGGTCCTTTCGAATGCTCTCAAACTCCTCAATGTCATCAAGCTTCAGCTCCAGCCGGGTAGGTTTTCGCCGCAGCATACTGAGATCAACACTGAAGTCCAGACCCAGTGAATTATCAGCTGTTAGAAACAGCAGAGGAGGAAAAACTGGAGGTGGTAAATCTCAGCTACAAATACAAGATCATTTTGTCAGCATGCTTGCTAAAAGAATGGTGATACAAAAGACTTATATGGGTTCACACATAGACTTCTAAGTATTAGGTGAGTGATTATTACATGATGGAGATCCATACAAAAACAAAAACAGTCTTCGAGAAAAAAAAAAGAACAAGCCGCCTATACAAGAGAATTCTAGGCCACAATCACTTTAATATTATTCTCCAGTCACATCTAAAGAAATATTCTAGCTCAGAGAATAAAGTTAAAATAACACATCTTAATTCAGGATAATTATTGGGAGAGTACATAAGCCAATAAATTTGATCAATTCTGTATGAGAGCTGTGACAGATTTGTGATCACTCCTGAATACTAAAAATCAGCTTACTAAATCTCATGAAAACTCCCTATCACTCACCAAATCACAGATTTATCCTCAGGGTCTAAATAGGTCCTAAATGGAGAGGTCATTCATTAAACAAACTCTTCTTGTGCTCCCACTCCAGAGTTAAAAGGCATAGTGTCACAGCCTGTGGGGAAAACAAACATGTAAACAGAAAATTGCAACATACTCTAACAAGGACTCAGATGGAGGACAATGCAATGGCATCAGACAGGCACCCAATCCGGTCTGGGTGGTGTGTGGAGTAGACAGGGACATGGAAGACTTTCTGGAGGAGATCTCTTAGCTGACTTGTGAAGGGCAGGCAGAGAAAGGCAAGTAAAGGAGAGAGAACAAATATACAAAGAGGCTCAAAAGAATAACTCTGAAGCTGAAAGCCCAAGGTAATGCTTATGCTAACAAAAACCAATTTTTTTTTTTAAAGATTTTTTTATTTATTTGACAGAGAGAAACACAGCGAGAGAGGGAACACAAGCAGAGGGAATGGTAGCGGGAGAAGCAGGCTTCCTGCTGAGCAGAGAGCCCGATGCAGGGCTCGATCCTAGGACCCTGGGATCATGACCTGGGCCGAAGGCAGACGCCCAACAACTAAGCCACCCAGGTGCCCCAAAAACCAATTTCTTTAAAGATAATGAAACTCCCCAAATCAGTTTAACACCTGTTAATGGCATCATCTTTATATTCTCCATAACATCCAGCAGAATGTATCTATAATAACCACTCAGTACATGTGTTGTTGGATAAACTGAGACACCCAAATAAAGTGAAATGAACTTTTCTTGAGCACTGTGCTACACTTTTCTATTCCCATTTTTTTTTTAAGATTTTATTTATTTATTTGAGAGAGAGAGAGCACAAGTAGGCAGAGAGGCAGGGAGAGAGAGAGGGAGGAAGCAGGCTCCCTGCCAAGCAGAAAGCCCGATGCAGGGCTCGATCCCAGGACCCTAAAATCATGACCTGAGCCAAAGGCAGAGGCTTTAACCCACTGAGCCGCCTATGCACCTCTCCATTCCCATTCTTTACAATTTTATTTGAACACAGAAACCCTGTGCTGCTGGCCAAATTACCTCTATTTTATAAATGAAGTTGAAGCTCTTCAGTTTGGTTAATAAATGTCAGCCTCCTATAAAACTTATACATAGATCATGTGGTGAGGATTAAATGAGAATGATGTAAATGAAAGTTCCTTTAAAGTATGTACAGCGATAGGGTTGCCAGGCTGGCTCAGTCAACAGTGCACCAGACTCTTGATCTCAGGGTCAGGAGTTCAAGCCTCACATTGGGGGTGGAGCCTACTTAAAAAAAAAAAAAAGTGGACGCCTGAGTGGCCCAGTCGGTTGGGTACCTGCCTTTGGCCCAGGTCCCCATCCCAAAGTCCTGGGATCCAGTCCCCTGGTGGGGCTCCTCACTAAGCAGGGAGTCTGCTTCTCTGCCCCTCCCCCGGCTCATGGGCACAGGCATGCACTCGCTTTTAAATAAAATATATTTTTAAAAGTATGTACTGGTATAAATTATTACAGCTATCGAGGATGTAGCTAGAGACTAAGAAGTATACAAAGGAAGAAACGTATCCTTCCATGAAGCTTGGAACGGAACAGGTGATATTCTCAACACAAAACACTAGCACATTACATTTCATATTGTTTTATATTGTTTCAGATATTATCCTGGGGCTGACTCAGTCGGTGAAGCAAGGGACTCTACTTCTGAGTTTTGAGTTTGAGCCCAAGGTTGGGTGTAGAATTAACTTAAAAATAAAATCTTAAACACAAAACTAAAATAAATGAATCAAACTATCTCAAATCCAATGTAAACAAATGGAAGCCAATATTCCAAGAAAGAGTAAGGGAGGAAAGAATATTTAAAAGAAAAAAGCCCTGCTGTACACTTTCTTTTATTTTCTTCACTTTTCTGCAAACTGTGTAAAGCTCGCCACTAGGAGCGCAGTACAAAGTAAAAGGCAAAGGTGCTCGCTCCAGAGGCGAAAGGGCAGAGGACAGAGATTTTAAACCCACACACCACTCATCTTGGACAGTCAGCTTCATTTTTCACTAGACCTTAATTTCCTCGTGTTCTGTACTCTGTTGTATAGACTGGACGAGGTAAGGTAGTGTAAATTCCTGGAACATAATTTGGCATTTGGTAAACGCCCAAGAGATAATAACTGTCCTTGGAGAGGTTTGGCGGGGCGGGCGGGGAGGGTCTGCCCACCTCAAGGAACACCAGTATTTTAAGCATCTCCACCCTCGACACAGAGGCAAAGCCCTCGTCTTGTTCATCTCCACTGCCCCAGCCCCCAGCGGAACACAGGGCCACGCAGAGTTGCCGGTGTGCACTTTACCTGACGCCTTCACAGACATCCTCTCCCAGAGTCAGATACAAAGACCCGGCTGAAGACAAACAACAGACGCAGGCCGTGGCTCCTCCCCCGGGTCTTTATTTTACTTTGGCGCTAGTGGGCTCTTCGAGCTAAATCTGTCGCCACTGCCCAAATGCACCAAAAATTCACCCAGCCCAGAGGGAAGGCCCTGGGAAAACTTGCCGACAGCGGAGGAGAACAGCACTCCCTCCGCAGCTCCAGACTGGCACTACCGGGTCCAGAGCGAGGGTTTCCATGGCGACATGGCCCTCCGCTCCAGGACGACTGAAACCTCGCGTTAAGGCCGGGAGCGAGGTCGGGCCTGGGAAGCCCTCCATTTGCTCCGGAGTTCAGCCCCAAGCCGCGCGACTCAACTAACCTACCTCTTTTCAAGCCCGCTCAGCCTCTTCCCGGAACCCCGGCGCCCACCGCGAATCTTCTGCTAAGCGAACTGGACTACACTTCCCAGACTGCTCTGAGCCTCTCCCCAGCAGAACCTCGTCTTTCGCGTGCTTTTCTCAGAGACTCCACGGTTCACGCTACTCTTCCGTACTACAACTCCCATCATGCTCCACGGCGCCCGAGACGCTGCGTCAGCCCTTGGCTCACTTCCGGTCTGTGACGTAGTTCCGCTTTGCTGGGCGCGCGGTGGATGGTCTGAAACGTAGAGGTCGGTTTTCGCTGGGGTTTCGTGGCTCAGGTGCTCAGCATGGCTACTTCACGAGCTTCCTCCACGGTACGGATCTCAGCTCACTCTAGCGAGGAACACTAAAGGGTTTGGGGGCGGAGGGAGCGGTTCCTGTGAGACGGGACCGTTCGGGAACGGGCTGAGGTGGTGGAGGACTGAGGTGAAATGCTGCGAGACTCGATCCTTAGAGGAGCAGCGTTTTCCAGATCGCTAAGTGCGGTCTGGTGTCTTAGTTCATTTGCACCTCTCACTACAGCCCCGAACTGTAAATACCTCTTCCAGCTGGTCCAAAAACGGAGCTCTGGAAGGGAGTAGTGTCTTGGCTCAGATTTACGTCTACATCAGATTTCTTAATTGTAGTAAGGCCTCCTAACTTCATGTATATTGCCTTACGATCCGTGTTATTTCCCCTGTGATGAGCAGTAGTCTTGGAAGTTTCGTAAAACCCCAGAAGAGATTGATGGAATGGTAAATATGTTCCAAAGCAAATCTGTGATAGAAAAATTAGCAAGAGTAATTCACTAGCTTTATTAGCTTCTTTCTCTCTGCAAAACCTAAGTAATTGAGAGACACCCCCCTCCTCCTTCCCCGCAGCCCCCATTCGTGAAGATAACTGGTGACCAACTTGTTCTTTCCTTTGGGGAACTCCATCCTTCTGGGAAGCCTAATAAATGACCAAGATTAAGGCTCAGGTTAATCCATGTCTTTGATTTATCAGGCCACCAAAACTAAGGCACCTGATGACTTAGTTGCTCCTGTTGTGAAGAAACCACACATCTATTATGGAAGTTTGGAAGAGAAGGAGAGGGAGCGTCTGGCCAAAGGAGAGTCTGGGATTTTGGGAAAAGAAGGACTTAAAGCTGGAATTGAAGCAGGAAATATTAACATAACCTCTGGTAAGATGCAAACTGTGAGTCTCTCTATATGATAGTCAGAAATTTCAGTTAAACCTGGATCTGTGTAAGGCCATCATTTGCCTACCCTGGTCAGCATCATCCAAAGAGACTTTCTCTTAAAACCTTTTATCCAGTTTTTCTTCCACTGAGTTGTTAGTAATCTTCCCGGAAATTTATTCAGTGTGTATTTGGATTCAAATTGATTCCATTTATCTTCTGAAAATCTAGTATAGTTCTGGCATTGGTTTGGAGCTACTGTGGTTTGTAACATTTTCTCCTTTTTAGTTTGCCAATTTTTCACGCTAAATGAAATACCTTTTTTAAATCATAAAAGTAATATTTTTATTTTGAAAGAAATCAAGTGTTAGGGCACCTGGGTGGCTCAGTCAGTTTAAGTGTCTGCCTTTGACTCAGGTCATGATCTCCGGTTCCTGGGATCAAGCCCCCACATTGGGCTCTCCGCTCAGCGGGGAGTCTGTTTCTCCCTCTCACTCTCCCTTTGTGCATGTGCACACATGAGTGTGCTCACACACTTGCTCTCTCTCTCTCTCTCTCCCCCCCACTCAGATAAATAAATAAAATCTTTTTTTTTTTTTTAAAGATTTTATTTATTTGACAGATAAACACAGCTAGAGAGGGAACAC